>CAWUFW010001079.1:2055000-2402500 GCA_963921515.1 Calotriton arnoldi | reverse complement strand
CGAGGCAGCCACCGGTGCAGGGGTACGAGAGGGACTCGGGGAGGCACCCCGGGTCCCGGCCTCCACCCGCGGCGCCACCAGGGGCGGGGAGGAAAGCCTTCGGCGCCGGAAAGGCGCCGGCTCGGCCTCCGGTAAGACAGTCGCCTGCCCAGAGGACCGAGGGGGGCTCGGGGACGAGCCGCGAGTCCCGGCGATCACCCGCGACACCACAGGGAGCCCCGCGGGGCTTTGCGGTGAGGCAGGGACGCCGTGGGCCGACGAGGGGAACCCCGGAGGGCCGCACCTAGACGACACCACACCTCCAGAACCTGAAGCCAAACATGTCGGCGCCGGGGGCGAATCCGCCGGCGAGTCGGCGGAAGGCCCCGCGCATGGCAAGGGATCCGCAGACGTCTCAGGAAGAGGAGGGGGGCCCAAAGAAGCCCGCAAAGCCGAAGCGTAGGCCTTCATTTGGGCCCTTGTCGCCCCAACGCCAGGAAACGGTAGATAGGTTGGCGACAGGCGAGGGCGCACGTCCCGAGAGGAACCCGCGCCCTCATCAGAACGAGGACAGGGCCTCGGCGACAAACTGCAAGACTTACCGGAGACCGAGCGACGCCCGTGGGGCCTCGGCGAAGGACGATGCCGCAACCGGAATCGGCGGCTCCTGGACCCTTCCGAGGCAGGGGACGGACGCGGGGACGAGACCGATCTGGACAAGCGGGCCGAAAGCAACTTCATCCGGCGCTCCCGCCGGGACTTCGGCTTGAGATGCTGACAGGCGTCGCAGTCCGTAGAGTCATGGTGCTCGCCCAAACATCACATACAAATAGGGTGAGGGTCCGTCGCCGATATCTGACGCGCACAAGAAGCACACGTTTTGAAACCCGAAGGCATTGCACACTGTTCCCAACGCAAAGCGTTAAGAGGCCTGAAAACAGGCCAAGGGAACTCACTCCAGATCCGCGTTGCACGCGGAAAAGAAGAAAACTGATGTCAGAGCGCCGGGGTGGGACTTGTGTGACCTCGCTGACGTCACGTCCGCGGACAGCGTCAGGGCGGAGTCGTGTGGTGCCACGACCCCCCTCCCCCCCCGGCGCGCAGGGATGCTGTGGCAAAATTTTCCGGATCCAGTCTCACGCCTGGGGATAATTCTACGTTAAGGAATCTGCGGCTAGTAGTCTCTATCAGATATATGGGCAAGGTAGGTTCAATATGCTTTATATTTTTACTGTATACAAAATGATGTATCTATAGATTTTATAAGCTGGTGTAATTAGATGATGTCTCTTGTACTATTTGTGTTTCCTTAGACGTAATTTGTATTTTTACACTGTAATCTTTGTGATAATAATGAATTGGATACTTCTTGCTGTCCTGATAAGAGAAGGGCTGGAGCGTTTTATGACCAGCAATGCACAGTGCTTGTGGGATTTCTTTGTTAAATTGTGGATTTCGTGTAAGGGTTCAGAATCTTGCTCTTCTACACTAGACATTTTTAAACTCCAAGGATAAACTGTTAAAGTACACCCAGATTGACAACCCAGATTGACAACTGACACGGCCTGCATCCCAGACACACACAGTGTTTCCCTTGCGGGAGCGAGCAGGGGCACCATCTGTTTGCAAGATAATTACAAACAGATGTCGCCAAAGCTCGCTCCCGCAAGGGAAACGCCAAACGTGCACGCGTTGCAATAGAAAGCAATGCAAAACGTGCACGTTTTTGGCCAAAAAGCTGATCGATTCCAAAAGGTCCCCTCCTATGCATCGCATGCGCGCTGCGTAGGCAAAACCTAAAAATGGACTTAGACACTAAGGGTACAGTGCTCATGCAACTGCACCTTTACCAGTGGTATAGTGCACCCAGCTAGAGGGGTGGCTTACCTATACCATAGGCAGTGGGTTGCAGGCATGGCACACAGGTATGTGTGCCATGTCGACGCTTCACTTTTCTCTGCACCAAAACACGCAGCCTGCAATAGCAGTGTGTGTGTGTTAAGGTACAGGACCTCTAAGGGTGGCACAATATGTGCGGCAGCCCTTAGAGGCCTTCGCTGGTTACAGTGCCCTTGGTACCCATGGTACATTTTACAAGGGACTTACATGTGGCCAGAGAGGTGCCAATTGGGGTACAAAGGTACAGTTTTGGGAGAGAACAGAGGGCCTGGGAATCTGATTGGCAGGGACCCAGGGCACATCAAGTCAAAGTGCATCAGCATCTGGCAAAAGTGGGGGAATTACTGCAACAGAAACCCACTTTCCTACAGACAGTTTAGTGGGTAACACGCTTGGTGGTCGCCTTGGCTGTTAAAACTTGCTTAGTACTGGCGGACTGGGGCAACATCATTGGCGTATTTCTTTTTTTATTTTTTTTAAATATCTTTATTGGCATTTTGAATACAGAAGACCTTCTCAGTTACACTCATAGTTGGAATCACTACATTTTGACATATCTATTCCCCTTTCAATTTTTATACTTTTTAGATCAGTACAGATCTGTGACTCCAATGCCAAACCGTATTTTATAAATTTAGTTAACATCCAGACCCCTTTACCCTCTGAACTCCCCTCCCCTACCCTCCCAAAACCGAGTCATTTCCAGCGTCAACCTCTTTCTAATAGCTCCACATGTCTATACAATAACTATATATGCTTTATCTTCCTAGATCTGTTTTTTTCTTACTGGGTGTGTGCTGGTATTAGTGGGGAGCATCCGTGTTAGGTGTTATCTGATCCTTCATATCCTTAATGTCTCAACATAGTCGCCCATGCCCACAAATCATCCTCTAACTTTTCGTCACGTCTGACCCGTTTCATACGTATTGCTTCTGCAGTCGCCTATTCACATCATTGGGGTATTTCCCACCTGGTCTCCCTATATGCGGACCACAACATCTGCTATTTAAGAAACCCCCAAGTGTCTGCCCTGCTGTTTCTACAACACTTGCAAAGTTTTGGGGAGGTCTGAAGACTGAAAGTGAACCTCGGGAAGAGCCTACTCTTCCTCCTGGAAGCACTGGCGTCCAAAACCCAATAGGAACTACCAGACTTAGTCTGCGATGGATAATGGATATTGTCTGATACTTGGGAATCATGATGGCACACATGACATATTACTTTTCCTGCGAGCATCAACTGGGTTTTGTACCTCGCTATCTTTATCGGTCAAGGGCTAGGTGGATTTAGACATCACGGCAAGACCACCATTTTACGTATGTGCATTAAAAAATTTGCTCTGCCCCCTCAAATTGTCCACATTCAAAGAACTCGATGGTCTACTGGTTACGTTGGTCTTGGCAGGGAAGAAAAGTAGGGTGGCCCTTCCTTTCCACAAGATAAACATGGAGGAAAGAGACCTAGGGCTCACTGATTTGGAAGCCTACTATTATGTAGTACATATTCAGGACGCAGCCCACTGGGTGGCAGAGGGCAATATTTGGGGAAAACAACTACTCAGGGGCATATGCGGAGAAGTCTCATTCCTGTCTTAATTCTGAAATAAAGCATATCCCAAAGGAATACCCATACATAGTGCGACAGGTAGTAGTTGTGTGGGAGCAAATCACACGCCACGTAATTAAGACCACCTTTCACCAGAGAGCTTACAATATCGGCTATACCACTTGTAGGAAGCTGGCTCTTTATATGATATATCAAAATGAGATATCAACCTAACCCCTCCATCACGCCACCTAAACCTACCAACTGAATAGTTCCCAGACCTTTGGTCTCCTCCCCGCCAGCTCCTCCCTCTGACCTTGAGACCGAAACGCTCCCATTGGCCTATGACACAAGTCGACCCAGCCCCTCGATCCTCCCACCAACGCATGCCAATAGAACTGCTACCAAACCACTGTCCCCCTTCCTCCAAGGGCCTCCCTCTTATATTGATACCGAATCTCTTCACTACAGAGCAGCTCCTCCCTCTGACCCTGAGACTGAAACCCTTCCACTGGCCTACGACACAAGTCGACCCAGCCCCTCTACCCTACCACCAACGCATGCCAGTAGAACCGCCACCAAACCACTGCCCCCCTGCCTTCATGCGCCTTCCTCCTATATTGATATCGAAACTCTGCACTACAGAGCAGCCAAATTAACGCAGAGCATCCATAACTCCATTCTGGATCTAAAGAACCTCCTTCACCTTACTGAACTTTCCTTCTCTAAGCTCAAGCCTCCATGGAACCCCACCGCCCTCCCTACCACAGAGCCCCCCAATCACCCACAACCGCTATCCTTGAGACACCTTCGCCCTCGCAAGCAACCATGCCACCTCTCGGAGGAGGAAATTCTAGCTCTCCTCCTCTCCTACAACTCTACCCTTGTCACCCCAAGTCCGCTAGACCTTACTGAAGAGGAAATTCTAGCCATCCTCCTTTCCTACAACCCTGCCCCACTAACCCCTAGTCCACAAGACGTGAATGTCGAACATGCCATCCGCACGGTCGCAATCAACCCCAACAGATCAGCTACCCTCCGCAACAGAAATGTGGTTGATAGCAACCTAGCGCCAGTACTACTGTCCGCCCCATCGCACGACACTCTCCGACCCCCCTTTATCTGGCCTCCTAATTAATTGCCGCTCAGCAGTTAAGCATGCCGCCGATATCACAGACCTCATACTGAGCCAAAACTTTGACTAAACAATCCTGACTGAATCGTTGCTCAACGAATCCTCATCTCCATGCCTGGACCTCCTAGTCCCTCCCAACTACAACAGTGCAAGGCTGGACAGGCAATCTAGCAAAAAAGGGGGAGGCATTGCCTGCATTTACCACTCTAACCTCCTCGTCACGGAACTCCTGGCAGACACCACGAACTCCTGTGAATACCTTGCACTTTCCATATGTAGCAGCACCACCCAACTGTGCAATCTGCACATCTTTTACCCTGGAGTACCCATACACCATCCACCCAGCACCTCCGGGCATCCCACCATGGACCCTGGGACCTTGTTTCTCGTTTATGGTAAATGTAAAATGTAATTACTTGTCATTTTATCCCCTATGTATCCAGCACACCCCCCACTCAAAGTCTTTTGTCTATTACTGCGGATTCCTTTAAAGCGCTCTGATACCCTAACGGGTCAAGTTTGCGCTCTATAAAAATTCAAAATAAAATGAATATAAAATAAAGAGTCCAGGGGTTCCCTTATGAGTGGACAGGGGCTTGCTCTAGCAATTCGAAGGTGCTCTTCTAGGGGGAAGTGTGGACGAGCAGTCTTGGGCGTATCAGAGGGGAGTGTTAGTCATTCACAAATACACACAATAGTCAATAAGACATGACTTACTAAGGAGATACACACCAATTTATAAAAATAACATTTGGGCACCAGAACCAGTTAAATCAGGTAAGTACATATTTCTATAGAAATACTTTTGCATTTAAAAAGTCGACAGTGCAATTTTCAGAAACTGCAATGTTATTCTATGGGAGGAAAAGCAAGTGCGGCATTCAGGTACAGTACAGCGACTAACGCAGCAAGATCCAAGGCAGCACATGCAGAACACCAACAGCGGCACTAGGGAGGCCGGGTTCAGGGGTGCAAAACAGTGTCGGGTGCCCAATGTTTCTGTATGTGGAACAGTCTTTGCGTAAAGAGGCTGCATGCTTTGACTGGGAGGCCAGCCGGGCTGAACCAATGGAGGGGCTCAGGCCTCTTGATGCTCAGGGACGACGTAGGGACACCTTTGGTCATCTTCGCCACCGCCCAGGGGCGATGGTTGCAGAGGTGTCTTAAGGCACCAGGTTTTCTGTACCGGGAGCAATCGCGGTAGAGGGGGCCTGCAAGCAGGGGCTGCAGGCGATGTCAGTGTCCATAGTGGTTTAGACCCCATTGAACTCTGTCTCTGGAGGGCTGTGGGTACCACGATGACACTGTTGGCCCACTTCGGCTTGGAGCGACCGATGCAGTGGTGTTTTCAGGCGTCTGGTTTCTGCAGTTACGAAGTCCTCTCATGAGTCTTTGGTTGCCGGCAGGATGCAAGGAAGCAGTTCCGCCACTTCTAGGGTGGTCTTGGTTCCTGGGTGAAATGCTGGCAGGTCTCCTGGGCTTTGGGGACTCAGCAGCTGAAGGACAAGTTGTCTTTTAGCACAATCGTCAAAGGCAGCAGCAGGCCGGCAGAGTTGGCACCAAGTCAGTTGCTGGATCTTCTGTGCTTGTGACTCTTCACGCCAGTCTTCTTTCAGGTCGGCAGGATCTGATTTCCTGGTGCCAGGGGCTCCCATAAGGAAAATGCTACTTACCCAGTATGCATCTGTTATTGGCATGTAGAGCTGTAGATTCACATGCTTTGCATAGCCTGCCATCTAGTGTTGGATCCGGATGTTTGCACTTTGTTTTTCTTCGAAGAAGTCTTTCCAGTCAAGAGGCAGGAGACTCCTCCTTTCGGTGATAGTGCGCATGGGCATCGACTCCATTGTTAGATTGTTTTCCCGCAGAGGGTGATAATGGAGTTAGTAAGAGTAGTAGAATAGAGATGTCCATGTGTATGTATCTAAGTAAGATATCAGAGCAACAGGTATAGGTACAGGGGTGGGCGCATGTGAATCTACACCGGGTGGGCGCATGTGAATCTACAGCTCTACATGCCAAGAACAGATGCATACTGGGTAAGTAGCATTTTCAGTTCGAGGCATGTGAGCTGTAGATCACAAGCTTTGCATAGACTATATAGCAGTACTCTCCCAAAGCGGTGGCTAACCTGGAGCTGTTGCAGTGGTTTGAAAGAGTATGTAGAACTGCCTGGCCCACACTAGCTTGCTGTCTTGCTAACACATCTACACAATAGAGTTTTGTGAATGTGTGAGGTGTAGACCATTGTGAGAAAGTGCCCTCTTTCTGCATGGTTGCCCCCACTTTTTGCAGAATTGCTAATGTGCTTTGACCGAGTGTGCTCTGGGCTCCTGCCAATCAGGTGCCCAGGGCCTATGTTCTTTACCTAAAACCTGCATTAAAAACAAAATCTAATTGGCATCTCCGGCCACAGGTCAGGCCCTGGTAAATGGTACCACAGGTACCCAGGGCACTGTGACCAGGAAAGAACTCTAAGGGCTGCAGCACTTACTGTGCCACCCTTAGAGGCCCTGCACCATTACACTCACACACTGCCTTTGCAGGCTGCATGTTTTGGTGCAGAACTAAGTGAAGTCTAGACATGGCACACATCCCTGTGTGCCATGCCTACAACCCACTGCCCTGACATAGATCAGTCACCCCTCTATCTGTGTGCACTATACCAGTGGTGAGTGTACAAGTGCATGAGCCCTGTACCCCTACAGTGTCGAAGTCCATTCTTAGACATTGTAAGTGCAGTGCTGCCATTAAGAGTATATGTTGCTGGGAGTTTGTCATTACGAACACCACAGCACCATAATGGACTACAATGAAAACTGAGAAGTTTGGTATCAAACTTCTCAGCACATTAAACCCAGTGTGGGATTTAATGACAAATGCACACAGAGGGCATCTTAGAGATGCCCCCTGAAAAACGACCAACCACTAGTGTTCAGGCTGAGTGGCTGCTTTCAGCTGCCACCACCAGACATGTTTCTGGACCCCTGGGTCGAGAGCCTGCTGCTCTCGGGGGCCTGAAACAATGCACATCCTGGGACGAGGTGCCAAGCCTCCTCCCCCAGGATTGGCAGGGTTCACGAAGGGGAAGCTTCAAAGGCTTGCCGCCTTTGTGAGCTTCCCCAGGCCACTTGCTGCTTTCAGCAACTGGTCCCCACTGGTTCTGACCCCCACTTTGGGCAGGAGAACCGGCGGGAAAAGAAAGTGAGGAAGAGAGGTGTGCCCACCTCAGCCAACTCCACCCCTCAGGTGGTGTTGTATTCCGCTTTAGGTGTCCTTATACAGGCTTTTCTGAAACATCTCCTTATATAGGCACAATTCGCATTACCCTTATATAGGCATAAAATCCCAGTCCTTATTTAGGTATTAGCCATGCACTCCAAATACAGGCATTGTCACCGACATCCGTCCACCCTAACGTCACAACGAGTTCTTAGAAACCAGACCCTTAAGCTCTTGGGAGTTCCCCTAGCACAGGATTATTGATTTCTCCAAGAACTCATCTATTATGCATGAACCGCTATTCCTTAAGGGTTCATTCCTGACGTCTTCCTCAGTCCGACTTCACGTCAATGCTAACATTCCAAGGCACCTACCAGGTATAAATATACCTTCCCTTGCCCAAGCAAGTTAGGAGGAGACCTCGACTTTAGAGGAGCCCGTGTCCCGGCCTGACGCACTGACAAGAGACGCTGTCATCCCTGCTCGCAGAGAATCCAGCTTCCAGTGTTCTGACTCCCTTCGCGGGGTGTTAAGAGTTCGAGGATCCAGAAGGAGATTCCCACCTCTCTCATTCTCAAGGTATGGAGCTGACTAGAACCTAGAGGGACTCTTGGCATACTAGACTTGGCATACTAGACTATAGCATACCATACTATAGAATACTTCACCTACTTCTTACCTTGTCCTACACCTAGGTTAGGTTAGGTACACTGGGGTAGAACTAGTTTAGAGACGCATCGTATGAGTACTCGCATTTTTAGCTTATGTTATTTATGTACATGAATATATGTGTGATAGCTAAAAGATAATGCTAGCGCAGAATTATTTCTTTATACTGCTTACGCTGTACATTATATATCTTGCATACTGTCTTGTGATCATAACAGCTCATATCTCTTACACGAGAAACAAAACTGTTCAATAAATTCCTTTTATTGAAACGCCCGTCTTTTCTCTGTGTAACTCTGGAGAAACTAAGCATGCACGATTAGCTGAGTGAAACTGTTCTCTATTGTTTCCACGATTCTGAGAGTGTTCCGATTCTAAAGTGAAACAAAGTTGTCATATTTATGCGGTTGCCAGAAACTACTCCCTTCTTGTTTACAAGGAGTTTCTAGTGGCCTCGGAGCTAGCTGGCACAAAGTAATTAAGTTTAATATACTCGATAGGGACATACTGACCTCAGTCCTATGTCAAACCTATAGGGTATATTATTCCAATGCGCAGAGCCTATTAGGGGGGAGGCGAGGTGAAGCACAACTCTCAGTCCCCGCCATCTTGCAGATGAGGGGGACTTAGCCAACCAGGGAAAGGCTTATGCCCCCCTCCGACTGGAGGGGGGCATAATAGGGGGTGTACCCACCCCAGGGAAGGGACCCATTGGTCCCAACCTTTTTACCTACCTGTAACACCCCATAATCTAGTATTTAGGGGCACCCCTAAACCGTGCTTCCTCTGACAAGAACTACAAGAAGAAAAGAAGAAGGACTGACCAGCCGTGCTGAAGCTAACAAGGACGACACCCACTGACTTGGCCCCAGCCCTACCGGCCTGTCCCCACCTTGAACCTGCTCCAGCGAAATACTGGTGGGTCCTGCAGCCAGCAACCTCAAGAAATCCGGAGGACCTGCCTGCCTTCAATCCCAAAGACTCTGTCTCCCGTGAACACCGGATTTGTTCAAACAACTCCAGCTCCGCAAGGATCCGCAAGTTTACACCACTCTGCACCAGACGCCCACGGTCCAAGTTCGAGTGGCCCAACTCTAAGAGGGTCTCACCAGCGATCCTGACCCGAGATCCGGTGAACCCTGACCAGCCTCAAGCCGACGCCTGCAGCCTCACACCAGAAGGTCCCCCCCCCAAACCGCGACCAGGAGCTGGTAAGAAGATCCGACCCCAAAAGGCACCCCTGCACCCGATGCCCCTTGGCCTTGGGTGGCCCAACCGACGATGCCTAACCAACCCCCAAGAACCCAACTTACCTCTCCAAGTGGTGGTCGCACCCAGAAGACCTTTGTCCTCGAGTCTGCAGTGCTTTTGCAAACCGGAGACTCCCCATTGAAAGCTACAGGGCTTTCAATGCCAAAACAGCACTCTGCACCCAGCCGCCCCAGTGCCGCTGAGGGTGCCTCTTTTGTGCTGGCCTAAACCCCCATTTGCCCTGAGCTTTAGTCCAGGAGCTTTGCTCCCACAACCCAGTGGCCTGCTCGTCAGCAGCCACCAACCGGAGGCCCCCCATTCCCCATTGGATAACATTGGGCCTCAGCACTCTGCACCCGGCCGCCCTAGTGCTGCTGAGGGTGTAACAAGAGTGCATCCTTGACCCTGGGGGACCCCTGAGTGTAACCCCAGAATACAAACTCCCACAACAAAGTCCTTACCTTTGAACCGATAACACTATTTTCCTCCATAGGATAACATTGACTGTTTTTCTATGAAAAGTTTCTAAGTGTGGAGTTGGAAAACCTTTAAAACTGTCTCTACAATAACCAAAACGCTTTTACTTACCCGTTTACAGGAGATATCCCAGTGCAGTATCCAGGTATACTGCACTGTGTAAAAAAAGTAATCTGAAAAGTAACTTACATGATATTCTACTAAAAATCCTATACAAAGTATATGTACTATATTCTGAAAAGCATTGCATTATCAGTAACACTACTGTAATCAAATCAAAGTACATTTACAATTACAATCCAAACTGTGTTACAACTGTATATTTACTGCAAAGTATTTATCACTTACCTGTGCCAGGCTTGCTTGGTTCAAGAAAAGAAAATAACTAAAAGAATATTTTTATACAAACAAAATTGGTATGAGTTCAGTCTGAGTGTGTGACCATCATTTGCTGATTGAGTGTTTACAACAAATGCTTAACACTGTCCTCTGATACAGCCTTACTGCTCGACCACACTACCCCAAATAGAGAGTGAGGTGCTATCTACTTTACCTCTGCCTACCTTTTGGGTTCCACTGGATACCTCACTTTGGTATAGTATATAAAGAGCCAGCTTCCTACAACCACGTTGCAGCTTTGCAGATGTCATCTATGGGGATGTTTCCTAAGAAAGCCATAGAAGCCCCTAGTTTGCAAGTGGAGTGCGCTCTAGGGGGAATTGCTAATGTTTGTTTCGTTTTTGCATAGCATGTCTGAATGCATTTGACTATCCACCGTGCAATACCTGATTTTGAGATGGGATTGCCTTTATGAGGTGGAGCAAAAGCCGCAAAAAGTTGTTTATTTTTACGGCAAGGTTTTGTCCTTTCTATGTAGTAGAGTAATGCTCTTTTAACGTCTAAGGTATGTAGAGCACGTTCTGCCACAGAATCTGGTTGAGGGAAGAACACAGGCAACTCAACAGATGTGACATGGAAGGCAGAAATCACTGTGGGTAAAAATTTAGGATTAGGACGAAAAATCACTGTTTTGGTGTACTTGCAAAAATGGTTCCTGTATGGTTAGTGCCTGAAGCTCACCTACTCTCCTCAGTGATGTAATAGCTATGAGGAAAGCGACTTTCCTAGTGAGAAATTGCAGCGGACATTTGTGCAATGGCTCAAAGGGTGGACCCATCAGTCTGGTGAGGACAATATTGAGATTCCAGACTGGGGCAGGTGGAAGTCTTGGGGGGGAATGACTCTTGAGTCCTTCCATAAATGCCTTAATAACAAGCACTCTGAAGAGAGACAGATGTTGTCTACTTTGAAGGTATGCATCTATTGCAGCAAGATGTAAGCGTATGGATGTGTACGCTAAATTTTAACGCTGTAGATGCAGTAAATAGCAGATGATGTTTTGAACGCAAGCATCAAGTGGGTTGATTTGATTATTATTGCAATAAATAACAAACCGCTTCCACTTTGCTGCATAGCAAGCCCTTGTAGTAGGACGTCTAGCTTCTTTGATAATGTTCAAGCAGTCTGGCAGAAGATTGAGGCAGCCAAACTTTGACTTCAGGTGCCAGATCGCAAGGTTGAGATGACCGGGATCTGGATATCTTATCTCTCCACGGCTCTGCGTGAGGAGATTGTGTGTAAGATGTAGTTTTTGGTGACGGACTACTGAGAGCTCCAACAGGGTGGTGAACCACGGTTGACGTGCCCATGTGGGAGTGTAAGAAAGTGGCTCTGTATATACCGAACCAAAGTAAGGTTCAGTGTGCACAGAGTCCACAGTCCCCAGAGGTTTGGCAGAGGCTAAAGTTAGATATAACCTTACTCTCTAAAGTGGTAGCTTGGTCGAGCAGTAAGGCAGTATCAGAGGACAGTGTAAAGCATTTGTTGTACACACTCAGTCAGCAAATGGTCTCACACACTCAAGAACTGAACTCTAGGCCAATGGTTTTGTATCAAAATATATAGTTGTTTTTATTTTAGAACCAACAATAGGTATCAAAATATACTTTCTCAGAATGAGTTACCTTAGTTAAATACTTTTCAAATAGGCAATAGACTTTTGAATACAATAGTTACAGTTGTTGCAATAGGGAACACAATTTCAAACACAATAATACATTGAGCTCAATGGGAATTTCTAGTTAAATGCAATAGATTACTTTTTGGATTACTTTTCTTACCACAGGACTGGATCCTAGATTCAGTCCTGGGACATCTCCTGTAAACAGTTGAGTAAAAACGTTTTGGTTACAGTTGTGATTTTTAAGGAATATTATTGTATTTTAAAAGTTGACACTTAGAAACTTTTTCACATAGAATCACCAATGTTATCCTATGGGAGGAAATTCACTTAGCAGGTAAGTGTGGTTATTGTTACTTTTTCTAACTCAGTGTTGGATCCTGGATCCAGCACTGGTGCATCTCCTGTAAACAGTTGAGAGAATGTGTTTTTGTTATACAGGCGATTTTTAACGAATATTTGTAAGTTTGCAAAACCGACACAAACTTTTTCAGCAAAAACCAGGCAATGTTATCCTATGGAAGGAAATTCAAGTTACCGGTAAGTACAGTTATGATTACTTTTCAGGGTCAGTGCTGGGCACCAAGATCCAGCACTGGGATCTCTCCTGATAACAGGTGAGTAATTTCGTTTTCGTTGATCGGACAATTTTTAGTGATTATTTTAAAGTTTCAAAACTCGACACTTAGAAGAAATTTCAGTGTAAACCAGTCAATGTTACCCTATGGGGAAAATGTAGGTTATCGGTATTCAGGTAAGTACTCGACTGGCAGAGTTAAGGTTCTGGGCATAGACTCAGGGGTCTCCCAGGGTCAGTGATGCACTGTTGTTGTACCCTCAGCGGCACTAGGGCAGGCGGGTGCAGAGTGTTGAGGCCCATTGTTATCCTATGGGGGATAGGGGGCCTCCGGTTGGTGGCTGCTGGCGAGCAGGCCACAAGGTTGTGGGAGCAAAGCTCCTAGGGTTTAGGTCAGGGCAAATTGGGAAACAAGCCAGCACAAAAGGTGCACCCTCAGCGGCGCTGGGGCGGCCGGGTGCAGAGTGCTGTTTTGGCGTTGGGTGCCCCGTTGTTTTCAATGGGGATTTTCGGTTTTGGTTTTCAGCTACAGGCTCGGTCCAGGAAGACTTCCAGGAGGAACAAACAGCTGGGCAGGTAAGTTGGAGTGCTCGGGGACGTAGGTGCACCTCGGGTTCCTTTCTCCAGGGCGCAGGGCGGCTGGATGCAGGGGTGTCTTTTGAGGTCGGATTTCACCTTACCGGGCCACTCGCGGTTGGGGGGGTCTTGTGCAGAGGCTGCAGGTGACGTTGGGGAATCCTGGAGGGGTCAACCCACAGTGGTCTCGGACTCTGGAGCGCTGGGGGACCTCGCCGGGACCGGTGGGCCACTTGAACTCGGGCTGTAGGCGACGGGTGCAGTGGTGGTTCCAGGCGTCGGGTTTCTTTTTCCTCAGCAGGCTCGGAGTCTTTGTTTGGTGTTTCTTTTGAACAGAGCTGCTGTTCACAGGAGATCCGGTCTTTGTTGAAGGCAGTCAGTCCTCCCGGGGTTCTGGAGGTCGCTGGCTGCAGGACAAGACGATTTTTGGCGCAGGATCTCTGGAAACTGCAGTCGGGCCGGTAGGGCTGGGGCCAAGTCAGTTGTTCTCTGCAGTCTCCTCTGCTGGGCATCTTCTTTCGTCCTTTATCTTCTTAGGTTGCGGGAATCTGAGGAAGGAAGGTTCAGGGTGCCCCTAAATACTAAATTTAGGGGCGTTACAGGTAGGTAAAGGGCAGGGACCAATGGGTCCCTTCCCTGGGGTGGGTACACCCCCTATCCTGCCCCTCTCCTGTGGGAGGGGGGCAGTAGCCTAGTCCTGATTGGGCAGGGCTCCCCATCTTCAAGATGGCGAGAGCCCGGAGTTGCGCTTCACCTCGCCTCCCCCACCTGAGGGGTGGGGTTGGCAGAGGCATCCCCTTTCCTCCCTTGGGGTTTCCCGCCAGTCTTCCCGTCAGAGAGGGTGTCAGAACCGGTGGGGGCCAGTTGCTGAGTACAGCAAGTGGCCTGGAGAAGCTCACAAAGGCTGCATGCCTTTGAAGCTTCCCCTGCCAATCCTGGGGGAGGAGATCTAGCACCTCGCCCAGGATGTGCATTGTTGCAGGCCCAGGAGAGCGGATGGCTCTCCACCCAGGGGTCCAGCAACATGTCTGCTGTGTGGCAGCCGGGGCAGCCCCTCAGACAAGACGTGGATTGTAGGTTAGGTTCAGGGGGCAACTCTAAGTTGCCCTCTGTCGTGCATTTTACATTAAATCCCACACTGGCATCAGTGTGGGTTTAATGTGCTGAGAAGTTTGATACCAAACTTCTCAGTCTTCAGTGTAGCAATTATGGTGCTGTGGAGTTCGTAATGACAACCTCCCAGCACCATATACTCTTAATGGCATCACTGCACTTACAGTGCCCAGGAATGGCCCTGGGTACTGTAGGGGCACAGGGCTCATGCACCTGTGCCCACACCACTGGCATAGTGCACCCAGCTAGAGGGGTGACTGAGGTATGCCAGGGCAGTGTGTTTGTAGGCATGGCACACAGGGATGTGGAATTAGTGGAATGAGTGGGAGAGGCGGAAAAGCGTAGGCAAATATTCCTGACTAATTCATCCATAGTACATTGCCTCTGGCAATGGGTGTGGATACCTGGAGGCGAAGCTTGGGCATTTTTTGTTTTGGTGTGTGGCAAACAGATCTATATCTGGGAAGCACCACATCTGAAAGAACAGGAGGAGAACTCGAGGGTGGAGTTCCCACTCGTGGATCGGTTGTCTCTGCCTGCTGAGCAGATCCACAATTTGATAGTCTACTCCTGGAAGGTGTTCTGCGAGGAGATACATTTTGTAACGTATGGCTCACCTCCAGATGGTCTGTGCTAATTGTGACAGTTGGAGTGAGTGTGGTCCCCCCCTGTTTCTGTATGCAATACATTGCTGTCATGTTGTCTGTGCGTATCAGGACAGCTTTGTGTATCAGGTGAATTTGAAAGGCTTTGAGCGCTAGAAATATTGCTAGAAGCTCTAGATGATTTATTGGCAGCTGCTTTTGATGAAGGCTCCACATGCCCTGAATTGTGTGAGTTTGGAGATGAGCTCCCCAACCAGTGAGAGATGCGTCTGCTGTTAGCACTGTCTGTGGAACCGGGTCGATGAAGGGCCGCCCCTTTGGAAAGGTTTTGTGGATTCCACCACTGCAGAGAGCGGAGTGTGGCCGTCCACCAACACTAGATCTGATAACTGACCCTGAGACTGATTCCACTGACATGCTAAGCATTCCTGAAGGGGACGCATTTGAAGTCTTGCATAAGGGACTATGAGGATGCAAGACGCCATCCTTCTTAGTAACTGCATGAACATTCGAGCTGGCAATGAGTGTTGAGGCTGGAACTGGGAAAGTAGAGTTTGAATGTTGCGGATTCTGGCCAGATTGGAATAGGCCAGAGCTTTTTGTGTATCTAGGGTGGCTCCCAAGTACGCTTGCGTGTTGGAGGGTTGGAGATGGGACTTGGACAGATTCACTGAGAATCCAAGATCGTGGAGCAGCAGCACTGTTTTGTGAGTATGTCGTAGAGAGTTTGCTTGCGAGCTTGCTTTTATGAGCCAGTCGTCTAAGTATGGGAAGATATGAATGTGTTGTCTTCGTAGATGAGCTGCGACTACTGCCAGGCATTCGGTGAAAACCCTGGGAGCAGTAGTGACGTCGAATGGGAGTACTTTGAATTGGTAATGTTGCCCCCCTACCACAAACCTGAGGTATTTGCGGTGAGAGGGGTGTATCGGGATATGGAAATAGGCGTCCTTTAAATCTAAAGTTGACAGAAAGTCACCTTGCTGAAGGAGCGGGAGTACTTGTTGGAGTGTCACCATATGAAAGTGATCCGATTGGATGTACAGATTCAGGTCTCGGAGGTCCAGTATAGGTCTGAGAGAGCAGTCTTTTTTGGGAATTAAGAAGTATAGGGATTATACACCTGCCCCTTGATATTGTAATGGGACTGGTTCTGTAGCTCCTTCTTGTAACCGAGAGAGAACTTCTTGTTTGAGAAGGTTGAGATTTTCTTGTGACATTGCGTGTGATCTTGGAGGAATGTTTGGGGGAGTGTCTGTAAGTTCCAGGCAATAACCATATTGGATAATTTGTAAAACTTATCTGTCGGAGGTGATTATATTCAAGACGGGTAGAAATTGGGAGAGACGTCCCCCGACAGGAGTGGAATGTTCGGGGGTAGAGGAAGGAAGTCACCGTTTAGTGTTTTATGGGGAGGTGCGTGTAGACTTGCCTCTGCATCTTCCCTTGCCGTTGTTCCCTCTAAATCCTCTTCGTAAGTAACCTCTTGACGAGGGCAATTGGTTATTGCCCTTGTAAGAGGAGGAGGGATTCTCTGAGAAAGTGTTTTTGGAGCCATCCCTGTAAAAGGAGCGATGAAAGGATCCCCGATTGGAAGGGAGTTGCAAAGCCCCCATGGATTTTGCGACCTCAGTATCTTTTTTCATCTTGTCTAAAGAAGTGTCCACTGTAGGGCCGAATAGGTGCTCTTTATCAAAGGGTTGGTTCAGAATAGAGGCCTGGACCTCGGGTTTGAACCCCGAAATTCTGAGCCAAGCATGTCTGCGTAGCAACACACTGGTGTTGACTGCGCGGGCTGCTGTGTCTGCTGCGTCTAAGGTGCACTAATAGAAGTATTGGTAATTAATTTCCCCGCCTGAATTAGGTCATTGGCTTTGTGCTCGTCGAGTAAAAACTGAATAAATGTTTCTAGCTCATCATAATGAAAATCACCCTTTTCAGGACCTGTAGCACCACACAAGTATAGGTTGCTCTGTCATAACATCAAAAGATTGGTGCAATTAAGATTGTGGTTTCGCCATTGAAAATCGGTCCACCTTTTGATTTTATGACGGAGCAACCTATACCTGTGTGGTGCTACATGTCCTGAAAAGGGTGATTTTTATCAAAAAGAGAGTGGATATTTGGTCCGGAAAAAGGTGTGGACTACTTATAATAGTAAAACCGGCATTTCGGAGGAGACTTATTCCCTTCTACATATAATATTTTCTCATTTTTTAGGGTTTAGAGTGTTTCCGCCCGAAGTTTTAACCACCACGGAGAAATAGGTGTCTTGGAGGAAGCAGCCCCTTTGGTTAATGTATTGCATCACCACAAGTGAATATATGAAGGTGTTGGGAGATATTTTATGATTAAGCCTGAAGAAGGTGGTTGGATCATTTAAATACCACCGAAACGCGTCGCTTCCTGGATTTTATGATCACTTAACCCTACGGGCTCCCATTCGACAAATATATAGAAGTACACATCTTGTTGTAGAATCTGAATGACTCTCTGGGTTTAGTGTTTGTGCCTTTCAAATTTCGCACTTTTTAATTTTTGTATTCTCCCCGTTTATATTTGTGATTTACTGCACATGTTGAAAAATCATGTGATTTACTGAGGATTTTTTTATTGTTCTAAAACGTTTTAATTCATGAACAATACTTAATAAATAGGTAATCGAATATTGGTTTTTTGGTATCTGCTATTTATGTTGGTGAATGGGTGACTGTATGCATATGTGGAATGTGTTGATGATGGTATGCTCATAGAAAGTCCAAAGGGAATTTCTTGCTGACTTGATGTCATTTTGGTGTCATGTCCCTTTGTCTAAGAATGGACTTACTCAATAAAAGGAGAGGGGTCCTACTAACCAGTGTACGTGCAGTGCTGCCATTAAGAGTATATGGTGCTGGGGGTTTGTCATTACAAACTCCACAGCACCCTAATGGCTACACTGAAAACTGGGAAGTTTGGTATCAAACTTCTCAGCACATTAAACCCACACTGATGCCAGTGTGGGATTTAATGAAAAATGCACACAGAGGGCATCTTAGAGATGCCCCCTGAAAAACGACCAGCCTCTGGTGGGTTCCCTGACTGGTACACACCGGCCTGCCACCACGAGACATGTTTCTGGACCCCTGAGCCCAGAAACAAAGCCTTTCCAGGGCGGAGGTGTTCACACCCTCCCCCAGGCCAGGAAGAGCCATCTGTGGCAGGGGAGCTTCAAAGGCCTGGCAGCCTTTGTAATGCGACCCCCAGCCTCTCCTGCTATCAGGAGCTGGCCCCCTTCCTGTCTCCCCTCCTTTTCGGCAGGATGACAGGCGGGAAAAATTAGCCAGCCCAGAATGTGTGCCCACCTCTGCCAACTCCACCCCTCAGGTGGGGGAGGCGAGGTGAAGCCCTCTCTTCAGTGCCCGACATCTTGCAGATGGGCAGGCACTCCCCAATCAGGATTAGGGATTGTGCTCACTCCCCCACGTGGGGTGAGCACACCCTCACCAAGGGTGTAGTCACCCTAAGGTCAGTAGCCCATTGGCTACTGACCTCGAGACCCCCAAAACGCCCCCTAAATACAGTATTTAGGTGGCAGCCCTGAACCAAGAAAGGAGATTCCCACAACCTAAGGAGAAAAAGGACGAAAGAAGACGCTCAGCAGAGGAGATTGCAGAGAACAACTGACTTGGCCCCAGCCCTACCGGCCCGTCTGCAATTTCCAGAGATCCTGCGCCAAAAATCGTCTTGTCCTGCAGCCAGCGACCTCCAGAACCCCTGGGAGGACTGACTGCCTTCAACAAAGACCGGATCTCCTGTGAACAGCAGCTCGGTTCAGAAGAAACACCAAAGAAAGACTCCGAGCCTGCTGAGGAAAAAGAAACCCGACACCTGGAACCACCACTGCACCCGTTGCCCGAGTTAGAGTGGCCCACCAGTCCCAGCGAGGTCCCCCAGCGCTCCAGAGTCAAAGTCCACCCTGGGTTGACCCCTCCAGGACTCCCAGACATCACCTGCAGCCTCTGCACGGAGGCCACCCAACCGCGAGTGGCCCGGTAAGGTTAAATCCAACCTCAAAAGACACCCCTGCATCCAGCCACTCTGCGCCCTGGAGAAAAGACGGCTAGATTGCCGACTTTGGAGCTGGGAAACTAAGGTTCGAGCCTCTGGGTCGCGTCCACATCCTGTGATTCTGGGCAAATCACTTAATCTCCCCGTGCCTACCAAAAAAATGAATGTGTCCTTGTGTAATGTAACGTATAGTTTCTTACCGGTCGGTGTAGTTTTGCAGCTTGAAGACTTTCTGGATTCACTATGCTGTGCATTATTCCGCCATCTTGTGGTTGGGTCTGGAATTGTAGTATTTCTTCTGTTTTTTGTTTTTTTCGTGGCCCAGGTGGGCGGCGACGTCGCACCATTTGGTGTCCTTCGTGACGTCGACGCGCTTCTTGCGGAAGCTCCCACCTTTGGTCGCCATCTTCGGATTCTTTTTTCTCTTTTCTTGTTTTGTTGTCCGCTTGTTTGATCCCTTTAGCTATGTAAGCAATTTTTAGCCTCCTTTGTCCTTATGCCTCATCTTTCTGGCGGAGGAGGGTGGGATCGCTAGTGAATCCAGAAAGTCTTCAAGCTGCAAAACTACACCGACAGGTAAGAAACTATACGTTTTGCAGCGTGAATCTTTCTGGATTCACTATGCTGTGCATAGATTTAGTAGCGGTTTTCCATTATTGCGGTGGCTGGGTGGAAGATGAGCATTGGTTACTGAAAATATGTTGTAAGACCTTTTGTCCTACTTGCGCTTCTTTGTTCAGTTGAATATCACACAGTAGTGCTTAGTGAACGTGTGCACTGAAGACCATGTTGCGGCTTGGCAAATGTCTTGGATAGGTGTGTTCGCTAGAAACGCAATTGCTGCTCCCTTCTTCCTTGTTGAGTGAGCTTGAGCTGCTCCTTGTAATTGCTGTCCTGCCCGTTTGTGGCAGAGTTGAATTTGTCTGCGCAATCCATCGTGCAATGGTATTTTTGGTGACTGGTCGTCCCAGAAAACTGCTGGCAAAGGAGACAAAGAACTGCTTTGTTTTCCTGCACTCCTTTGTCATTTCCATATAGTGCATTACGGCCCTTCTGGCGCCTAGTGTGTGCAGCGCCCTGTTTGTGTGGAAGGATTTTGGAAAAAACTTGGTATTTGGATTGTTTGGTTAATGTGGAACCGAGACACCACCTTTGGCATGAAGTGTGGGTCCGTCCTCATTACAATCCTGTCCTTGTGTATTTGCAGGTACGGCTCTTTGAGTGTCAGTGCTTGTAACTCACTTACTCTTCGTAGTGAAGTGATAGCTACTAAGAAGGCCGTATTTAGCGTGAGCATGTGCAGTGTAGTTTTGTGAATAGGTTCAAATGGCGCCTTCATCAACTGAGTGAGCACTACGTTGAGGTTCCATGCTGGTGCTGGCATTCTTTTTGGGGGCGCGATTCTTTTTGCCCCTTCTAGAAATCTCTTCACAACTTGGGAGGTGAAGAAACTTCTCCCTGTCTCTCCTCTTGTGTATGCCACTACCGCAGCCAAGTGCACCCACAGGGATGTGTAACTTAATCCGCTTTGTAGCAGGTGTGTTAAGTATTTTAGTACCGTTGATTCCCTTGTGATCTTCTGTTGTAGATTCTCCTTGATGCACCATTCGGAGAACCTCTTCCACTTTGCTACGTAGCACTTCTTTGTGGAAGGCCTCCTTGCCTCCCTGAGTACTGCCATGGAACTTGGTGGTAATTTGAGGTGTGCAAATTCTAAGTCTTCAGGAGCCACGCTGCTAGGCTGAGGCTCTCCGGTTCTGGGTGTAGCACCTTTCCGTTCTGCATTGCTAAGAGGTCTTTTCTTCTTGGGAACCTGTGTGCTGGTTCTTGTGCCATTTATACTATCTGTGAGAACCAGGACTGCCTGGCCCACTGGGGTGCTATCAGTATTAGCGTCATGTTGCTGATTCTGCATTTGCTGAGTACCCTGTGTATCAGTGGTATCGGGGGAAAAGCGTATGCAAATGTCTTTGACCAATCTATCCATAGCGCATTCCCTTGTGACCAATGGTCTGGTTGTCTGGATGCGTAGTGTTGGCATTTTGCTTTCTGGTGTGTTGCAAATCGGCCTATTTGCGGTGTACCCCATTTCTGGAACAGCTTCTCCGTTTCCTGTTGATTGAGCTCCCACTCGTGGGATGCGGACGCCTGCCTGCTGAGTCGGTCTGCTTCCACATTGTCCTTCCCCGGGAGATGTATTGCCAGTAGGTCTATTTCCAGCAGGATGGCCCATTTCCATATTTCCTGTGCTAGCCTTGATAGTGCCACTGATTGAGTTCCTCCTTGTTTGTTGATGTAGAACATGGTGGTTGTGTTGTCTGTTTAGATCAATACCCTGTTTCCGTACAGCTGTTTCTGAAAGGCTTTTAAGGCTAGGAACAGTTTTCAGCTCCAGGTAGCTGATGTGTCTGACCGCATCTTGCTGCGACCACAGACCCCTCACCCTGAGCTTGTTCATGTGTGCGCCCCACCCCAGTTGGGAGGCGTCCGTTGTGATGGTCACTGTTGGAGTTGGTTGTGTGAATGGCTTCCCCTGTGATATGTTTTCCTTGTTCCACCACGCCACTTCCTGATGCACTGCGTGTGTGACAACCACAAGATCTTCCCAGCTCCCTGTTGCCTGTGACCATTGCTGCTGAATCCATTCCTGGAATGGTCTTATATGTAGCCTGATATTTGGGACTAGGTGGATGCGTGACACCATCATTCCCATTAGCTTGCTCACCGTCCTCACTGTCAGAGCTTGCCCCTTCCGGTAAGGACGTGTCTCCTTTTGTATCGCCAATGTTCTCCTCCTGCTGGGGAACACTTTGGCCTGTATGGTGTCGATCTCGGCCCCCAAGAATATCTTGATCTGCTCTGGGTCGGTTGACGATTTCTCCCAATGAATTGAGAAACCCAGTTGACTTAGTGTTTGCACGACCTGCTGGATGTGTTCTTTGCATTTGTTGTAAGAGCTTGCCTTTACGAGCCAGTCGTCGAGGTAGGGATATACGTGTATTCCTTGCCTTCGTAGGTGCGCTGCTACTGCTGCTAGGCACTTTGTAAACACCCTTGGAGCGGATTTGAGTCCGAATGCTAGTACTGTGAACTGGTAGTGAGTCTGGTTGATTACAAACCGTAGTAGCTGTTTGTGCCTGTGGTTGATGGGGATGTGCAAGTACGCGTCCTTCAGATTCATTGTTGCCATGTAATCCCCTTTTTGTATTTGTGGTATTACCTCCTGTAGGGAAGTCATTTTGAATCTTTGAGTTCTTATGAATTTGTTTAAGAATCTCAGATCTAGGATAGGTCGTAGTGTTTCGTCCACTTTTGGCACGAGGAAGTAGGTTGAGTAAACCCCTTTGTTCCTTTGGTTGTGCGGTACTGTCTCTATTGCCTTTTTGCTGAGCACTTCCTTGGCCTCCAGCTGCAAGAGCGAGAGTTCTTTTGCTGAGTGAGTCTTGTTTCTTGATCTTTTTGTTGGGGGTTGTCTTTCCAGTTCTAAGCAATATCCGTATTGTATGATGTTTAGTATCCACTTGTCTGTAGTGATCTTCCTCCACTGCTTGAGGAAGTTCTTTATCCTGCCTCCTACCGGTGTTGTGTGTTCCAGGGACTGTTTTCTGTGGATCGTTAGGTTTTTGTTTCTTTGTTTGTTGTTGCCCCCACCCCGAGGTGTTGCAAGGTGGTTGTGGGCTTGGTGGCAAAGTCACTTGGAGGTGGGCTGTTGGCCTCCTCTGCGAGATTGTCCTCGTCCGTTTCCGCGCCCTCGAAAGGGCTGGCCCCGGGGCTGATACTGCCAGTTTTGCTGCTGCTGTCCTTGCTGCTGCTGGCCTTGGTTGTTCCTTTGGTAGCCTTGCTGGAACGTTTGGTGCGATGTGGCAGGCACGTTGCCTCCTCTACCGCCCGGCCTTCTGGTGGGTGCCCCTCTTCTCATCCCTCTGAACTGCAGCGCTCCCATGGACCTTGCTGTTTCGTTGTCCTTTTTCAGCTGCGTCAGTTTTTCATCAACGGGTGTGCCAAACAGTTGTCCGCCGTTGAAGGGCGTATTCAGGATGTTACTCTGCACCTCTGGTTTGAACCCTGAAATCCTGAGCCATGCGTGTCTCCTCTCGGTCACTCCTATCATCATTAGCCTGCTGGATGTTTCTGCAGCATCCAAGGCTGACTTCAAGCATGTGTTTGCCATGCTTTTGCCTTCTTCCACCAGGTGAGCTGCCCTTTGTTGGTACTCATCTGGTAGATGTTTGAGGAGTTGCCCCACTTCGTCCCAGTGATGGTATGCGTGCCTGTTGATCAGGGCGTTTGAGTTTGCGATACGCCACTGTATTGCCGCATTTCTCTCCACCTTTCTTCCGGTCAGATCCATCCTCTTACTCTCCTGGTCTGGAGGTGGTCCGGTGTTAGTGGGCACATTGGCCCTTTTCCTGGCCGTAATTATGGAGTCAGCTGGCACTGATCCTTGTATGTATGCAGGGTCTTGGGAAGTGTGTTTGTACTTTTTCGCAGTTCTTGGAGCGACAGCCCTGCATACTGCTGGTTCCCTGAAGGCATCTCTCCCTTGGTCCAGCACACTAGGGAGCATGGGAAGGAATAGGCTCCTGGTTTGTTGAGGCAGTAGAGTTTCCAGGAGGAAACATGCCTTGGGCTTCTCTTCTTCCATTTTCACCCCATAGGTTTGTGCCGCCTTCAGGACTACTGTGTTGTAGACCCCGATGTCGTCTGGCGGCGAGGGCCTCGAAGGGTAAGTGTCTACCCCTTCTTCCGGCGATTCTGCGTCGAGGTCTTGCCATTCCAGGTCTTGTGCCTCCGAGGACGTCGAGTCCCGGTAGGATTGCAGGTCTTCGTCGCCTTCTCCCTCGAAGTAATAGTCTTCGTCCCCCTGTTCCTCGACCGGTTCGGGCGTTTTCTGCGTCTTTGTAGTCTATTTCGACATCGAGCGCGGGTCTCGACGGAATGGAGTATTTGCTCATTTTGCGGTCAAAATCCTTCTTCCGCTGCAGGATGCTTGCCATTTCGGCCTCGAGCCTCCTCTTTTTCCTCTCCATCTCTTGTGCCTGTTCGGCGTCGAGGGCTGGAGCGGCTCTTTTTGGGGCCGTCGACGTGGACGATTGCCCCTCCCTTCTCGGCACCGAGGTGTGCTTTTCGGGGACAACCTTTGACGCCTTTGGTTTTTCGAGGGTTTTTGCCGATTGAGAGTCCTTTTCGAAGGATCCGCTCGGCTGACTGTCCTTGGTCGCTGTTGCCTTTGACGAATGTTTCGGCGGCAATGCTCCCTTCGAGGACTTCGCTTCACTTCTACGAGTGTCGCTCGGGGCTTTGGCTTCACCCTTTCGAGTGTCGCTCGGGGCTTTGGCTTCACCCTTTCGAGTGTCGCTCGAGTGCTTAGGGGTCGACGACTCCCTTACCTCCTTCGACGTTTTCTTTTGGACCTCGACGACTGCAGTCCTCCGGTGATGTTGTCCTCCTCTCCACTTGAGAGGCCCAGGTCTCGGAGCGATGGGGGTGGTCCTTGCCCCTGCATGTTGTGGTTCGCCCTTCTCTGCCTCTCCCTCACCTTGAGGGTCTTGGGTGTGAACGCCGAGTACGCGTTGCAGTCCTCGCTGCTGTGGTCGAGCGGCAAGCAGAGGTTGCAGACTGGATGCTGGTCCTTCTGGGCGTACTTGTGGTGGCAGTTGGTGCAAAACTTGAACGGTGTCTTGTCCATACCCGCGCTCAGGGAGCCTCCTGCGAGCGCATTCTCCGTAGGACGTCGAGATCTCGGTCGTAAACCTTCTCCCTCGTCGTCCCGGCTACTTGACTCTTAGTCCGGTGTACTTCAAAGTGATTTTCGTCGGTTTTCTTCTATTTGCCTTGATTCCTCTTCCAAACTTCTAGAACTCTTCGGCGACGATCCAGACCCAACGGCGGAAAAAAGAATCTGAAGATGGCGACCAAAGGTGGGAGCTTCTGCAGGAAGCGCGTCGACGTCACGAAGGACACCAAATGGTGGGACGTCGCCGCCCACCTGGGCCACGAAAAAAAACAAAAACAGAAGAAATACTACAATTCCGGACCCAACCACAAGATGGCGGAATAATGCACAGCATAGTGAATCCAGAAAGATTCACGCTGCAAAACCTGTGCTCATGTAATGCGCTCCAATACCTTCGGGTCGAGTTCACGCTATATAAATCTGCAAAAAAAAAAAACCTGAGGTGCACCTACGTCCCCGATCCCTCAAACTTATCTGCCCAGCTGTTGGTTCCTCCCGGATGTCTTCCTGGACTGAGCCTGCAGCTGAAAACCAAAACCGAAAATCCCCATTGAAAACAGGGCACCCGACGCCAAAACAGCACCCAGCCGCCCCTGCGCCGCTAAGGGTGCACTTTGTGTGCTAAACCGGATCCCCCTTCGCCCAGAGCCTAACACCAGGAGCTTGGCTCCCACAACCAAGTGGCCTGCTCGTCAGCAGCCACCAACCGGAGGCCCCATATCCCCCATTGGATAACATTGGCACTCCGCACTCTGCACCCGCCGCCCAAGTGCCCGCTGAGGATGTAACTAGAGTGCATCCTTGACCCTGGGGACCCCTGACTGAGTCTACCCCCAGAACCTCAACTCCCACTACCAAATACTTACCTCAAAACCGATAACACTATTTTCCTCCATAGGATAACACTGACTGTTTTTCTGTGAAAAGTTTTAGTGTGGAGTTTGAAAACCTAAAGAAATTCTTTAAAATTGTATGGTTTAACAAAAGGAAAATGCTACTTACCCAGTATGCATCTGTTCTTGGCATGTAGAGCTGTAGAGTCATATGCGCCCACCCGCCTCCCCAGGTACCTATACCTATTGTAGTAATATCTTACTTAGATACTGAAAAACCCATTCAAGTCTATGTACTGTATTTACCAAGTATTGCATTTCTCTGAAACCATACTGTAAGTCTAAACAAAGTGCATATACAATTTCAATTCAAACTGTTTACAAACTGCATTACTACTGTAAAGTATTTATTGCTTACCTGTGCCAGGCTTGCTTGGTTCTAGAAAATAAAATAACAAAGAATATTTTTATACAAAAACAATTGGTCTGAAGTTCAGTCTTTGAGTGTGTGAATTCATTTGCTGACTGAGTGTGTACAACAAAGGCTTAACACTGTCCTCTGATACTGCTTTACTGCTCGACCACACTACCACAAATAGAGAGTGAGGTGCTATCTAACTTTACCTCTGCCTACCTTTTGTGGTAGTTTGGGCAAGCAGCTTAGGCTTACCAGAGGGTAGTGCTAAGCAAGAGTAAACCCAAGACCAATGTAGAAAAGTAAGTCTTATTTTGATATCATTTTTGATACCAAGAACTTTGTTATCAAGTTAGTACTATTTTAAATATCGATTTTTACAGGTGAGTAAAATGTTCACTTAAATGCGCCTTTATGCACCAATGCTTTCCTATGGGAAAAAGGCATATGTTGCATACAGTTATTTAAGGTCGATTTCTGGGGGTCTCCTTCAGGACTTAAGAGTCGTATGGGGCCAAGGCGTAAAGTACCACGTGCAGTTACTCGTCACCTACCCTGGGGCGTCCGGGTGCAGAGGTGATGGTCAGGTTGGTAGCTTTGCATGCTACGCTGGTGGAAAGAAGGGGGTGGGGGATTTAAAAAATGGCTGCAGAGGGGGACAAGTCCGGGAGCTCCCAATGGGTGGCACAAGGGTACTGGGAGCAAGAAAGCAGAGATGATTCTTGGGTATCCAGGCTGGGGCGCTTGGGTAGTGGATAGGTTGGCTGGGCTCGGTGGTTTAAAAGCCCTCGCGGTTGTCAGTCTCGTCGGTTGAGGGCGCAGAAATCAGGACAGCTGGGCCACTCTGGAAATGGGTCTCTGTGGTGCAGATGTCCCTCGACGGTTGCTCGGTCTTGGTGCAGTGCGAGGCCAGATTGGACTCTCACTGGCTTTGTTTGCTGCAAGGGGTCTGGCACCTCTGGTATTGGTGCTGTGCGGCTCTGGGTGGTCCTGGTGTCCTCTTACTCGGTGTGGGGTGACAGATCTTGACCTTCCTGGGCAGCTGTTGCGTCGGGCTGGACGAGGAGCTGCAACACGGTGAACCGGACTGCAAGGGAGTAGCTCCTCTACTCTAAGGGAGATTGCTGGCAATTTGTGAAGGGCTGGCAGTCTACCGAGGTTCTGGACAGTTGCTCAGCTGCAGGACAGTCACTTGATCACGACTGTCGAGACTGGTGCAGGCAGGGTTTGGCACAAAAGTCCACAGCAGGTCTTCAGTTCTTGTTTTCTCACAACTCTTCTTTGTCCTCTTTTTCTGGATTTGTTGAATCTAATTTCCTGGCGTCAAGTGGGCCTCCTAAATACTCAATTTAGGTGAGGTAAGGGGAGTGACAGGTAGTAGCCAATCGGCTACTAACCTTTAGGGTGACTACACCCAGTATATGACCATTTCCTGTGG
Organism: Calotriton arnoldi; assembly: GCA_963921515.1. Lineage (NCBI taxonomy): Eukaryota > Metazoa > Chordata > Amphibia > Caudata > Salamandridae > Calotriton > Calotriton arnoldi. The sequence continues at coordinate 2,374,959 of CAWUFW010001079.1, read as the reverse complement.
GAAGTGGGCATAACCCTGACCGAATAAGCCGAATTCCTCCAAAAAATAAGATGGTGGAATTCTAGTTTTCGTGTTCACAGCAGGGTGCCCACCTTGGGGTGGAACTAGCCTGACAGGGAGCACACCTTATCATGTGTTCAGTGCATGGCCCAGTGTAGTTTTCCTTATGTTAGCCTAACTGTGCACGATACAGGCGTCATTTGCTTTGCATACGTTACTATATAAACAAGCTTATTTTTGTGCCACATTGTACTTTCACACAGAACTTGCAGCTATTTTCGCGTTCTGTTCTATCCTGGGATTTAGTCTGAACACAGCAGACCAGGTCAAACAACAATGCCCCTGGTTATTTTGTTCTGGTCAGGCACTAGCACCTAGACACAACACGAGTGCAGCTGCTGTTTGTGAGCATATGAGCCTTGTCGTACAAGTATGTACAGTAATGTACCATATATACAGAGAGAATTTCTGAGAGGAGATCACGGCTGTACTGGAGATGTAGAAAATTTACCTGTGTATGATAAGGTACGGGGTCCGCTACTAATCCCAGAGATCTTTGTTATATAATCATTCTGCTTCTGTAGAAGGGGAGGGAGGTTAGGCTAGTCTGTCTTATAATATGACAAGGCTTTTCATACTATATGGTTTACTGACAATGCCGACTGTATTTTCGATTTGTTTTCTAATTGTGGCATGAATACTGCATTCTAGAGCCCAATAGTTTAAATAAACATTTCAAACTGACCTTCGTGTCCCTGTTATATCTTATTAAGGACGAGTGTGAGAGAGAAAGGGGGTGTCCTGTTACCACGATCCCTGAGAGGGCCAGCAGTGTTGAGTTCAGGGGTGTAAATTCACTTGTCTGTCTGGATATGGTTAGGAGGGCAAGTGAGACACTATAGCTAGTCTGACTCGGGCTCATGGGTACAGGTGTTATGGTGACTCAGTCCCCAACTGGTGGCGTTCTATGGTCCTAAGCATAGTTCTGTTCCAGAGCAAAATCCCTGCAACAGCCTCCTGACTATCTAGTTTTCCCACCTGTCCTGGCGTCAAATGGGTACGGGGCGGGGGTGGCATTTCCCCCGTCTGGGCTAACATGGGTTGCATATCTAAGGCAGCAGAGGCCTTTGAAGCCTCCTGCCTTGATATGCTCATTTTTTTGCCATCCTGCTTGAAGGAGGTGACAACATCTCCGACCGGAGCAGGCATTGTTTATGCCCTCAGAAAGATTAGACTCTCAGCTGCAGGGGGGCCAGAAACCGGTCTTTGGTGGCAAGCTGGTTTACACCAGTCGGCCAGTACACTAGAGATCGGAAGGTTTTCAGGGGGCACCTCTAAGGTGCCCTATGGGTGCATGTATTAACAAATCGATCACTGGAATCAGTGGTGGCTTATTAATATGAGATGTTTGATACCAAATGTCTTTAGTTTCAGTTAAGCCATCATGTAGCTGGGGAACTCCTAATCACCAATGCCCAGTACATATGCTGAAGATGGCCTCCCTGTTCACTGGCAATGTCCAAGAATCGACATGGACATCACAGGGGCCTATCTGCTCAGGACTGTAAGGCTTGCTATAGGGGTGACTTACTTATATGACATGCAGTGTCGGCAGGAATGGCACACTGGAGGTGTGCCAAGTTGTGTCTTCACTTTTCTCTGCACCATGTCTCACAGCCTACAATGGCAGTGTGCATGAGTGTAGTGAGTGGTCCCTTAGGGAGGCACAATACATGCTGCAACCTATAGGGACCCTCTTTAGACTCCCTGCTCTAGGTACCAGAAGTACCATTTAGTATGGACTTACAGGGAGTGCTAAAGGTATTGCCAATTGGAGTAACAATTGTACAGTTTTAGATAAGGAGATCTGGCACTGGGGGCCTGGACAGCAGGAACCCAATGCACTTCAGTCAAAATTGCATCAAATACCAAGCAAAAAGTGGGGGTGACCATGTAAAAAAAAAAAAAGCACTTTCCTACAATATCCCATATGTACAAAGCCTTAAGAAAAGACAATCCCACATTGCACTTCAGGGCAAAGTGGCACGGGAAAAAACACTGGGGACCAGTTCACCAATAAATTATGGCAAACTGCCTGCGCACTGTAAGGGAGGTGTCAAGTAACGCACAATCCAAACTGATAAAACTTTATTTTCTCCATTACACATACATGATCCCAGTAATATTAAGCAAGATATATCCAGATAGAAAGGATTCCTGCCCTAGATGCCATGCAGACAAGGCCACCTTTCTCCAACTGACATGGGAAGGCCCCCCCACTCCAATACTGGAATACGATCTTTTCTACACTGGCACTAGAGACTGGTCTTATGCAGGGTATACTGGGAGTGATCGCTACAACAAAAGGAGAAAAAAAACAAGCATTACGAATTCCTTAGGTTGGCATTAGTGGTGCCGCGTAGACGAGAGGCAATGGGATGGATGAGTACTCGCAGGGCCAACTCTGAAATGGGAATTAGCAGAGGAAAAGCAAGTTAAGCTAATCAGAAGGGAAAATAAAGTACAGGATGATCTGCAAACATGAGAGGAGCTGGATGGGTTTATAGAGGGATAAGACCCAGACACAGGGCTGGCTATGACTCCCTACAGATGTGAACGTCTGCTGAGGAACGGTAGCTCTGAGACGCATCCGGTTCCAGGTTTGGCAGGGTGGTGAAAGAGGGCGGAAGACCCTTGTGACCTTGACGCCTATGTTATGCAATGATACAATGGTTAAGATTACAATTTCTGTTGAGGTTTGTGAACCACGGATGTCTTACCATTATTGTTAATTGCTAAAACTGATAAAACTTTAACAAAGAAATTCTTAAAAACAAAATACAACAGGAGAAGAGAGAAATGCTTGCAATGTATCAAACCACTAGCAATAGCTTGAGCCAGCATTCCAACTCATCATTCTTATGCCTACAATGCCATCTCAGTTTGGACCCAGCCACATGTTAAACAGTCTTGACCCTGCTCCAAAAGGAACAGTCCGGCCCAAACAGCCTTGCCAGTCCTTCCCTGACCAGGAACACAAGCAATCCAAGACCGGCTTTGCTACCCGGTTTGGGGCTCAGGTATAGCTTGGTTCCAGTAGCACAATGAGCTTTGGACCAATGTCTGGGGACACCCTTCCCACGATAGGCAGTACATCAAACAAAAGGTAATGGGAGGAATGTTTGAAATTTATCTATCCACTGGCAATCATTCGAGGGATTCTCATGCCCACTATTCAACAATGAGAACAAATTTATACCCACAATCAAAATGCTTTAAATCACAACCAATAATGAAAGAAAAATTCGGAGCATATAGCAATCCTAAGATTATTTAGCATGGCAATGCAAACTATAGGCAACCTCCAAAATCTTCACAAGTTAATATTAGATTAAAAACAGCTACAGTCCCTTCATAAAATTCAAATTTTTATAATTTTCGTGAACATTGGATTGTTTTAACAATGTAAAAAAAAGAAAAAACTAACCAACTTTTCTTTATCTTCTGGTCTGCTGCATCCATCAGATTGAAACTAAAAAAAATTCAAATGCAGGAAAAATTATTAAAGCCAAAGAAGAAAAAAGCCACCCTTTTAAAGAAACACTTTTGAAGCATACAAAACTAAAATGAACGTTTATTTGCCTGTGTTACATATCTGCCGCAAGATTGACCTTTCTACTGATCTCCCAACCGAAGTTAGGTGAAAATAGGTTTTCAAACAATGCACATACAGGCTGCCTACAGACCCATTTTTAAAATAGCACTTCTATCTTGATTATTTTAGTGTGAGCACAACATACATTTTACATTGAAGCACTAGGCTGTCGGGCCTAAATCTGACAATGGTACAGTTACAGCTGACGTGTATAGAGCCAAACCTTCAAATTCAAAAGTTACCAGTTTCAACTTTCACTGCCAACATCCAGACCTAGAGTGTAGTGTTGTTACATGGCTGTTCTTAAATAAATTCTCTGCGTTTCTTCCGTGACAAGTGGAATCTTCTGTGCACAGCCACATGTGGAATTTGACATTTAGACATTTGTGGCCACTTGGCAGGAAACTTTCAAAACGTTCAAATGTCTTAATCACACAACAAACTTTTCAATGACATGGGGACGGGTACATGCACAGCTAGATTCTGTTTGGCATGCCCAATTTTATAAGAGAAGGCAAAAATACCAGTCCAATACAGCCTAAAAACAGAAACTGCAGTAGAAACAGACAAGTTACTTACCTTCTGTAACGCCTTATCTGGTAGAGACGTAGTCTAGTCGCAGATTTCCTCCCTTAGAATTCTCCCCAGGAGCCAGGAAATTTTTTCCATCAGAACCTCTGAGTGTCGGTTGAGGGCGCCGTGCGACTGAGGCGCAGTCAACGAAGTCTATATAAGCCCTTCCTTGACACAGTGGCGTCAGTTTCTTCTGTGACTAATTTGGGCGCCAAAACGAAGAGCCACCATAGAAGCTGGTTATGGAAACAGTGATAGGCCATGACAGATAGGCCATGGGTCTTGAAGGACTCCAGCAATTGCAACAGCGAAAACGTAATTTCTCTCATCTCCTGCCCATGCAACCTCATGTATGTAGGAATGACTATCAGAAAGATCAAGATATGAATCAATGAACATAGGAGCACCATCAGGTGCAAGAAGACAAACACCAAACTCACGCGACACTATCTTGAAAAAAAACACCGGGATGTGGATCTGAAATGGGTAGTCCTTGAGACAATTAAAAGGAACAGCCCAGACATACAAACTACACACCCGCGAGCAACAATGGGTGTATCGCCTCAGAACCTGGGAAACCGGAATAAATGATGACATACCATGGTTACACATTGGGAAATAGAGTAGTTATCTAAACCATCTTTTTGTAAAACCATCCCTGCTTTGAGGGGTAACACCTTTCAGTAATTATGCCCTTACTACATTCATGGCTGGAATAAAAGAGAACTATTTACACTAAACTTTCGTAAAAAAATGTTCGTAACCTTTTTAAACAGATGGTATGCAATGAGGGGTAACACCCATCAGAAATTATGCCCTTACTACATTCATGGCTGGAATAAAAGAAAACCATTGGCAAAGATCCAGAAAACAAGCATCTGTCACCTCTGTCCCCATTGCAATTTTAGTACTCCATTGGCTTCTCTTATAATTTTTGTAACCTTTTAAACAAAGATGGTATCTAGTGTTTATGTGAAAATTTGTACACAACCATATACATTTTCCTAAACTGAAGCTATACAAGCCCATAAAGCGCAAACTGACGAGCCGGTTCTCATACCAGCTCCAATTCACTTCAACAACACCCCCGCGTCAAGTCATATTTGACGCGATGTCAATAACTGCGCGGGTAACGCCCACACGCGCAGCACTGTGATGCGAAGCCCAGGAATCCCGATCGGGACACCGGGGCTTACACACATGCAGCGGCTCAACTCTAATTGGGGTACGCAGCTGATGCGCGGCACAGGCAGTCCCGTGCGGGACACTGGGGCTCACACGGTTACGCTACAATTACGGCATGCAGCCGAAGGGCCCACATGACGCGAACATCAGGCATTTTAATATATGCAGCCTCCAGCCAATTGCCCGGACACCGGAAACGACTCGAACTAGCTATTCAACACACGTGCAACTAATTAAGCGATTTCATACAATTACGAAGACCTATTTAAGGTTACGCTCTCGCCCCTCACCATTCTACATCGGGGAAGAGGAGTGAACAAATCTAGGCAGACGGCGAGAGACGCACCTTGAGGCAGTAAGAGTATGAATGGTGGTGTGGATGAGTTCTTTTGTGTAGTCATTTCGACTTCAAATAGAAGTGTAAAGTGGAACACTGGAGGACCCTTCCCCTGACCCTGCTGGGCGGCTCTTTTTAAAATGATGTCCCTACCCCGCTTCTTGTATATACTGCATAATCCCCCCACTCCTGTCCCAGCGACCTACTTTGCGGCAATAGAAAGCGAGCAAAGAGCCCTACTTTGGATAAAGGGAACCCCTCAAATATCATTTGCCAAATTGGTGCAGGGCTGGTACGATGGAGGAATCGGACTCCCAGATATCAAAAGATGCTTTTGGGCGGCGCAACTGGCTGCAATTAACCAGGGTATATACCGTCCACATAACGACCCAGGATATTTAATGGATAGATGGCTTTTTCCGTGAGGGTCGTACATAAGGGCACTTTATTCCAGACATACCAAGTTGAATCTTACGGGGCCTACGGCACACTCAGTCCAAATTTGGCATACAACCCATAAAAGTCTTGGATGGGATAAGAAAATCACGCAATCTACCCCCCTGTGGGATTCGTATTTGTTGGGCACCCTCAGAAACTCTAAGGGCTTTGATAGGTGGAACCTAATCAGGCTGTCAAGGGTTGGCGACATGTGGAAAGGGGGTAAGGGGGACCTGGCAGACTCAGAAATATACAGATACTACCAGGTGAGGCATGCCCTGTATGCATGTATCCCATTAGGGGACACCCTGCCCGAAGCAACACCGTTGGAGTACAGACTACGCGACGGATACATGGCTAATAAATCAATATCCCTCACTTACCGAAAACTAATTAACCACGCAACAGATCCCCTTGTACAGCTCCAGGAGAAATGGACAGATGACCTGTTAGAACTAGATGATGAGGACTGGACTGAGGCACTTGCCTCTCAAAGGGAAGTGGCAATTTCATCACGACTTAGACTGGTACAACTAAAAATTTTTGCATAGAACGTACTATTCGAGGACAGCCCTGGCCCGAATGGGATATGGAGAGGGCTCGAGTTGTAAGAGAAACTGTGGGAAGGAGGGAACGTTCCTGCATATTCTGTGGGAATGCGATATTATTCGTAAATACTGGACGAGTGTACTAAGATGTATGGCAGAGGTGCTGGGTCAGGAGCTGGACCTTGTGGGTAGAAGGTGTCTACTTAATGTGTGGGGGCCGACAGTTCTAAATAGTAAAGAGAAACTGTGGGCAACATTGGGGCACATGACAGCTAAACAAAACATTGCCAGAATGTGGGGAGCAAGAGAGGCCCCTGGTTTAAAATTATGGAAGCAGGATATGGACTGGGGCATGTTTAGAGAAAAAACCGTGTATGTTTCCAGGGGTCTCCCCACCTTTCCCGTCCCCAAAGAACTTATACAGGCTGATTAATGTGAAATTTGAGTATGTATAAATGTGATTATTTAATGTACCATCCAAAACCCACCTATGCGAATAGTGAATAAATCGATGTTTTTATAACTTGTTCTTGAATAATTGCTCTACCGTTTACAATAAAAAGATTTACACAAAAAAAAAAAGTGTAAAACGTATGTTTAACTCCCAAATAAATTTAATTTCTTCCAGAGTGTGACTACAGGGGTCTCTAATACTTTCTTCCCATGGGGCATTTAAGAACCTCCATTGGGGTAAGATTGTGAGCTGGTCTCACACAACTGTGTAAAATGCACTGTGTGTCTCACGTTTGCATAGACACATGTCTCACACTCAATAGCCACTATATGCATGATATGTAATGTTTATTCTGCCATGACCGGATACAATTCAGATAAACTCTGATACTGCTCGGATGGAAATCTCGTTTTGCATTACAGGTTTAAGAAAACTCGTTCAGCTAGACGTTGACATAGGTCACCCTACAGAGTGGTAATTTCGAACCAATGTTGGTAAGATAGGAGCCCACAGTTTTTTTTCCGTCCCGATGAATGCCACGGACCCTACGGGCCATTTTGGCAGAAAAAGGTTGACAACTACAATCATGGTGGTGATGGGGAACTAACTCCCCCATTCCCCATATTTTATTTTAGTACCAAGTAATTGCCCAGTGAATAAATGTATTTTGGCTTTTACATTGGTTTTTAAACCACTCATTTTCACTGACCCCCACTTCGATTTAGAAGTGCCTCCCTGTCTCCAGGTGTAGGCCTGCTGTAGGAAGCTGGCTCTGTATATACTATACCAAAGTGAGATATAGTGTGCACAGAGTCCAGTGGAACCCAAAAGGTAGGCAGAGGTAAAAGTAGATAGCACCTTACTCTCTATTTGAGGTAGTGCAGTCGAGCAGTAAGGCTTTATCAGAGGGTAGTGTTAAGCATTTGTTGTACACAATCAGCAAATGATATCACACACTCAAAGACTGAACTTCAGACCAATTGGGTTTGTATAAAAATATTCTTTTAGTTATTTTATTTCCTAGAACCAAGCAAGCCTGGCACAGGGTAGTGATAAGTACTTTGCAGTAATAATACAGTTTGTAAACAGTTTGTATTGCAGTTTTATATATACTTTTGGTTTGATTACAGTAGAACTACTAGTAAGGCAATGCTTTGAAATATTGTACATATACTTTGTATTGGCTTTTCAGTAGAATGTCAAGTAGATTACTTTACAGATTACTTTTCTTACACAGTGCAGTATACCTGGAAACTAAACTGGGACATTTCCTGTAAACAGGTAAGTAAAAGTGTTTTGGTTATTTTGTTACAGTTTTACAGACTTTTATACATTTTCCAACTCCACACTTAGAAACTTTTCACAGAAAAACAGTCCATGTTATCCTATGGAGGAAAATAGGGTTATCGGTTCAAAGGTAAGTATTCGGTTGTGGGAGTTGGTGTTCTAGGGGTAGACTCAGGGGTCCCCCAGGGTCAAGGATGCACTCTGGTTACACTCTCAGCGGCACTAAGGCGGCCGGGTGAAGAGTGCTGAGGCCCAATGTTATCCAATGGGGTATAGGGGGTCTCCGGTTGGTGGCTGCTTACGAGCAGGCCACATGGTTGTGGGAGCAAAGCTCCTGGACTTAAGCTCAGGGCAAATAGGGGTTCAAGCCAGCTCAAAAGGTGCACCCTCAGCGGCACTGGGGCGGACTGGTGCAGAGTGCTGTTTTGGCGTCGGGCACCGTGTAGCTTTCAATGGGGAGTCTCCAGTTTGCAAACAAACTGGAGGTTCGGGGACGAAGGACCTCTGGGCGCAAACAAAACTTGGAGGTGAGTTGGGATTCTGGGGGTTGGTTAGACGCCGTTGGTTGGGCCACCCAAGGCCGTGGGGCGTCGGGTGCAGAGGTGTCTTTTAGGGTCGGATCTTTTTACCAGCTCCTGGTCGCAGTTGAGGGGACCTTCCGGTTTGAGGCTGCAGGTGTCGGCTGGAGGCAGGTCAGCGATCACCGGATCTCGGGTCAGGATCACAAGGGAGACCTCCTCGTGGTGTTGGGCCACTCGAACTCGGGCCATGGGCGTCGGGTGCAGACTCGCTGATCTTGCCAGAGCTGGAGTCTGTTGTTGAACAAATCCGACGTTCACCGGAGACAGAGTCTTTTCTTTTGAAGGCAGGGCAGGTCCTCGGGGTTCTTGAGGATGCTGGCTGCAGGAAACACCAGAGTTTTGCTTCTGCAGGTTCAAGGTGGGGACAGGCTGGGAGGGCTGGGGCCAAGTCAGTGGGCGTCGTCCTCTTCTTAGCTTTGGCACGGCTGTTCTGTCATCCTTTTCTTCTTGTAGTTTCTGAGGAAGTAAGGTTCAGGGGTGCCACTAAATACTAGATTTAGGGGCGTTACAGGTAGGTAAAAGGTTGGGACCAATGGGTCCCTTCCCTAGGGTGGGTACACCCCCTATTATGCCACCCTCCAGTGGGAGGGGGGCATAAGCCTCACCCTGGTTGGCTGGGTCCCCCCCATCTGCAAGATGGCGGGGACAAAGTTGTGCTTCACCTCGCCTCCCCCACCTGAGGGGTGGGGTTGGCAAAGGTGGGCACACCTCCCTTCCTCACTTAGTTTTCCCGCCGGTTCTCCCGCCCAAAGTGGGGGTCAGAACCGGTGGGGACCAGTTGCTGGAAGCAGCAAAAGGCCTGGGGAAGCTCACAAAGGCAGCAAGTCTTTGAAGCTTCCCCTTCGTGGACCCTGCCCATCCTGGGGGAGGAGGCTTGGCACCTCGTCCCAGCATGTGCATTGTTTAATCCCCCGAGAGCAGCAAGCTCTCGACCCAGGGGTCCAGAATCATGTCTGGTGGTGGCAGCTGAAAGCAGCCACTCAGCCTGGACACTAGTGGCAGGTCGTTTTTCAGGGGGCATCTCTAAGATGCCCTCTGTGTGCATTTTTCATTCAATCCCACAAAGGCATCAGTGTGGGTTTAATGTGCTGAGAAATTTGATACCAAACTTCTCAGTTTTCAGTGCAGCCATTATGGTACTGTGGAGTTCATATTGACAAACTCCCAGCACCATATACTCTTAGTCGCAGCACTGCACTTACAATGTCTAACAATGGACTTAGACACTGTAGGGGAACAGGGCGCATGCACCTGTACCCTCACCACTGGTATAGTGCACCCAGCTAGAGGGGTGACTGATCTATGCCAGGGCAGTGGGTTGTAGGCATGGCAGGGGCTGACCTGTGGCCAGAGATGCCAATTGGGTTTTGTTTTCAATGCAGTTTTGAGGAAAGAACATAGGCCCTGGGTACCTGATTGGCAGGAGCCCAGGGCACACTAAGTCAAAGCACATCAGCAGTTCAGCAAAAAGTAGGGGCTACGATGCAGAACGAGGGCACTTTCTCACACATATTTGGTGCCCTCCTTGAATAAACTGGTTTGTCCCAGTCCAGGAGCCCTTGGTGAAATTACGCAAAGGACAGGTGAGTGACCACCCCATGTCCCGCTCCTCCCCTGGGAGGTGCCCAGACCTCCCAGGTTATCACTTGATTCTGTCATCTCGAACCTTAGATGGGCAGAGGCTCCTGGGAGCATCTGACTAGTCAGTCCACCAGAGTAGTGTCCCTGACCCTCCCCCCCGATAGGTGGGTCACTGTAGAAGTAGTGCTTCCCCCTTTCTGGGTTACTTAAGGGCTCCCCTGAGGGTGGGTCCTTAGATTCATCCGGACTTGGTCTTCAAGAACTGAATGGCTTCATGTGAAGATTTTTCTAAAGACTCTTCTGCTGTTGGACACTGAACTCTGCTGCTGGACCTTAGCTTGCTAAGACTGCCTCTGGCAGGAAGACTCCTACTGCAACTTCGTCTCCGTGCTCCATCAAGTGCTAAAACCTTCGTGGTTGTGCATTCTCCTCAGTCGCCTAGGACTCTACATGCATCAAGATAGCAGGAAAGAATCTCCCTTTTGAGTGAAGTAGTCACTCCCCTGCATTTGCAGGCACATCGACGAACGGTGTGTGGATCCTGCTGTCTCACAGACACCTCAAGGCTCTACAACATAGGTGGTGGTGGTGGTTTGGTGGCTTTCCAGAGGACTAACCTCTCTTCCCTGCAACTTGAGATGCTGCAATCTCTGTGCACCGTGTAGGTTTGCCGTTGCCAAGACTTGTTGTCTCTCCTGACCGAAGAGCTTCGAGCTCCAAGAAGCCTCAGCCTCAAGCATCACACAGCTCCAGGAGTGACGTAGCCACTGCATCTCCTGTGACATGGGCCTCCATCTTCTGTATGCTGCTGAGGCTTACCTGCGACTCACTGTGCTTGCTGCCACAGGGTCCTCCTGGGGTCTCCATCGATTCCTGCTGGCTCTCCTGCTTGCTGAGGACCGGCCCGACTTACCCTTGCTGGGCGAGTCCCTCAGACCATGCTGGTATTCAACTAATCATTTTATCGTGCAAAATGTCTGTTGCTTTTGCCAAGGCTTGTTGGTGGCACTGCCGACCACTGACCTTCCTGCATCCCGCCAACCGACATGGGACAGCTCGTGGACATCTCCTGTGCCTCTAGAACATCGCCTGTGCTCTGCAGCTTCAAGACCTCCATGCTAAAGTAAAGTCCCTCCGACAAGGGCTGGCATTGTGCTCCTGCTCCTCCTGGACACCTCTGGGTAGCTTGGACACTGTCCCCTCTTGTTGCAGGTACTCCTAGTTCGGAATCCATGTCTGGGTTCCACCGACCTGGTCCACGAGACTCTGTAGCAGCTGGACATCCAAGGTTCCCCACTGATGTCAATGGGCAGTTTCGACACCACATCGCACCTATGCACCCGGGCTCCCTAGTGTACGTATCCTGCTTCTCTGGGTAACCACGAGTGAGGGTGTTCTCCAACATCCCTGGTTCCAACGGGTTTCCTCGGGTTCCTCTGGAAAGGGTCCTGAAACAGTAAAACTCCAACCGCGACTTCCCCACGTTATCATATGGACACTGACCCGGGGTATAAGCTCTGCACACGGGTGCATAGCAACTTTTAGGTACTTACCTGTGGTGGATTCATGCTCCCCCTGGTGACTAGCTCCTTGGGTGTTCGTCTTGGTTTGGTTCTCACCTCGCATTGCATTTACTTAGTATGTGGTTTGACCTCTCCCATAGGGGCTCATGTGATTTATATGCTTTACTTACCTGCTTTGAAGTATATTTTATTGTGTATTAATATCTCCGGATAGGGGATATACCAAAGTAGTTTTAGTGTTGGTGTATATTAAATACAAGGTATTTTTCTAACACTGTTGTGGTTCTTTCTTGTGTGTAAGCTTCACTGATTGACTGTGTGGTAATGTACATCTTTACACCCTCCTAAATAATACGCCTTAGCTGCTCTCCACAGCTACCCCTTGAGAGCTATGTTTATCAAGAACCACATGTACTATCAACTAAGGGTTGCCTGGATTCAGTGCGAGGTGCCTCACCAATAGGTGTACACCATATACTGAGCCAGCCTCTTACAGTTAGCCCCCCCCCCCCTACTTTTTGCCTGGAAAATGATGTGGTTTCAGTTATAGTGCAAAGGGTCCCTGCCAACCAGGTTTATTTTATTTATTTATTTATAAAGTTTTATATAGCGCAAACAAGATCCCGAAGGATATCAGAGCGCTTTACAATAGGCAGGAAGAGAGGACAAGAGGGTAGTATAAACATCAATTGGGGAAAAAAAAAAGTAGAAGAGAAGATCCTTTATAGATGAAGGTACCATGGTGATAAGAACAAAGTCAGATGAATTAGGTGAGCCTCCTCCCCTTACGGTAAGAATTTGCTCATTAAGAATCTTTTGGCTTCCAATTTGAATGCCGTCGTCGAGGAGAGACTGCGTACTTCCGGTGGCAGAGTTTTCCATATCTTTGGGGCAGCACCGGAGAAGGCTCGGTGACAAGTTCTCTTTTTGTTAAGGACGAGAGGTTTCAAGAGGAATGTTGAGGCGCTTCTTGATGCCCTCTCCCCACAAGATAATTCAAGTTTTTGCGCCAGGTACGTAGGAGTATTGAGGTGAAGGGCTTTGTGCGCCAGGACTGCAATCTTTAGCTGAATTCGGGCTTCAAAGGGTAGCCAGTTGAGAGATTTAAGGACTGGGGATATGTGCTCGTTTCTTTTGGCGCCTGTAACCAATCTAGCAGCGGTATTCAATGAGGCCCTAAGTGGGGCCAAGGCGTATTTGGGAAGGCCACAGAGAGTAGCACTACCATAGTCTAACCTTGGCAAGACAAGCGCATGGACCACCTGCTTGAAATCACTTAGAGGCAGGAAAGGTTTGAGATTTCTGAGGGTTCTCATGAGGTGGTTTGCTCCCTTACATACATTGCTGATATGAGTTTTCATATTCAGGTGCTTGTCTACGGTGACTCCGAGCGATTTGGCTGAGTCAATGATGATCGGAGTACAGTTGAAAGCAGTGAGGCGAGTCAGCCAGAGATCTAGCTTGGGGATGTGGTTTGGGGGGGGGGGGGGGGAGATGAGCATGAACTCCGTTTTGGAGGCGTTGAGTAGGAGATGGTTCTCAGTTAACTCAATACTCCCGTTTACACAAAATTGGTTAAGTGAGATGATGCTTTCCGGGGATGACATTTTCAGATAGAGTTGTGTGTCGTCGGCATACATGTGGAAGAGAATGTTCGTGGAGTTTAGTGCGTTAGCTAGAGGTTCCAAGAAAAGGTTGAAGAGGATAGGTGAAAGGGCGGATCCTTGGGGGACCCCCATGTGTACTGGAGAGGGCTGAGAGAGAGAATGATTTGCCTTGACTCTTTGTATTCGGTGATGAAGAAAGGATGAAAACCATTGAAGCACCCGATCCGAGAAACCCATTCTGTTTTGTAGGATGGATAGGAGGATGTCATGATTAACCGTGTCAAAAGCTGAGGAAAGGTCAAGGAGGATCAGTAGGCAGGATTCATTTTTGTCTAGCATTTTCAAAATGTCATCCATAACGTGTGTGAGGGCCGATTCGGTGCTGTGTCCCTTCCGAAAACCGGATTGATGCTGGTCAAGAAGTTGGTAAGTCTCTATGTGAGCAGAGAGTTGGGATTGCACACATTTTTCAAGGAGTTTCGCTAGGGTGGGAATGTTGGAGATAGGACGGAAATTATTGAGATCAGATTTGTCAGCAGTTTTTTTTTAGAATGGGTGAGACCCGGGCTGCTTTAAGGCAGTCGGGGATCGAGCCTTGAGATAAGGAAGCGTTTACAATCCTGGTCCAGGTGGGGATGAGAGCGCTCTTGATTTCCTTGAAGATGGCCGGAGGCAACGGGTCACTGAAGTGGTTGGACGGGTTAATAATCTGGAGAATTTTTTCGATGTCTCTTTCACTAAATGGGGAAAAGGTGCCCCAAGACGCATTGTTCTTGGCTATCATGAAGGTCGAGTTGCACTTTTCAGAGAAGTCATGGGGTGAGGCGGCAATAGAGGCGGGCAATAGAGCCTTCTTAGAGGCTAGGTCAGTGGAGATGAGTCGTGATTTCTCCGTGAAGAAAACTGCAAATTCCTCACAGGAGGGTGGGTTGCCACTCGGATCTGAGAGGTTTGGACCGTTAACCGATTGCTGTTTGACCAATTCGAAGAGTTTCCTGGGGCGGTTTGCTGCTTGGTCTAGTTGTAGTCTGAAATAGTCACACTTAGCTCTCTTGACTTGTTTATTGTAGAGGCTCCTGACATCTCTCAGGAGTTTTAGTTGGTCCGAAGAGGGATTGGATCGCCAGGAGCGTTCAACTGCTCTAAGGTTGCGACGTTCCGAGTTGAAGTTCTCATTATACCACGGTTTGGATATTTTTGATGCGGTATTTTTAAGCTGGAGTGGAGCAATGTCATCCATGATGACGGCCATGGTCGAGTTGTAGGTGTCCGTGAGAGTTTGCACCTCGACCAAGTCGGCTTGGGAGGATAGGACAGATTTACATTGGGCGGCTAGATTGTCGTGGTTTATTGATCTGAGATCCATTTTCCATATCTTTGATTTAAGAGGTTGAGCCTTCTTCAACACCACCTCCCTGTTGATATAAAAGAGGATGCTGTGATGGTCCGACCAGTCACAAAGGGTTGTGGATTCTAAGGCGATGGTCTGTTCTTTGGAGATGATGAGGTCTAGAGTTTCACCTTTAATGTGGGTTGGTTGGTCACAGTGCTGAATCAAATCTTGATCATTTTGAAATGATTTAAGGCAGGATACCGTGGGGTCATTGGGGTTGAACCAATGCAGGTTGAAGTCCCCAATGAAGATTTGTGACACAACAGAGTCGACATTGCTAGAGATGATATCCATTAATTGCTCAATGAAAGGGAGATTGTCCCCCGGTGGGTGGTAAAAGGTGTGTAGTTTACAGATCGGTAGGTTCTTACTTGCAATGCTAAGACAGAGGTATTCACAGGAGGACGGGGGAGAGGACTCCAAGTGCGAAATCGAGAGAGTATTCCTGTAGATACAGGCTAGACACCCATCCAGCTTCAGAATTCTGTCAAGCCGGATTATATCATGAGTGGGAGGTACTAGGAGGTCTAGGATAGGAGTGGAGGCTGGATTTAGCCAGGTTTCAGTGAGGATGATAATATCCAAGTCATTGTGTTGGATGAGGTCAAAGATATCCGAGGCCCGTTTTCTGGCTGATCTGCAGTTTAATAGTGCACATTTGAGACGTAGGGGATTTAGGGGGAGGGAGGGAAGGGGTCTGGGTGACTTTCACCCTGGTAAGGTTGTCAGAGTTGCTGTATCTCAGATTGCGGGGAGGGTCTCTATTCATGTTGGAAAGGATGGAGTAAATTTGCCTCGGCGGGGTCAGGCTAGAGTTGGTACGGGAAGAGCAAGAGTTAAGATGATCTTGGAGATCAGTGGACGCCAAGAGGGACTCATTGCTTCTGGGGCATGGTGGGGAGTTTGGCGAGGGAATAGATTTCGATATTGAGGGGGCTAACGACTGACCTATGT
Source organism: Calotriton arnoldi (assembly GCA_963921515.1). Lineage (NCBI taxonomy): Eukaryota > Metazoa > Chordata > Amphibia > Caudata > Salamandridae > Calotriton > Calotriton arnoldi. The sequence goes on along the minus strand of CAWUFW010001079.1, from coordinate 2,358,843 downwards.
GATCAATGTCGCCAGTGGAGCCTCTGTGCCAATTTAAAGAGCTGAACATGGTGAAAAGATCATTTGAGAGGGCTTTCAGGTCATGTAGCTCAGCTGTGAGACGGAGCAATTGTAGAGATATATCATCTAGGCGTACTGCTAAGTCTGAAATATGGGCGAGGGATGTAGGGTGTGCCGGAGAGGCAAGCGGCGTTGGAGGGACTTGGTGACGGCCTGTGAGGTCCACGGTGGTGGTGAGAAATTTCTGGATAGGAGACTGATCGGAAAGTACTAGAGGACCTTTTGATGGTGAGGTTGGAGCCTTAGCAAGTGTGGGGAGGTCATTGAGCTGAGGGTTGGGTAGATCAGGGGCAGAGGGGGAGCGCTGCACAGGTTCTAGCCTAGCAGGGGGCAACGTTATAGGGAAGGTGGAAAGATCACCTGACTGGGAAAGGATTAGGGAGAGTGAGGAACTCACAGCTGTTAATGGGGGAGTACTAGGTAACCCCATCGAAGAGGTGGTGGGTGAGTAGGGGACAGTGGAGTTGGCGTATACCGCTTTTCTGAGGGTGGGATAAATATTGGCCATCTTAGCAAGGTTGTCATTGGAGGCTTGTATTAGAATGATCCCATTATTATAGAGGGTGATAGTGGTGGAGGCTTTGAGGGAGGGCGAAGGAGACGTTGTTAGTTTGAGACCATGAGGGGTTTTCTTAGCTCCTGATATACGCAACTTGTAGTAGAGCACAGTACGCCAGCAAGCACGTTTCCTGGTATAAAAGATGAGGTCATTAACCACAGTGCCCTTGTTTGTGCAGAAATAGGGGTCAGAGATTAGCGTTTCTGGACTAGCTTTGAGGATTCGATGTTTGTGTTTTTTTGCTGCATTCTTGGAGAGGTTAGATGGGTAATTGATGATGAAGGCGTTGAGACCTTTGAGATCGGGACTTATCTCCATTTTAAGCAGGGAACCTAGTGAGGAAGGGAGCTCAAAGAGGAGAATAAGGAGGAGAGAGAACACAGCATCAAATCTAGAAATCACAATGGAAAAGGTGAGGGGGCGTAAAGATCACACTTTTGTAGGCGCGGAGCTCTTGCTGTGCAGATCCAGTGGCAGAAGCTGCCTAATTAAATCAATAGAGTGGAGGAGTGCACCTCAAGAGTAGTATGTATAGCATCAATGAATATACATGAAAATAAAGCTGAGAAGTATCCAGGAGGATCCACACTTTTAAAAACCCCTTAAAGCCCGTAGAGTGGTGGAAAGCAGACAGTCTCAAGACCAGTGGAGATACCGGAATAGAAGAAGAAAAAAAAAAAAAGCTGCCGACGTCACCCAGAAGGATCCAATTTTAAAGTTCAGCAGTCAGCTTCCAGAGCTTCAGTAATAGAATCGGGCTTGATATGGAATCAGCCGATTAAAGTAACGAATCCACATGCCAAAAACACAACTGTTGACAGGCCTGTAAAGCCACCATCAAAAAATAAAACGAGGAAAAGTTTCAAATTGGAGCCGCCATTACAAGGTTCCTTGTGTCAGTGCTTCTTCCCTAAAACTGTACCACTATTGGCAATTTCAGCCCCTTATCAGTCCCTAGTAAGTGGTAGCCATGATACCTAGGGCATGGGAACTGAAGCGGGTCCCCTAGGGGCCCCTCACCAAAGCAATGCCAATGCAGCTTGCATGTCTTGGTGCAGTGAAAAATGACAAAATCGACATGGCACACTGCCTGTGTGTCACGCCAACAAGCCCTACCTAAGGTATAGGTAGGCTTTCCTGTTTTCAGTTTCTATTTTTGGTAAATTCTGGTGCAGTTTTTTTCAGTGTTTTCCAGTGATTTCAATACCTTAAAAAACAGTGGTTATCAGTGATTACACATTTTCGTGCCATTAAAAACAGAAAGTGTTTTTCCGGTGTTTATAGAAAGTTTTGCTTTTACTACTGCTTGCTCCCTAGCATCGATAGTGCATGGTATATCGACAATGTACGTACAGTGTATAATGAGGTCCAAACACATTTTTACAAATCTAACTTATTGTATAACACCATACTTCTTCAGTGAGTCTTTAGCCATGAGTGCTCGCTCTTTCCTTCCCATGTAATCTTTTATCTGTGAAAAGGCCCTCTCAACACTGGCACTTGAGACGGGTAACCCCATAACAGCCAGTACACAATTTGCTAACTTTGGCCACTGGAATGCTTCCCATGCCAATACTGGTGCACCTGAAGATTGTGATTCTTTGAGACAGGTTCTGCAACATATGAGTTGAACTGGACGCATATGCCCTCAGAGTTATTGAAGCGGTCAAAAATGAAGCAATACTTTTCAAAGTCCGGAGAAAATTCCCCTTTACGGAAGGGATCTAGAACTTGTGCTGAGTACCACAGTGAGGCTTCATTGACTTCAAATTCCATTGTTGGTGAAGGGACATTTCTATGCATCATGCAAGCCATTTCTCATGCATTGTAAAATAAAATGTCCTGAATTGCTCCTCAACATCTCTGCTTACCAAGTGGCAAGCATTCTAACATCGAACCTAATGCAGTGCCAAAGTCACTAAAAGTGTCGCTCAGCCTACTCTCAAGAAGATGTTTCAGATCTACACCAATTACATTGAACACTTGGTAGACAAGGATGTTTTCAGACTCTAGTTTTTTGATTATGTCCACTACAGCAGTCATGTTTTCCTGTAAAAATCTAGGAAAGCAGTAGAGTGTACTTTTACACATCACTATCAATATGCGACCGAAGATCCTCACATTTCTTGCCTTTGGCATCATCACTAAGCATATATTCTGTAAATGGTCACCACATGGATAACATTGCATTCACGGCCTCTAGGACTGAGAACCACCGGCTAAATGACACCGTTGGGATGACTCTTTCTTTGATGCCACACAAAACACAAAGAGAGAAATATTTGCGTTTTAGTTACGGCGCATAACGAAACAGTGCACCAGAATGGACTACAAAGTCAATAGCATTCTTCATTAACTCTGAAGATTGCAAAGATGCTTTCAGCATACCAACTAGCAAGTGGCAAGGATCTCTTACAGGGTAGCACTTCAGCTCAGGTATCGATTTTGACAGGTCATCGCACGACTTTTTCATATACGTAGCTGAATCACTGAAAATACAGAGAATATCACTCCAATCTTTGTTGAACTTGGTAAGACTTTTTTGCAGCAGCATTCCAAGAGACAATGCATTCCATGTTTTCCAAAAGTCTGGTGTCATGATTTCACCACTATCTCAGATGCTTGGTGACAGCACTCTTAAGATACACATGTCACTACACCTTGCATTGAATGTTTAAACCGGAGGTGTTTGGCAATTCACCTACTATCAATATTGACTCACTAGAAAAAGGGGCTGATGTATCAAAGGGTTTCACCAATTCTCTGTCTGTGGGTAAATGTGATGGTACATATTGGGAAAAATTCTTATGAAACCAGCCATTTTACCCATCAATGAAAGAATCAAACGTAGCCAAATTAATATGATTCGGATTCTTCTGGATTCTCTACAGTTTGTAAAATAATTGAATATGACCTAAAACATGCTTCTAAACCTTGCATCTTTAGACCAAAGACAACAAAACTGAAAAAAGGAAAAAGAAAATCATATTTTAGTGACACCCCTGAACAACAAAACTCAAGCAGAATAATGTTAGCCCAGTCTTTGTTGCTGCTATCTTGTATATCAAAGTTGCATTGTATTGTCCCCTTCAGAAAGAAATAAAAATGTCTTTCTCACTCTTCTTTTCCTTTCTGTGAATGGCATTTAATTTGTGGTTGTGCAGTTGTTTATCAGAGTGTATATGTTAACACTGGTGAGGGCTATTTCTCTTTCGGTGGGTTTTATCTGTTATTATAGGTTTAAACCTAAAACAGGATAGCCTGGGTATAGGCAAGTCCTCCGTCTAGCAGGCCTTACAAGCCCTAAGGCAGGGTGCACTATATCTCAGGTGTGGGCATATCTGCATGAGCAGATATGCCCCTACAATATTTAAGTCTATTCCTTAATAGTGTAAGCGCCAGGAAAGCCATAGAGAGTACATGGGCTGGAACCTTGACAACTCGAGTTCCACAGCACCATGATGGCTTCATTGAACATAGGAGTGTTTGATACCAAACTATTCCTAGCAAACACAATAAGATGATGGATGGAGTGCTGAAACTTTTCAAACACTTACCCCCAGTGAAGAGATCTGGGTTAAATCCATTGTTCTTTTACTCACCATGCCACCCAAGTTTGGAACCAGCCATGTGCAAATAAGTCTTGACCCTGCTCCTCAATGGAACAGTCCAGATCGAACTCCCAGGTCAGGTCCTCCCTCCACCAGAAACAAGCATCCTGGGACCAGTTTCAGGGTATGACCCCATATCAGTCAGGCTAGCTTAAATCCAGTGGCACAGCGAGCAAGGGACCCCCATAGAAAGTACATGAGCCGGAAACTCAACAACTTGAATCCCCCAACACCATGATGGATTCTCTGAAACAGGGAGTGTTTGGTACCAAACTACTCATCTCAATAAATCCACACTGATGCCTCCTGAAAACCTACCAACACTGGTGTGGTCACAGACTGGCTGTATGCAGCCTGCCACCACCAGACATGTGTCTGGACCCCCTGGGTCGGGAGCCTCTGCTCTCTGGACCAGAAACAATGCACATCCTCACACCTCCTCCCCCAGGATGGGCACAGTGCTCGAGAGGGAAGCTTCAAAGGCCTGCAGCCTTTGAAATGCGACTCCCCTGCCTCTGCTGTTGGCAGCAGATGGCAGCCCCCGGTTTACACCGCCCTCTTTGGGCGGGAAAACTTAAGAGAATAGTAGATATGCCCATCTCTGCCAACTCCACACCTAAGGTGGGGGAGGCGAGTCCCTGCCATCTTCAAGATGGGGGGAGCCTTCCAAGCAGGGCTAGGTCTATGCCCCCTCCCACAGGAGGGTGGCATAATTGAGGGTGTAGTCACCCAAGGTAAAGACCCCATTGGCCCTACCTACTACTTCCCTAAAGCACCGCTAAATTTATTATATAGGTGGCTCCTCCAGACCTGGAAACTAGTTCCTGTCGACCCGAGAAGGACGAAGAAGACGCCGTGCAGGGAAAGCCTGAAGATGACTATTGTCTTGCCCCAGCCCTACCAGCCAGTCTCCAGCTTCCAAGACCCTGCATAAGACGGCACCTGTCCTGCAGCCAGCGACTTCCAGAACCCAAGGAAGACTGCCTGCCCTTTGACAAAGACCAGAGACTCCAGAGGACAGAGGATTTGTCCCCAAGAAACCTACACAAAGGACTCTGGTGCCCTCTGGATCCGCGAGTCCTGCCCACTCGGCACCCAACCCCTCTGGCCCTTTGCCCAGGTGGCCCACTGATCTAGAACATGTTCCCCAGTGATCCTGACCTCAAGTTCAGTGTTGGCTGACCCCTCCTGGACTCCATGATGATGCCTGCAGCCTGAATCAAGAGGCTCGCTATGGCTGCGACTGACTCCGGTAAGAAGACTCTGACGTACAAGAACACCCCTGCACCTGAAGCCCCTGGGCCTTGGTGAGCTGAACAGACAGTGCCCCCACAACCCCCTTCATCTCTACTTACCTCTGCTGTCGCTGGTCCACATCCTGCAGCCTTCTGTGAGACGCCTGCAGCCTATTTGTCCGAAGCTAGTTCTCCGTTGGAAAGCATTAGGAGCCCGACACTATTTGCACCCTGCTGCCCCTCTGCCACTGGTGGGGTAGGTTTGGTGCTGCTTTGTGGCCACCCCTGTGCTTGCTTTAAACCCCCAAAGCTCGGCGCCTGCAACCGATTTACCTATGTGTGGCTTCAAGCTCGCCCAGTCTCCATTGAAAAGTATTGGCCTGAACTCAGACTTTGACCTCCGCACCCAGCCGCACCTATGCCACTGGTGGTGCACTTTTGATACTCACCTGGCCCTTGCCCCTTGCTGGCCTTTGATCCCGAAGACTGGAACTGTAAGTCGTGTACTTACCTGTATAACTGCATTATTGTTTTCCTACATAGGATAACATTGAACTCTGAAAATTGCCCTAAGTGTCGACTTTTAAAAGTCTTAAGTATTTTTCCTGCAAAACGTACTTACCTTGTTGCGAAGATCTTGGTTTAAAAAAAACTTGAACGCTTATTTTAATAAAATTGGTGTGGATCTTGTTTTTGAGTCGTGTGTCCTTTAATGGTCCCACACAAAGAACAGTGATCCAGGCCTTGATTACGTCCAGGCTGGACTATGGCAACGTCCTGTACTTAGGAGCCAATAAGGAGGTGGTTCGAAAACTGCAGGTAGTGCAGAACTCCGCGGCCAGACTGTTCTGCCATGTACCTAAAAAGGCCTCCATCTCAGGTTCTCTCCGTGACCTTCATTGGCTTAAGATAGAGAATCGTACCAAATTCAAGGCCCTATGCTATATGCATAAGATCAAATCGGGCACAGCGCCTCAGCATTTCAGTGCCTTAGCCTATCCTTATCTTCCTACACGCCTTCTTCGATCCTCTTCTCAGGCCAAATTTCTAGTCCCCAGGATCAAACTGACACGTTTGGGTGGCCGATTTTTTGCTTACCCGGCCCCGCTACTATGAAATTCGCTCCCAACGCCTCTCCGGCACGAAACCAGCTATAGCAACTTTCGCAAAGGCCTAAAAACTTGGCTATTTAACCAGTAGATGTCTTCCTTTTCTCTCGCGTTCTGTCTGTTGGCGCCGGGAAACCTCCGGGTAGCTGTGCGCCTTATAAAATTAATAATAATAATATAATAATGGTCAATGTGGTGCAATAAATGTCTTAGACTCCTCTGTGTTAGGCCTAAGGCTGCTCGCCCACACTACCACTAATAGAGCACTTTGGGTTTACATTGAGCCCTTTACACTTCTGGGGAATCTCTGGACTCTGTGCACAGTATAATCTCATAGTGGCATACCATATACAGAGCCAGCTTCCTACAGATTTGTTGGCAAGTAGGAAAAAAACAAAGTCTGCAAGTCAACAAAGACCAGGTTACAGGGAATCACTGAAAATGAGAGTGCCAGAACACCAAGAAAACTGCTGTCCAATTTTTATGTTGTCTGATATTGCGAAGCTTTCAGGATCAAAAGGGAGCAATATCCAAATAAACCAATACAGATCAATCTTTTAGATACTAGTAGCAGAGCAGGGAACCTGGGCAAAGCCTAATCGACTCAATAGTGGGTTGTGACAGAAACCAAATGGACTTCAGAGCAAGAGGTTCCCCTCAATAACACCACTGAGACACTGACTTCATATCAAATGCTGTCTGGTTATCAAGGACAAAGTCAAACAAATTGGAGTTTTTCGTCTTGAGATTTGAGGGAGACTACTCACACTTAAAAGATGCAAAGGGAAAAATGCAAAATAAAAACAAAAACAAAGCGAAATGAAAATAAAATATATTTGTGAGTATGTATGGTAACCCTACAAAAGCTGTCTGCTGACTTGGGAAGAAGGATAGAAGAATGAGAGGAATACACAGTAGGTACTGTGCAAAACCACAGAGAAACATGGAGCCGATGCTAATGCGCTCAGAGTATAGGAAAACAAGAAAAGGGAAAGAGGGGTCTTACCAGACCATGCAAATATGTGCAAGTAAAAAACACCCTTTTTTTTTTTTTTAAACCTTTAAACCATTCTACTGGTTTAGCTTAAAAGAGAAAAGGGATGTATAGAGTAATGACAAAGGAGGTGGAATATTTTAAAAACATTTTCACACATTTAAACTTCGAATGCAGGTAGTTTAAATACTTGCTTTTTAGTGTATATCGACAAAGTACTACAAATACTTCAAAGAAAAGCTGCAAGCCACAGTACACCAATTCTGATCTTATTCTAATGACAGGCAGTGAAACCTCTTTAGCAAAATTTACAAGATCAAGAAAAATACCAACCTCTTTCATTAATGCTTTTCCTAGCCGCACTACCTTGGCTAATAAAATGGGATCATGTGAAAGATATGGACCCAGCGCACAAAGCATGTTAAAAACATCCTTTCTTAAATCTTCAAAACATTCTGCCGGTTTTGGTGCTTTCTTGTTGTGCAAAACAGTAACTTTTGATCCCCTGGCACCTTTGGGAACTCCCACCCTAAAATGCAAACAAATAGGACAGAGTACACATGATTTAAGTTTAACTTTTATTGCATGAAAATTCCAAAATACAAGTTATCCTCAATCACTTCCACAATATCTTTTTATGAACACATAGGAAACAATGTAACTCAGCACAGCAGTTTCTTTAAAGAACACTGTAGCACGGGTTGAAGTGTGTTCCACCCTAAAAATCTGTTGTATCCCACAACCAGTATGTATTTTGCACAATCTGTGTGGTATGGACAGTCTGTCCACAAGATAAGCTAAATGAAGTTAATAGAGGAGAGACAGAGACTGAGGATTGATATTACATATCACTACTAAGAAGGCAGTATTGTCTGGTTTGCTTAGTCGTCCTCCTTTGCTCCTGGTCAGATTTTTTTATTATGCTTACGACTATCAGATTTTAATGTTTTGATGGCCAAGGTGCATCCCAGTCCCTATTTCAAGATATGATGTGGTTTATCGGTGGCTGGGAAAGGAGTAATTATTTAAAAATAAATAAGGAGAAAAAGTAGTGGTTTTTAATGGCACCCTCGCATATTGCTCCAATCTTTACTGACCAGGTGAAATGGAAACCTCTCATCTTGGTCCAATCTTTACTGACCCAGGGAAATGGGACCGTTACCAGTTCCAAAGCCAGCAGCAAAGAGCTTAGAAATAGTATTGGCCAACAGCTTTCTCTAAGACCACAAATTAATGCTGTGGTCTCAAAATATGCATTTTTTTTATTCTACGCACCATCAAGAAACTACAACCATTTTTTTCTGTAGATGCGAGGAGGATAATTATACCAGCTGTCATCAGTGAAAGATTACATTACACAAATAGTATTTACCTTGGCCTCTCAAATTGCAATATTGCAAGGTTACAACTGCTTCAGAATGTAGCAGCCAAGCTGGTATTCAAGGTACCTCGCATGTCACACACCTCACCTCTTCTGAAATGGCTTCACTGATTACCATTGAATAAGCATATTCAGTTTAAACTTTGCTGCTTAGTTTTTAAGGCTTTGCATGGGTTGGCCCCAGATGTCCTGACCAGTCGAGTGGAGAGATATGCTCAAAAGAGGAAACTCCACAATTCTACAGCTAATCACTTGGAGGTGCCGAGATTCTGCAAATCTAGAGTGGGAGGTCAAAGGTTCTCAGTGTTAGCGCCCCCCTCCCTTCCTCTCCCCCCTCCCTTCCTCTCCCCCAACTGCATGGAATTGCCTCCCTGTGAGAAAGGGCCTCTTGCCATGGCTATCTCCTACTTTTTGCCTGGAAATTGATGTGGTTTCGATTGTAGTGCACAGGGTAGGTGCCAACCAGGTCCCCTGTGCCAGTGCTTCTTCCCTAACCTACTCCACAATTGGCCCTTCAGGTCCCTGTAAGCACCTAGTTAATGGTACCTACGACACTGGAACTGAAGAGGGTTACCTAGGGACACCTCACCTAGGCCATGCTGACTGCCACAGCAGCAGGCCTGGCCTGGTGTAGACAAAACAACAAAGTCGACATGGCATACTCCCTGTGTGCCATGCCAACTAGCACTGCCTAAGGTATAGGTAAGTCACCCCTCTAGCAGACCTCACAGCCCTAAGGCAGGGATGCACTATACCACAGATGAGGGCATATCTGCATGAGAAGATATGCCCCTACAATATTTAAGTCCATTCTTAGATATTTTAAGTGCCAGGAAAGCCATAGAGAGTACATGGGCTGGAAACTCAACAAATCGAGTTCCCCAGCACCATGATGGCTTTTCTGGAACCAGGAGTGTTTGGTAAAAAACTACTCCTCTCAATAAACCCACACTGATGCCAGTGTGGGATTTATTGAACCATGTACTCAGAGGGTGTGAGAAAGTGCCTCTTTTTGCATGGCTAGGCCCCACTTTTTGCCTGGTTTTGATGTGGTTTCAATTGTAGTTCACAGGGTTCCTGCCAAGCAGGTCCACTGTGCCAGTGCTTCGTCCCTAAAAACAAATCCCCAATTGGTACTTCCACCCCCAGAAAGTCCCTAGTATATGGTACCCTAGGTACCTAGGGCCTGGGAGCTGAAGAAGGTCCCTTGGGAACCCCCTCACTGGGACCATGCCTCTGCCCTTGCAGCTTGCATGCCCCTGTGAGGGAGAAAACAACAAAGTCGACATGGCACCCTGACTGGGTGCCACGCCAGCTAACACTGCCTGAAGGAATAGGTATGGTCACCCCTCTAGAGGGCCTCAAAGCCCTAAGGCAGGGTGCACTATACTACAGGAGAGGGCATATTTGCATGAGCAGACATGCCCCTACATTATTGGGGTCCATTTCCTAATATTGCAAGTGCCAGGTGTGAGAAAGTGCCCTCGTTCTGCGTGGTTGCCCCCACTTTTTTGCTGAATTGCTGATGTACATTTACTGAGTGTGCCCTGGGCTCCTGCTAATCAGGTACCCAGGGCCTATGTTCTTTCCCGAAAAACTGCATTGAAGCCTAAACCCAATTGGCATCTCTGGCCACAGGTCAGCCCCTGGTAAATGGTACCACAGGTACCCAGGGGACTGTGACCAGGGAAGACCTCTAAGGGCTGCAGCACTTATTGTGCCACCCTTAGAGGCCCTGTACCATTACACTCGCACACTGCCTGTGCAGGCTGCGTGTTCTGGTGCAGAACAAAGTGAAGAGTCGACATGGCACACATCCCTGTGTGCCATGCCTACAACCCACTGCCCTGGCATGGATCAATCACCCCTCCAGCTGGGTGCACTATACCAGTGGTGAGGGTACAGGTGCATGAGCTCTGTACCCCTACAATGTCTAAGTCCATTCTTAGACATTGTAAGTGCAGTGCTGCCATAAAGAGTATATGGTGCTGGGAGTTTGTCATTACGAACTCCACAGCACCATAATGGCTGCACTGAAAGCTGAGAAGTTTGGTATCAAACTTCTCAGCACATTAAACCCACACTGATGCCAATGTGGGATTTAATGAAAAATGCACACAGAGGGCATCTTAGAGATGCCTCCTGAAAAACGACCTACCACTAGTGTCCAGGCTGAGTGGCTGCTTTCAGCTGCCACCACCATACATGTTTCTGGACCCCTGGGTCGAGAGCCTGCTGCTCTCGGGGGCCTGAAACAAAGCACATCCTGGGACGAGGTGCCAAGCCTCTTCACCCAGGATGGGCAGGGTTCACGAAGGGGAAGCTTCAAAGGCTTGCCGCCTTTGTGAGCTTCCCCAGGCCACTTGCTGCTTTCAGCAACTGGTCCCCACTGGTTCCGTCACCCACTTTGGGCGGGAGAACCAGCGGGAAAAACAAGTGAGGAAGAGAGGTGTGCCCACCTCTGCCGACTCCACCCCTCAGGTGGGGGAGGCGAGGTGAAGCACAACAAAATGGTTACTTACCAGTAGGAATAGTTTTACAGCTTGAAGAATGTTCTGGATTCACATGCTGTGCATCATTCCGCCATCTAGTGGTTGGATCCAGAATTTTCTTTGTTTTTTTTTCTTCTTGTTTTGGTCGCTGTCGACCACCATTTGGAGTCAGGTAAGTCCCCTGTGTGACGTCGGACGGTATCCTGGAGGTCGACGTGCGTGCTGGCCATCTTCGAATTCTTTTTTCTGTTTTGTTAGGTTTTGTAATCTTTGCAATGGTCCTTTATGAAAATACTGATGTAGTCCTTTGCTTTCCCACCTGTTTTTGTTCCTTGTAGGGGAAGGCCGGGCGGGTCGCATGTGAATCCAGAAAATTCTTCAAGCTGCAAAACTACTCCTACTGGTAAGTAACCATTTCGTTTTGCAGCGTGAATCCTTTTCTGGATTCACATGTTGTGCTTCAGATTATGTAGCGGTTTCTCCCGTGCTTGGGAGGCTGTGGTGAAAGGAAGACCTTGCAAACAGGTGTTGAAGCACCCTTTGTCCAATTTGAGCTTCCTTATTCATTTGTATATCCACACAATAATGCTTTGTAAAGGTGTCTGGTGATGCCCATGTTGCTGCTGCGCAGATGGAATCGATGGGTACATTGGCCATAAATGCTAGTATTGCTCCTTTCTTCCTAGTGGAGTGAGCTGTTGGTTGCATTGTTAGCTCCTTCTTGGCATTGGCATAACTTAATTGGATAGCTTGTACTATCCATCTTGCAATAGTAGCCTTTGTGACGGCTGTTCCTGTGTTGCTATGTGAGTAAGCAACAAACAATTGCTTTGTTTTCCTGATTTGTTCTGTTTTTTGCAGATAGTACAGTAGAGCTCTCCTTACATCCAGGTTATGGAGTGATATTTCAATACCACTTCTGGCAAAAACTGTGGATTCGTTTTTTACGATAACCTAAGATTGAGGTCCCCAAATTCTATGTATTCAGGCGCCAGGCTGCTAGTTGTAGCGTCGCTGGTTCTGGGTGAAAAATCTGGCCCTGTTGCATTGTCAGCAGGTCTTTTTCTGCCTTGATCCTGACCATTTCTCCTTTGGAGAGTTCCAGGAGAGTGGAGTACCATGTCTGCCTTGGCCAACGAGGGGCAACGAGAATCATATTGGTCCCTTGTTCCTTTGCTTTTTGTAGTACTCTTTGTATCAGGGGAACTGGTGGAAAGGCGTAAACACATGTCTGAGACCAATTGAGTTAAAGTGCATTTCCCTTTGACAGGTGGTGTGGAAACCTGGATGCAAAGTTTCGGCATTTCTTGTTCTGCATTGTTGCAAAGAGGTCCAACACTGGCGTTCCCCAGATGTTGAATAGGTATTGTACTGTTGCTTGTTTAGCTCCCATTCGTGTGAACAGCTATTCTGTCTGCTCAGCTGGTCTGCTGTGATGTTGTCTACCCCTGGTAGATGCACTGTCTGTAGATGGATTTGTTGCGGTATTGCCCATTGCCAGATTTCCTGTGCAAGTTTGCTCAGGGGAAAGGACTTGGTTCCACCTTGTTTGTTCAGGTAAAACATTGTAGTTGTACTGTCTGTTTGTATTAGGATGGTTTTCCCCTGAATATGTTTCTGGAATGCTTGGAGTGCCAGTAGAACCGTTTTCATTTCTAGGAAATTGATGTGCTTTGTGGAGTCTTGTTCGCTCCATTGACTATGAACTTTTAGCTGGTTGAGATGTGCTCCCCAACCGTTGAGGGATGCATCTGTGGTGATTGTCACAGATGGAGTTGTGTTCCTGAAAGGTCTCCCCTGTGCTATGTTGTTGGATGCCCACCATTGTGTCTCTGCTTGACCACTAGATCTTCCCAACTCCCTGTGGCGTGTGACCAGCTGTTGGTGAGCCATTCTTGGAATGGGCGCATGTGTAGGCGAGCGTGAGGGATGAGTGGGATACATGATGCCATCATGCCCGTTAGTTTCATTACCTTCCTCACTGTAAGAGACTGTCCCCTCTGGCAGAAGGCTGTTTCGTGGTGGATAGCTTGAATCCTGTTCTGTGTGGAATAAGCCTTGGCGTTTGCTGTATTCAGTCGTGCTCCCAGGAAGGTTTTTTCTTTTTCTGGGGTTGTTGACGATTTCTTGTGGTTTATTGAGAAACCCAGGCTTTGTAGTATTTGAATTGTTCTTTGAACACGATAGTGCCATATTTGTTTTGTGCGTCCCCTTATTAGTCAATCGTCCAGGTAGGGGTATACGTGGATCTTTTCTTTTCTTAGGTATGCCGCCACTGCGGCTAAACACTTTGTGAACACCCGTGGGGCTGATTTTATGCCGAACGGGAGTACCTTGAATTGGTAATGTGTTTTGTTGTGTAGGAATCTTAGGTACTTTCTGTGTTTCTCGTTCATTGGGATATGTAAATAGGCATCTTTGAGGTCTATTGTTGCTAGAAAATACCCCTTTTGGGCTCTGTGGGATTATTTCTTGAAGGGTACACATCTTGAAGTGTTGTGTTAGTATAAACTTGTTTATGTAGCGTAAGTCTATGATTGGCAATAGGGTGAGGTCTGTTTTGGTACAAGGAAGTATGGTGAGTAGTTTCCTTTGTGCCATTCTTGTTTTGGTACTATTTCTATTGCTTGTTTTTGATACAGTTCCTTGATTTCTGCATTTAGCAGTGTCTGTTCTGATCTGGATAATGTTCTTGTTTTGGGTGGATTTGCAGGTGGTGTTTTTGTTGGCTCTATGCAATATCCGTATTGGACAAATTTAATATCCATTTGTCCGTTGTGATCCTTTTCCATTGACTGTGGTAAAAGGATATTCTTCCCCACACTGGTGTCTTGTGTGGGTCCTCTTTTGTGTTCAAGTCAGTTTGAGCCATTTCCTCTCCCTCTAGAGGATTGGCCTCTTCCTCTGCCATTACCTCCTGCTCGAAAGGGCTGCTTCTGTTGTTGCCAGCCCTGATAAGTAGACTGTTGACCCATTTGTTGGTTTTAGTTCTGTCCCTGAGACTGTTGCGGCATCTGCTGGGTTTGGCCGAAGCTGCCTCTACCTGAGGTCTTTCTGTTTGAGAAACCCCCTCTTTTAAAAGAACCGCTTTGTTGCAGGGCCCCCATTGCCCTTGCTGTTTCATTGTCCTTTTTTATTTGCTGGAGGGATTCATCCACTTCCTTGCCGAATAGGGCTTCCCGGTAAAAAGGTCTGTTAATGATTGATGTCTGGACTTCTTGTTTAAATCCAGAAATCCTGAGCCAGGCATGTCTTCGGAGCATAGTTCCCGTGCACATTTGACTGCTTGCGGTATCTGCTGCATCTAGTGCAGATTTTAGTCAGGTGTTAGCCACATTCTTTCCTTCCTGGATAACTGCTTTTGCTCTTTTCTTGTCCTCCTCGGGGAGCTTGTTCATCAACTCCTCTATTTCATCCCACTGTTGGTGGCCATATCTGTTTAACAGGGCATTTGAGTTGGTAATGCGCCACTGCGTTGCTGCTTCTTTCTCCATCCTACCTACCAAGTCCATCCTCTTACTCTCCTTTTCTGGTGGAGGTCCTGAGTTGGAGACTGCATTTGCTCTTCTCCTGGCTGTTGTTACAATGATGGAGTCAGGAACAGCATTTCCCTGTATGTATTAAGGGTCTTTTGAAGAGGGCTTATATTTTTTCTCCACTCTGGGAGTAACCCCTCTCTTTGAAGCTGGTTCTTTAAAGGCTTCTTTGCCTTGATCTAGGATACTTGGCAACATGGGTAGATATTGTGTCCCCTTCGTTGCACGTGCTAGGGTTTCCAGTAGGAAACGTGTCCCCTTCTCTTCCTCTAGAGGCACCCCAAACTGGTTTGCTGCCCTTCTAACAATTTCATTGTAGAAAGCAATGTCATCTGGTGGTGATGCTTTCGAGGGATAGTTGCAGATTTCTTCCTCTGGACTCTAGGTGTCGAGATCGTTCCACTCGTCCTCGAAATTTTCTTCGTTTTCCTCTTCCTCCGGGATGTTACCGTAGTCCTCGGGGTCTTCGCCTCGAGGTTCCGGCGTCGGTGGGGATTCGAAGATACCTTCCTCCTCTCCCTCAGCATCCTCCGCCTCTTCGGCGTCGACGTTTTCCGATTCTGCCTCCGGTGTCTTGGGGATTCGAAAATCCTTTAAAGATTCGTCCAATTCCTTTTTTCTCTGTAAGAGCCCCACCATTTCGTCATCGAGTCTTCTCTTTTTCTTTTCGACTTCGAGGGCCCTTTCGGCGTTGGAGACCGGGAACTCTCTCTTCTTTTAGTCATCGTTACTTTTCGGCGCTGTTGTGCCCTTTTTTGCGGGTTCCGTGTCGACCCTTGACTTTGGAGCCTTGTGCGATTTTCCCTCTTCAGTAACCTTTGGATGGGTCCCATGGGGTTGTTTTGATCGCGGCTGACCCTTGATTGCCTTTTTGCTCGGCGTCGGGGCTGCCTTGGGCGTTTTTGGTTCATGGCCCTTTGGTTCCGACGGATCTTTATGTCTTACCTTCTCCGTCTTCTTTTTCGACTCCTTCGCCTTCTTTTCGGCGTGGCTCTTTTCGGCGTCTTTTACTAGAATTTCGACGTCCGATCCTTCGTATGTAGATTCTGCTGGAGCTGCATGCTCCTCTTCGTCGCTAGAGAAACCCAGGTCTCTCATGGCAGGTTTCTTCGTCAACTGCGACATCGTGGTGTAGTGTGCCTGTCTCTGGTTTCGGCGCATCCTGAGTGTCTGCGGTAGGAACGCAGCACAGGCCTCACAGTCCTTGTCCTGATGATCCTTGGGCAGGCAAAGATCGCACACGTTGTGCGGACTTTCCTTTGAGCTTCCCGTCTTGCTTCCAGACCCAATGGCGGAAAAAAGAATCTGAAGATGGCCACCACGCACGTCGACCTCCAGGATACCGTCTGACGTCACACAGGGGACATACCTGACACCAACTGATGGTCGACAGCGACCAAAACGAGAAAAAAAAAAAAAACAGACAATTCCGGACCCAACCACTAGATGGCGGAATGATGCACAGCATGTGAATCCAGAAAAGGATTCATGCTGCAAAACTCTCAGTTCCCGCCATCTTGCAGATGGTGGGACTCAGCCAACCAGGGAAAGGCTTATGCCCCCTCCTACAGGAAGGTGGCATAATAGGGGGTGTACCCACCAAAGGGAAGAGACCCATTGGTCCCAACCTTTTTACCTACCTGTAAGGCCCCAAAATCTAGTACTTAGGGGCACCCCTGAACCTTGCTTCCTCAGACAAGTACATGCAAGAAGAAAAGAAGGAGGACCAAACAGCCGTGCCGAAGCTCACAAGAGGAGGACGCCCACTGACTTGGCCCCAGCCCTACCGGTCTGTCCCCACCTCGAACCTGCTCCAGCAAAATCCCGGTGTGTCCTGCAGCCAGCAACCTCAACAAACCCGGAGGACCTGCCTGCCTTCAACCACAAAGACTGTGTCTCCCCTGAACACCGGATTTGTTCAAACAGACTCCAGTTCCGCAAGGATCCGCACCACTCTGCACTCGATGGCCACGGCCCGAGTGGCCCAACACCAAGAGGAGGTCCCCCCGGCGATCCTGACCTGAAATCCGGCAACACCTGACCTGCCTCAAGCCTCCAGCCGACTCCTGCAGCCTTAAACCGGAAGGTCCCCCCAACCGCAACCAGGAGCTGGTAAGTAGATCCGACCCTAAAAGGCACCCCTGCACCCGACGCCCCACGGCCTTGGGTGGCCCAACCGACAGTGCCTAACCAACCCCCAACATCCCAACTTACCTTTCCAAGTGGTGGTCGCACCCAGAAGACCTTTGTCCCCGAGCCTGCAGTGCTTTTGCAAACCGGAGACTCCATTTAAAGCTACAGGGATTCCGACGCCAAAACAGCACTCTGCACCCGGCCACCCCAGTGCCGCTGAGGGTGCATCTTTTGTGCTGGCCTAAACCCCCATTTGCCCTGAGCTTAAGTCCAGGAGCTTTGCTCCCATAACCCAGTGGCCTGCTCGTCAGCAGCCACCAACCGGAGGCCCCTTATCCCCCATTGGATAACATTGGGCCTCAGCACTATGCACCAGGCCGCCCTAGTGCCGCTGAGGGTGTAACAAGAGTGCATCCTTGACCCTGGGGGACTCCGGAGTCTAACCCCGGAACACCAACTCCCACAACAAAGTACTTACCTTTAAACCGATAACACTAGTTTCCTCCATAGGATAACATTGACTGTTTTTCTATGAAACGTTTCTAAGTGTGGAGTTGGAAAACCTAAAGAAATTCTTTACAATTGTACTAACTAACAAAAACGCTTTTACTTACCGGATTACAGGAAATGTCCTAGTGTAGTATCCAGGTATACTGCACTGTGTAAGAAAAGTAATTTCAAAAGTAACTTACCTGTAATTTGACAAAAAAAGCTATACAAAGTATATTTACTGTATTCTGAAAAGCATTGCATTATCAGAAACACTACTGTAATCAAATCAAAGTACATTTACAATTGCAATTAAAACTATTTACAAACTGCATTACTACTGTAAAGTATTTATTGCTTACCTGTGCCAGGCTTGCTTGGTTCTAGAAAATAAAATAACTAAAAGAATATTTTTATACAAAATCAATTGGTCTGAAGTTGTCTTCGAGTGTGTGAATTCATTTGCTGACTGAGTGTGTACAACAAATGCTTAACACTGTCCTCTGATAAAGCCTTACTGCTCGACCACACTACCACAAATAGAGAGTGAGGTGCTATCTAACTTTACCTCTGCTTACCTTTGGGGTTCCTCTGGACTCTGTGCACACTATACCTCACTTTGGTATAGTATATACAGAGCCAGCTTCCTACATTGGTGGATCAGCGGTGGGATATACAACTTTGCATTTGTTGGACTAACTTGGTTACCACCTGATCACATGACAGAACTCTTAAATTGTCTTTCGAATTCTGATTTGATCAAATTGGCATTTTTGCAAAATTACTAAAAAAGTCTTGCTAGGGCCTTGATTAAGTCCCTGTAGAACTTTAGAAAAATAAAAAGTCACTTTAGCTAGGGTTAGAGGGGTTAGAAATCTTTTCTAACAAGGTCTCAAAACAAGAACCCAGCTGTTAGTGAAAATAACCAAAATGCCATAGAGGACCTGGTTGAGGAGCTTGACCTCACCCCTTACCTTCACTTGTCTTTCAATGAGGTAAGGTCCCTATGTAAAATTAAAAACATAGCCATGGGGTCCCATCCCACCAAACAAGCTCCAGGAGCTGTTGGCTGGGTATGCTAAGGACCACCCGTCTGAAAATGGTGAAGACCAATCAGATGAGGAAGAAGAGGAAGGGGATGACCAGGTAGATCAACCCCCTCCACTCCATGGGGAGAAAAGGGCCTAAGTGCCCCTGACTCCAAGAATCAACCTCTCAGTACCCAGCTCCCAAACAGGTGGATCAGGTACCACTGAGGACAGCCTCAATGAGGAGGACAGCCTTTTAGCAAGGTTGACCAAAAGACTGGATCTAGAGACCAGGTTGCTGGATCTAGAGAGAGAGAGAGCAGAGATGGGCCTAGAACCCATCAATGGTGGCAGCAATTTACTCAATAAGGATAAAGAGCAATCTTATGATCCTAAAATCCCCAAAGGGATTGTCCCTAAATATGAAGAGAGTGATGATATCACAAAATGGTTCACAGCCTTCGAGAGGGCTTGTGAAATGAGAAAAGTGAAGAAGTCACACTAGGGGGCACTCCTTTGGGAACTGTTCTCTGGTAACTGCAGAGACAGACTCCTGACCCTTTCTAGGGCAAATGCTGGGTCTTATGACCTCATGAAGAGAACTCTGATTGAGGGATTTGGACTCCCAACTGAGAAATATAGAATTAGATTCAGGGGGGGCTCACAAAACCCAAAACCAATCCTGGATTGACTTTGTAGACTACTCAGTTAAAACACTAGATGGTTGGTTAACTGGACACAATGTGTATGATTTCAACGGACTTTACTTTAATTTGTTTATGAAAGAACATATTTTAAGTAATTGCACTAATGAAAAGTTACATCAGCAGTTGGTAGACCTAGGTCTAATCTCTCCCCAAGAATTGGGAAAGAAGGCAGACCACTGGGTCAAGACAAGGGTGACAAAAACAACCACTGGGGGTGACCAAAAGAAAGGGGTTACAAAACCTCCCCAGGGGAAAGGTGGTGAGAATCCCCAAGATAAAAAGCCTGAGTCTTCAAAAGGGCCCCAAAAACCTGCACTGGGGGGTGGGTCCCAAAACTCTTCCCAGTCCAATAATAGGTACGGGGGAAAGAACTTTGATTCTTTAAAGGCCTGGTGCAACAACTGTAGAAAGTTGGTACACTTAACTGGAGATGCTACTTGTCCTAACAAGAAGCCCCCCTAGTCCTAGTACAGCTACTCCTGGTGTAGCCAGTCTCCAGATGGGATCAACAGTGTGCCAAGAGCAAATCGGGTTGCACACTGAAGCAGTTCTAGTTTCAGAAGGGAAAGCTGAATTTGCCACTGTAAATGTGTGGCCACCCAACTTAAAGAAGTACTTACAATACCCTTGGATTAATGGAACTAGGATAGAGGCTCTGAGGGATACAGGGGCCAGTGTCACTATGGTGAGAGACACTGGTTTCCCCTGAGCAATACTTGATTGGGAGAACTTACCCAGTCACCAATGCTGACAGTGTTACCACTAACCATGCAATGGCTATGGTGACAGACTGGGGGGGCGGTGATACTGGCCTGAAACAGGTAGTGGTCTCTCCAAAGCTACCAGCTGCATGTCTGCTTGGCAATGACCTGGAAATCTCAGCATGGGCTGAGGTTGAACTGAAAACCCATGCAGTAATGCTGGATATCCCTGAGATGGTGTGTGTAAAAACAAGAGCACAGAGCAGGAAACAGGGTGAAAAAGATGTGTTGGAGCCTGAAAGTATGGCCCAATCTTCCAAGAGGATAGGTAAGAAGACTGGGAAACCACCTTCTGTACAGCAAAAGGATCAGGACCCCTCTCCTCAGGGAGAGGACTTGGACACCCCAGAGGGAATTGAGCCAATGGAGCTTGACCCTTACTAGGTTGAACTCTTGGGCCCAGGGAGACCCTCTAGGGAAGAGCTGTGCCTTGGACAGCAGGACTGTCCAACTCTTGAAAGCCTGAGGCAGCAAGCTGCTGCACAGGAAAAGGGAGAGGTCAGTGGCACCCACAGAGTCTATTGGGAAGAGGGGCTACTATACACTGAGGCCAGAGACCCCAACCCTGGAGCCACTAGGAGAGTGGTAGTGCCTCAGAAGTACAGGGAGTTCCTCCTAACTTTAGCTCATGACTTCCCTCTAGCTGGGCATCTGGGCCAAACCAAAACCAGGGAAAGGCTAGTTAGCCACTTTTACTGGCCCCAGATGTCTCAGAAAGTAAAGGAGTTTGTCAGCTCCTGTGTTACCTTTCAAGCCAGTGGCAAAACAGGTGGACACCCAAAGGCCCCCTTGAAACCACTACCAGTGGTTGGGGTTCCCTTTGAAAGGGTAGGTGTGGACATAGTGGGTCAACTTGAACCTCCCACAGCATCAGGAAACAAATTCATACTAGTGGTAGTGGATCATTGTAGGAAGCTGGCTCTGTATATACTATACCAAAGTGAGGTACAGTGTGCACAGAGTCCAGTGGAACCCAAAAGGTAGGCAGAGGTAAAGTAGATAGCACCTCACTCTCTATTTGTGGTAGTGTGGTCGAGCAGTAAGGCAGTATCAGAGGACAGTGTTAAGCATTTGTTGTACACACTCAGTCAGCAAATGAATTCACACACTCAAGTCAAGTCAAATTAACTTTATTCGGCACACAGCCACAAAAGTTTCGACAAACAAACAATACAAATTTATAATACATTTTTTCTAATAAATATTTAAAAAAAAAAAAAAAAGTTCCTTTATAAGCTAAAATCATACTTATACATTGATGTAATAATGGCCATATAATTTCAAATCAGTTTGGCATAAAAACAAGGAATACAGATCATTTCATCTCCCCACCCAATTATTGCACTTCATAGCGTTTCCTAATGCCCATTGCTGTTTTAATAAAATTTAAAACAGCAGTGCAAATAACAGGATTGATCAGTGATTGCAGATATCTGTACCCCTCAATATATGTACATGGGCGAGTATTCATTAGTAAGGGTACCAAAAATCTACTCCTTGGTTCTTTATAAAGTGCACAAAAAAGAGTAAAGTGCAAGGTGCTCTGGGGAGTTCTATTGTCGCATGGGCAAGAAATAAGGTTGTCCATCCACCCAGATTGTTTGGGGAACGCTATCAAAAAGTGCAAGGTGCTAAGGCGGAATCTTGTTAAAAGAAAACGCATCTGGCTGTTCGTTGTAAAGGATAGGTAATAGTGCTGTTTGGGCATGAAAGGACAGCTAGGGCCGGGTACCTCCAGTTGTAAATGACGCGAATTTGCCCAGACCCTATACTCCTCTTTAATTATACCCTTTGCGATTGAGGGGATACTCGACGTGGTGTCAAAGTACTCGACCAACCCAATCTCAGATAACTTATCCCTCACAAACCGAAGCCAGGGAATCTTCACAGACTTATCCAAATTAATGCAGTCTTCGATGATATCCCTGGAAAACTAACACTTCTGAGACCCAAATTTTGGCCAACAGTAGCAAGGGGGCAGTAGCGTTGCGATCTTCTATGTATTCCATCCCCACTTCTCGATGAGAAAATGAGGTGGCAGAGCTGCTTGGAATCATCAGTAGACGTTTTATAAACTTGTTCTCCACTGCTTGTAGCGAGCGACGTATTTGATAACCCCATACGCCCGCCCCATACGATGCAACCGACAAGCATTTTGCATTGTATAAGGTAACCAGCTCAGACACTGGCTTATGGCCCAACTTACAGGCGAACCTAAAGAGCCCCTCCACTACTCTACTTGTCTGTTGTGCACTAGCCGTAATCAGGGAATCCCATTTCAAATCCTTGCTAAACATGTTCCCCAGGTATGTGAACTGTTCCACCCTTTCAATGGACTTACCCCTTACATTGAAACTTCTGGTTTTAACCTTTTTTGGGCCACATACCATTATGTAAGACTTTGAGAAATTAACCCTCAAGTCTAACGCCGCCATAAAATTTGTAAAGGCGTCCAGGGAGATTTGGAGGCTATTGGCCGTCAAGGCCATGAGTACAGTATCGTCAGCAAATGAATTCACACACTCAAAGACTGAACTTCAGACCAATTGTTTTTGTATAAAAATATCATTTTAGTTAATTTATTTTCTAGAACCAAGCAAGCCTGGCACAGGTAAGCAATAAATACTTTACAGTAGTAATGCAGTTTGTAAATAGATTGAATTGCAATTGTAAATGTACTTTGATATGATTACAGTAGTGTTACTGATAATGCAATGCTTTTCAGAATACAGTACATTTACTTTGTATAGGATTTTTAGTAAAATTACAGGTAAGTTACTTTTGAGATTACTTTTCTTACACAGTGCAGTATGCCTGGATACTGCACTGGGACATTTCCTGTAAACAGGTAAGTAAAAGCGTTTTTGTTAGTACAAATTTAAAGAATTTAATTAGGTTTTCCAACTCCACACTTAGAAACTTTCATAGAAAAACAGTCAATGTTATCCTATGGAGGAAAATAGTGTTATCGGTTTAAAGGTAAGTACTTTGTTGTGGGAGTTGGTGTTCTGGGGTTAGACTCGGGGGTCCCCCAGGGTCAACGATGCACACTTGGTACACCCTCGGCGGCACTAGGGTGGCCAGCTGCAGAGTGCTGATGCCCAATGTTATCCAATGGGGGATAGGGGGCCTCCGGTTGGTGGCTGCTGACGAGCAGGCCACTGGGTTGCTCAGGACAAATGGGGGTTTAGGCCAGCACAAAAGATGCACCCTCAGTGGCACTGGGGCAGCCGGGTGCAGAGTGCTGTTTTGGCGCCGGAAGCGCCGTAGGTTTTAATGGGGAGTCTCCGGTTTGCAAAAGCACTGCAGGCTTTGGGACGAAGGTCTTCTAGGTGCGACCACCACTTGGAGAGGTAAGTTGGGATCTTGGGGGTTGGTTAGGCACCATCGGTTGGGCCACCCAAGGCTGTGGGGCGTCGGGTGCAGGGGTGCCTTTTAGGGTCGGATCTTCTTACCAGCTCCTGGTAGCGGTTGGGGGGACCTTCCGGTTTGAGGCTGCAGGCGTCGGCTGGAGGCTTGAGGCAGGTCAGGGGTCGCTGGATCTCGGGTCAGGATCGCCGGGGGGGGGGGGGGGGAACTCCCTCTTGGTGTTGGGTCACTCAAACTCAGGCCGTGGGCGTCGGGTGCAGAGTGGTGCAGACCCGCGGATCCTTGCGGAGCTGGAGTCTGTTTGAACAAATCCGGTGTTCACGGGAGACAGAGTCTTTGGGATTGAAGGCAGGCAGGTCCTCAGGGTTTGTCAAGGTTGCTGGCTGCAGGACACACCGGGATTTCGCTGGAGCAGGTTCGAGGTGGGGACAGGCCGGTAGGGCTGGGGCCAAGTCAGTGGGCGTCCTCCTCTTGTTAGCTTCGGCACGGCTGTTCGGTCCTTCTTCTTCTTGTAGTTTCTTCTTGTCTGAGGAAGCAAGGTTCAGGGGTGCCCCTAAATACTAGACTTAGGGGTGTTGCAGGTAGGTAAAAAGGTTGGGACCAATGGGTCCCTTCCCTGGGGTGGGTACACACCCTATTATGCCACCCTCCAGTTGGAGGGGGGCATAAGCCTTTCCCTGGTTGGTTGGGTCCCCCCATCTGCAAGATGGCGGGGACTGAGAGTTGTGCTTCACCTCGCCTCCCCCACCTGAGGGGTGGAGTTGGCAGAGGTGGGCACACCTCTCTGCCTCACTTGTTTTTCCAACAGGTTCTCCCGCCCAAAGTGGGTGTCAGAACCAGTGGGGACCAGTTGCTGAAAGCAGCAAGTGGCCTTTGAAGCTCACAAAGGCGGCAAGCCTTTGAAGCTTCCCCTTCGTGAACCATGCCCATCCTGGGGGAGGAGGCTTGGCACCTCGTACCAGGATGTGCAATGTTTCAGGACCCCGAGAGCAGCAGGCTCTTGACCCAGGGGTCCAGAAACATGTCTGGTGGTGGCAGCTGAAAGCAGCCACTCAGCCTGGACACTAGTGGTAGGTCGTTTTTCAGGGGGCATCTCTAGGATGTCCTCTGTGTGCATTTTTCATTAAATCCCACACTGGCATCAGTGTGGGTTTAATGTGCTGAGAAGTTTGATACCAAACTTCTCAGTTTTCAGTGTAGCCATTATGGTGCTGTGGAGTTCGTAATGACAAACTCCCAGCACCATATACTCTAAATGGCAGCACTGCACTTACAATGTCTAAGAATGGAATTAGACACTGTAGGGGTACAGGACTCATGCACCTGTACCCTCACCACTGGTATAGGGCACCCAGCTAGAGGGGTGACTGATCTATGCCAGGGCAGTGGGTTGGAGGCATGGCACACAGGGCTGTGTGCCATGTCGACTCTTCACTTTGTTCTGCACCAAGACACGCAGCCTGCAAAGGCAGTGTGTGTGTGTAAAGGTACAGGACCTCTAAAGGTGGCACAATAAGCGCTGCAGCCCTTAGAGGTCTTCCCAGGTCACAGTGCCCTGGTTACCTGTGGTACCATTTACCAGGGGCGGACCTGTGGCCAGAGATGCCAATTGGGTTTGGGTTCGTTTTGGGGAAAAGAACACAGGAACTGGGAACCTGATTGGCAGGGACCCAGGGCACATCAAGTCAAAAGTGCATCAGTAGTCTGGCAAAAAGTGGGGGGAGGGGGTTACTGCAACAGAAACCCAGCTTCTCACATCCCCTCAATGCCACTTACATCTCTATCTGAAAAAGAAAAACATTTTCATAGGCTAAGAAAAACAAGAAAAACAACACCTGGTTCCTTACTGGTGTACAGACTCACAATTCTTACTTTCCCCTTGCGAAATACTGAGACCGGGCATGCAGTCAGGTGAGGGGAACTCAAAAATATGAGCTATTATAAAGCTTAAAAATATCATGAAGACACTCGTCACATGCATATAGGTCCTCAGGGCAGTCAGTTAATTTACTTTCAAAGAATTTAAAATTCAATAAATGAATATTTTACCTTCGGTATAGAGGTTCAATCATAATATGAATAAGCTCACAGAGTGCAATAGCTATAGGTTTATGTGAAGTGGAATAAAATGGAGGCATCTGATCCATAATGCTTTGCGCATGCTGCCAATCTCCAATCTTCAACAAAGCTTCCAATAAACCAAGTTTTTGATTGTCTGGTGGCTAAAAAAATATATGACAGAGTTAAACATCAGTGTTTTCCCTTTAATAACCTGAAAAAACATTTCAATTGATTCCAATGAGAGCGAATAAATATAAGTTGCTATAAACCCAGCATTTCTGACAATCACTCTATTGCTTTTTCATACATTCACAAAAATACACTTTGCATAATATTATAAGAAACTGGACTGTTAATCTCTGGGAGAGAGGGGCCTCTGCATGATATGAGCTGCCTCTGAGCTTCCACAAAGTCAACACAGTAGAGCTCCTTGAAGAAAACAGGTTTCTCTGAGCAATGTCAGGCTTACCCATCGTAGCCTGGTATAAGCAGAAAAGTCTTTTTTAGAGAAAATTGCATCTCAAAAATGAAATGCAACACCGAGACGACAAACATTAAGAAATAACCATGATAAAAATCCCAAAACAAGGATTAAAATGATAAAAAAACGAACCAAATCTAGATTTTGGAATCCAGAGATTAATGTTATATTCATTTAAAGTAGTAACTCAAAATAAACAAGTACTGCCAAAGTCAATAGTTTGGAGCTTAATGTGACAACGCTAGAAAATAAAGGCATGCATAAACTATGTTGCAAATGTTAGGTGTCAGGGGGTTCGCAATTACACTCACCTTGCCATCATGCATAAACTATGTTACCAATGTTAGGTGTCAGGGGGTTCCCAATTACACTCACCTTGCCAATCTGAAGCCTAAGGCTATTTAATTAACTTTCACACTCCTCTGCCTAGCTAAAAATCTTTCAGGGCCCTCTTTGGAGCCACAGTCTGTGGTAATTCAAGTCACTCACAGTTCTTAGATTGGGAATGAGGCCTTCTTCAGTATACTGAGTCAATCATTAGACTTGGCAAAGAGTGAACCCTGAGGAACCCTTGAAATGCACCTGTAAAGTGGAACCCTAGAAGAAAGGCAGCAGAGACATGCAGAGATTAAAAAAAAAAAAGTCTCCAGTAGCAAAGAGATCTTCCCACTTACTCCAGTGTCCAATTAGTAGGAAAAATCTTGAATCCCGAAAGGGTTTATAGAAATTCCAAATAATCTTTGCTGATGTGAGGGATGAGACAAGTGATTCAACAGATGTTTTATCCCTCATAGCTGCCTCTTTTTGAAGGCTCATTAACCAATGACAGTCTAAATTTTTGTGTGGGAAAGATTTGATGGAGCCATTTTTCTGCAATAAATCTAACCATCCTTCCCTCTGCTTATCAACTGAATCATAATAAATTCCTGGAGTAAACTCTGGATCAAAATGAATTTAGGTATATGGGGAGGGAAGGTGTTCTACTGCTTCAGAAATACTTTTGTATTTGTCAATCAAAAACAGCAGAACTTAGCAGCAGTAAAACAGACAGTTTGAATGCAATGCAATCCTATGGAAGGAAGGATAACGTTACTTACCCAGTAAACATCTGTTCTTGGCATGTACAGCTGTAGATTCACATGCTATGCATACTCCTGCCATCTAGTGTTGGGTTCGGATGATTGCAAGTTGTTTTTCTTCAAAGAAGTCTTTTCCAGTCACGAGGTAGGCGACTCCTCCTTTCCGTGATAGTGACCATGGGCATCGACTACATTGTTGGATTGTTTTCCCGCAGAGGGTGAGAATGGAGTTAGTAAGTGTACAATAGAGATGTCCATGTGCATGTATGTATACTAAAGAGAGAACTGCAGCAGCTACAGGTACCCCGGGTGGGCGCATGTGAATCTACAGCTGTACATACCAAGAACAGACGTTTACTAGGTAAGTAACGTTATCCGTTCGAGGCATGTGAGCTGTAGATCACACGCTTTGCATAGACTATATAGCAGTAATCTCCCAAAGCGGTGGCTAACCTGTAGCTACTGGAGTTGTCTGAAATAGTGTCTTAAGTACTGCTTGGCCCACATTAGCTTGTTGTCTTGCTAACACATCTACACAATAGTGTTTTGTGAATGTGTGCGGTGCAGACCATGTTGCAGCTATGCAAATGTCCACTATGGGAATGTTCCCTAAGAAGGCCATAGCAGCCCCTATCTTGCGAGTGGAATGCGCTCCAGGGGGTACAGTTAAAGTTATTTTTGCTTTTTCGTAACAGGTTTGAATACATTTTACAATCCACCTTGCAATACCTGATTTGGAGATAGGATTGCCCTTGTGTGGTGGTGCAAAAGCAACAAAAAGTTGTTTGGTATTTCGAAATGATTGCGTTCTTTCGATGTAGTATAACAGTGCTCTTTTGACATCTAAGGTGTGTAGAGCTCTCTGCAACAGAATCAGGTTGAGGGAAGAATACGGGTAATTCTACCGACTGATTTATGTGAAATGCAGAGACTACCTTAGGTAGAAATTTAGGGTTTGTACGTAGAACTACTTTATCTCTGTGCAGTTGGAAAAATGGTTCTTCTATGGTTAGTGCCTGTAGTTCACCCACTCTCCTTAGTGAAGTGATTGCAATGAGGAAAGCGGTTTTCCATGAGAGAAACTGTGGCTCACACCTATGCATGGGTTCATAGGGTGGTCCCATTAATCTTGTGAGGACTATGTTAAGATTCCACACTGGGGCAGGTGGGAGTCTTGGAGGTATAACTCTTTTAAGTCCTTCCATGAAAGCTTTAATTACGGGCACTCTGAAAAGCGATGGATGTTGCCTATTTTGTTGGTATGCAGCTATTGCAACAAGATGTAGCCGGATGGAGGTGCAGCCAATCCTGACTGCTGCAAGTGTAACAGATAGCAGATAATGTTTTGTATGAAAGCATCAAGAGGGTTGATGTGATTGTTATTGCAATAAATAAAACGCTTCCATTTTGCTGCGTAACAGGCTGTGGTAGGCCTTCTGGCCTCCCCGAGGATGTTCATACAGTCTGGTGGGAGGTTCAGATAACCAAACTCTATGACTTCAGGAGCCAGATCGCGAGGTTCACTTGTTTGGGATATTGGTGTCTGATTTCTCCATGGCTCTGTGTAAGGAGACTGGGTGTTAGGTGCAGCTTTTGATGCGGGACCAGAGATGGCTCCAACAGTGTTGTGAACCATGGTTGACGGGCCCATGTGGGAGCAACTAGGATCAATGTGAGGGATGTTTGCCTGAGCTTCCGAACCACTGCTGGAATGAGTGGGAGAGGCGGAAAAGCGTAGGCAAATATCCCTGACCAGTTCATCCATAGTGCATTGCCCTTGGATAGCTGGTGTGTACCTGGAGGCGAAGCTTTGGCATTTTGTGTTTTGGTGTGTGGCGAACAGATCTATGTGAGGGAGTCCCCAACTTTGAAAGTATGGGAGGAGAACCAAAGGGTGAAGTTCCCCCTTGTGTATCTGCTGCCTCTGTCTGCTGAGGTCTGCAATCTGGTTGTTCACTCCTGGGAGGTGTTCCGCTAGGAGATAGATTTTGTGGTGAATGGGCCACTTCCAAATGTCCTGGGCTAAGTGGGACAGTTAGAGAGAGCGTGTCCCCCCCCCCCTGTTCTTGTATGTAGTACATGGCTGTCATGTTGTCAGTACAGACTAAGACAGCTTTGCCAACCAAGTGTGTTTGAAATGCCTTGAGAGCTAGGAAAACTGCAAGCAGCTCTAAATGATTGATGTGGAGCAACTTTTGCCGTTGGCTCCATAGACCTTGCACTGTGTGGTGCTGAAGATGAGCGTCCCAGCCAGTGAGGGACGCGTCCGCTGTTAGTACTATTTGTGGAACCGGGTCTATAAAGGGCCGTCCTTTTGATACATTTTGTATGTTCCAACACTGCAGAGAGCAGTGAGAACGACCACTTACCAACACTAGATCGGTTAACGGACCCTGTGATTGGTTCCACTGACTCGCTAAACATTCTTGAAGGGGACGCATGTGCAGCCTGGCATGGGAAGTATTATGATGCAAGATGCCATCATTCCTAGTAGTTGCATATACAGCCGAGCTGGAAACGAGTGATTGGATTGAAACTGGAGAACTAGAGCCTGAATGTTGTGAATTCTGGCTGCGTTGAGAAAAGCTAGAGCCTTTGGCGTATTTAAGGTGGCTCATAGATAGTTTTGAGTATTTGCAGGTTGGAGATCTGATGCTAGCACATTGACTGTGAACCCCAGTCGATGTAATAACTGAATTGTTTTGTGGGTGTGCTGGAGACATTTTAGATATGTGCTGGCTTTGATGAGCCAGTCGTCCAAGTAGGGGAAGACATGGATGTGTTGTCTTCTCAGTTGAGCAGCGACTACCGCTAGACACTTTGTGAAGACTCTGGGGGCAGTGGTGACTCCGAACGGGAGTACCTTGAACTGGTAATGTTGACCCGCTACCATAAATCAGAGAAATTTGCGATGAGCGGGATGGATTGGAATATGGAAGTAGGCATCCTTTAAGTCGAGTGTAGACAAAGTCGCCCTGTTGCAGAAGTGGTAGTACTTGCTGAAGTGTAACCATGTGAAAATGGTCTGACTGTATGTAACGGTTTAGTTCTCTGTGGTCCAACATTGGTCTGAGAGAACCGTCCTTTTTTGGTATCAGGAAGTAAAAGGAGTACACGCTCGACCTGTGGTGTTGTGATGGTACGGGCTATATAGCCCCTTTTAGAAGGAGAGACTGAAACTCTTGTTTTAGGAGGTGTAAGTGATCCGGTGAGAGTTTGTGTGATCTTGGGGGAATGTTTGGAGGATTGTTGGTGAACTCCAGGCAGTAACCAGAACGGATAATTTCCAGTACCCACTTGTCTGTTATAGAATGCTAGACTGGTAGGAAATCCGAAAGACATCCCCGACGAGTGTTAAATGTTCGGGGGGAAGTGTAGTGAAGTCACTGTTTTGTGTTGGAGGGGGAGGTGCGTGTGTTTGAGCCTCTACCTCTGCCTTTGCAGCCTCTACACCCCCCTCTGAAGTAACCCTTAGAGGGAGAGGGTTGGTTGTTACCCTTGTACGTGGTGGTGGTAGTCTTTGAGGAGGTATTTTTGGACCCTCCGCGGTAGAAAGAGCACCGAAAGGAACCACGTGCTTGTGTCAATTGAAGGACTCCCATGGATTTGGCCACTTAAGCATCTTTTTTCATTTTTTCCAGTGAGGAATCTACGACCGGGCCAAAGAGGTGCTCTTTGTCGAAGGGTGTGTTCAGGATGGTAGTCTGAACCTCAGGTTTAAAACCGGATATGCGTAGCCAAGCGTGTCTTCTTAAAAGGACGCTTGTGTTTACAGCTCTAGCAGCAGTGTCTGCAGCATCTAGGGAGCACCTGAGAGCATTATTTGAAATAAGCTCTCCCTCCCGCACTAAATCTTGCACTTTAGCTTTGTGTTCATCGGGCAGATATTGGAGCCAGTGCTCCATCTCGTCCCAATGCGCCCTTTCGTATCTTGTGAGCAGCGCTTGCGTGATAGAGATGCGCCAGAAGTTTGCTGCCTGAGAGGCTACCCTTTTCCCCGATGCATCAAGAAGCTTGGATTCCTTATCTGGAGGCGGAGCATCTCCTGTAGTTTGGGAGTTGGCCCTTTTACGCGCGTTGGACACCACTAGGGCGTTCCATGTTATTTGTCCCTTAATGTAGGCTGGGTCAGATGGTGCTGGCATGTATTTCTTATCTACCCTCGGGGTAAGAATACGGGCTCTGACGGGGTCATTAAATATGTCGTCAACGTGCCTGATCATACCCTTTAACATGGGGAGTGAGCGTTATGACTTTTGTGTGCCGCTAAGTGTATCAAACAAGTCTGGAACTAAAGGTACATTGTCCCCATCTTCATCATCCTGATCTTCAAGTGTGTGTGGTGGTGAGTGCTCAGGTGAAATCAAAGTGTTGAGGTTGAGAAGGAGGAGATGGAAGAGGAGAAGGAGACGGATTAGTCCCGACATTCTTCCTCTTCAAAGGAATATGGTAGGCCTCCTCAGATTCAGGTTTTTTCAGTGTCACTTTTGTAGAAATATGTCCAGTAGTTGGAAGGATGTACAACTCTCGTTGTTCCGGATCCAGCTTGCTAGGTGGAGCATCGAAAAGTTGTTCCCGAGATGGAACGGGCACATCCAGTTTTTTCAGTGCCGAAACTTTCGGTGACGATTGTTTCGGGCCCGGGGTCTTGGATCCTGAGGATTTCGGATCCAAAAGCGTTTTCGGTGTCGACGGTGGTTGGCCGGAGCCGGTCTTCGATTTTGATCCAGAAGGTTTCGGATCGGAGCTCGTTGGGCGTGTTTCGGTGCTGAGCCAGAGGGCGGGGCGTCAGAAACGTGTTCTCGGTGCCTACCGTGGCCCGGAGGCGGGGGTTGGACCGGAGCCTTCTTCTTGGGCCGAGGTGGGTTTTTGGGGCATGGGAGTATCTGTACTTGCAGGATCTCGTCGTCCCCCTCGGAGCCATAGTCGGAGATGGCGATGGGATATTGTTCTTCCTCGGCTCCCATAGCGTCTCCAGCACCGAATCGGCCCGGAATGGAGCTTGCGTGTTGGATCTGCATGTCGCGACGTTGAGCCAGACGGTCCCGAAGCGTCTTCTTGGAGCGGGAAGCCTTGCACACGTCGCAGGCCTGTTCTCCGTGCTCCGGAGACAAGCACAGGTTGCACACTTCGTGTGAGTCGGTGCGCGGAAACTTTCGCGTGGCACCGAGTGCGGAATTTGAATGGAGTCTGTTCCATTGACTGCGAGGCGGACCGACGTGGGTAGGCCCGAAGGCCTTCCACGAGCTTCCCGATCGAAAGAGGGTTTTTTTTTTTTTTTTAGAAGTAAATATAATACGTGGAGAATGGGATACGCGATCGAAAACAATACCGTCGAGGGTGAGTGTATTGCGCACCGAGGTAAACCAAATAAACTGTGTCAAACCGGAGCGCAGCAATTCACGTCCGAACCCAATGGCAGAAAAAAACAATCTAACAATGGAGTCGATGCCCATGCGCACTACCACTGAATGGAGGAGTCACCTACCTTGTAACTGGAAAATATTTCTTTGAAGAAAAACAAACTGCAAACATCCGGACCCAACACTAGATGGCAGGAGTATGCAAAGCATGTGATCTACAGCTCACATGCCTCGCACAACAGTGTTATGCATTAACAGTTAAGTACAACGCTTACTCTTCAAGTTTTCGGGGGTTTAGACCAACAATGGGCAAGGTTCAGTTTAAGGTAGGTACTGCACCACCAGCGGCACTGGGGCAGCCAGGTGCAGAGGTCACTGGGCCCAATGTTAGTCAACAGAGACTGGTGGCACCAACGAGAGGTGCTGGTTGCAGGTAGGTACCAGCGGTTTCAGGGCACAGGACCGGGGGTCAAGATGAGCACAGGGGGGGGGGGGGCCACAAGGCCGCAACAAAGCTACACCACCAGCGGCACAGAGGCGGCTGGGTGCAGGGTGCAATTCAGCATCGGGCATCCAATGCAAACTAAGGGAGGATCTCGGTCACACAAAAAGGCTGCAGGCTCGGGCCAGGAGGTTGGATGAAGGAGACCACCGGCTGGACAGGTAAGTTGGGATGCAGGACCAGGCCTGGGCACCGTCGGCTGGGCTCCCCAAGTCCAGAGGGCTGAGGATTCAGGGGTGCCTTTTGGCATTGGATTTTCGTTACCAGCAGTTCGCGGTCAGAGGGACCCTTCGTGTTGAGGCTGCAGGCAACTTCATGGGGTCCAGGAGAGGTCAGCCACTGATGGACTCGAGGTCTAAATCGGTGGGGAGACGTCACTGGACAGGTAAGTCACTCAGACCGTGGGAGTCGAATGCAGAGTGGGAAGGGGTTGCAGATCTGGCTGGATCCGGAGTCCTTGGATATTGAGTTTTCTGGACAGGGCCACTGTCCTCTGGAGATCTGGTCTTTGTTGAAGAGTAGCAGTCTTCCTGGGTTTCTTAGAAGCTGCTGTCCACAGGAGAGGCGTCGTCTTTGTCGCAGGCTTTTTAAGCTGGAGACAGGCTGGTAGGGCTGGGGCCAAGTCAGTTATAGTCTTCTAGCTTTGCTGCACGGCGTCTTCTTCGTAGGTTGCAGGAATCTGAGGATCAAGGTTCAGGGGTGCCCCTAAATCAGAGGTCTTCAAACTTTGTTGTGCTAAGCTCCCCTAAGCCAAATATTTTGAAGTCGGGTACCCTCAAAAACTTTATGGCAAGGACTGGAGGAGCTCGAGGGGCAGGTTTGAGTGCAGGGGTTTGGGCTGGTGAGACCATTTCAGGGGTACTTTTGTGTAGCTCATAAACCACAGTAATTTGATACTCATAAAAGAGTAAATGTTTGAAACAAAAACAGAAATTGATCAAGAAACACTGCTCCCCATACGGGGGGAGGGGCAGGGGGGGGGCTGTGTTCCCCTCACATTTCAGTCTTGACACAGGGTCTCTATCCTGTTCAGAAAATAAATAGCTCCCACACGTTGACTGCGTCTGCAGCAAGGGTTCCCTCTGCTCTAATGATAGCAAGGCATAGGAGACCTAATGTCCCTTTTGTAAAAACACCCATGCGCTACCTATTGAAAGCCCCCTTGATGCAAAGTAATGCAAGGCAGCATGTAGCAAAACTTTGTGTTACTTAGGGAAACTATCCAATGCAAATCCTGACTTGCTTTGGAGTCTGGTTTGCATTACAAAATTACCGCAAACCTGCTGCAAAGCATCAGAGCAGCGGCGCACAGCCTTTCATTACATTTGGGTACAATACAGTGCAAATCATGATTTTTCCTAGATTGTAAATAACATACTTGGCGTCAGGTTTGTGTTAAAAAGTAACACAAACCTGATGCAAAATCTGCACCTAAAACAGTTTGCTGCAGCCCGTCTTTGTGAGAAAGTGCCCTCTTTCTGCATGGTATGCCCCCACTCTTTGCTGAATTGCTGATGTTCTTTGACTGAGTGTGCCCTGGGCTCCTGCTAATCAGGTACCCAGGGCCTATGTCCCTTCGCTAAAATTGCATTGAAGCCTAAAACCAATTGGCCTCTCTGGCCACAGGTCAGCCCCTGGTAAATGGTACCACAGGTACCCAGGGCACTGTGACCAGAGAAGGCCTCTAAGGGCTGCAGCACTTATTGTGCCACCCTTAGAGGCCCTGTACCCTGACACACACACACTGCCCTTGCAGGCTGCGTGTTTTGGTGCAGAACAAAGTGAAGAGTCGACATGGCACACATCCCTGTGTGCCATGCCTACAACCCACTGCCCTGGCATAGATCAGCCACCCCTCTAGCTGGGTGCACTATACCAGTGGTGAGGGTACAGGTGCATGAGCCCTGTACCCCTACAGTGTAAGTCCATTCTTGGACATTGTAAGTGCAGTGCTGCCATTAAGAGTATATGGTGCTGGGAGTTTGTCATTACGAACTCCACAGCACCATAATGGCTACACTGAAAACTGAGAAGTTTGGTATCAAACTTCTCAGCACATTAAACCCACACTGATGCCAGTGTGGGATTTAATGTAAAATGCACGACAGAGGACATCTTAGAGATGCCCCCTGTAACTCGACCAACTTCTAGTGTCCCGACTGAATGGCTGCTTAGGCTACCATCAACAGACATGTTTCTGGACCCCTGGGTCGAGAGCCTGCTGCTCTCGGGGGCCTGAAACAATGCACATCCTGGGACGAGGTGCCAAGCCTCCTCCCCCAGGATGGGCAGGGTTCACGAATGGGAAGCTTCAAAGGCATGCCGCTTTTGTGAGTCTCCCCAGACCACTTGCTGCTTTCAGCAACTGGTCCCCACTGGTTATTGTTAATTTATATTTATATAGCACCAAATCACCACAGGTCTCTAGGCGCACAGCAAACCCTAAACCTGGAACTTAACATGCTTCCCAAAGCTTCACATCCCCGGATAAGCCTATCAGAACGCCTGAGTAAAAAGGAAGGTCTTAAGACCCTTCCTAAACGGAAGTAAGGAAGTTTCCCCACGCAGGCTATCCGGGAGCTTATTTCAAAGATGAGGAATCACAACCGAAAAGGCACGCCCCCCCAGAGTATTTTTTATCAAAGCGTGGGCATGCCAGCAGGCTTGCCTCAGCCGATCGGAGGCAACGTCTTGGCACATATTTCTTCAGACTATCTTTGATGTAACCAGGTGCTGCTCCATGGAGGGAATTGTGTGCAATGCACAGCCCCTTGAACCTGACACTGCTTTATTGGGAGCCAGTGCAGTTGTTGTAACAAGGGTGTAGCATGTGCTCTTCTCGGGAGTTTAAAAATCAGTCGTGCTGCGTCATTCATTACCACCTGAAGTCTCCCCAGAAGCTTGTCAGGTAGCCCTAAATATACTGCGTTACCGTAGTCCAGGCGCTACACAATTAAGGCAGACACCACAGTACGCAAGGTAGAGAACGACAACAGGGGTACCAGTCTCCGAAGCTCCCTCATAAGATTCACGCAGCTTCCCACTACGGAGGTCACCTGATTATTCAGTGTTAACTTGGAGTCCAATCTAATGCCCAGGCTCTTTACCACTGGCGGAGTTGTGCCTAGCTCCTGTGGCCAGAAGGCATTAGACCAGGGATTAGCCCCTGTCGTGATGGCGAGTACCTCCGTCTTATCGGGGTTCACTTTCAGTGAATTGTTAGTCATCCAATTCATGGTTAACCTGAGAATATTTTGCACGTTGGCCTGTGTCAGTGAAGAGCTGTCAATCCTCACGATTAACTGAGTGTCATCGGCGTAGTTAAACCCCTGACAGTCCAGTTTTGCCAGAGCTTCAAGCCCACTTTGGGCCGGAGAACCGGCGGGAAAAACAAGTGAGGGAGAGAGGTGTGCCCACCTCTGCCAACTCCACCCCTCAGGTGGGGGAGGCGAGGTGAAGCACAACTCCGAGTCCCCGCCATCTTGAGGATGGGGGGACCCAACCAACCAGGGACAGGCTCCTGCCCCCTCCCACTGGAGGGTGGCACCATAGGGGGTGTACCCACCCAGGGAAGGGACCCATTGGTCCCTGCTCTCTACCTACCTGTAACGCCCCTAAATCTAGTATTTAGGGGGCACCCTG
This sequence comes from Calotriton arnoldi, assembly GCA_963921515.1. Taxonomy (NCBI): domain Eukaryota; kingdom Metazoa; phylum Chordata; class Amphibia; order Caudata; family Salamandridae; genus Calotriton; species Calotriton arnoldi. The sequence goes on along the minus strand of CAWUFW010001079.1, from coordinate 2,322,251 downwards.
AACCTTGCTTCCGCAGATCCTGCTTGACAACAAGAAGAAAAAAAAGAAGAAGGACCGAACAGCCGTGCAGCCAGCTAACAAGAGGAAGACGACCACTGACTTGGCCCCAGCCCTACCGGCCGGTCTCCCCTCGAACCTGCTCCTGCGAAATCCCGGTGTGTCCTGCAGCCAGCAACCTCAAAAACCCCGGAGGACCTGCCTGCCTTCACTTCCAAAGACTGCTTCTCCTGTGAACACCGGATTTGTTCAAACTGCAACCTCTGGCAGCAGCCAGAGACCGCGAATCCGCCCCACTCTGCACCCACGGCCCGAGCGGGCAAACACCACGAGGAGGTCACCCCGGCGATCTTGAACCGAGAACCGACGACCCCTGACCTGCCTCAAGCCTACAGCCGACACCTGCAGTCGAAATCCAGAAGGCCCCCCTAACCGCGACCCAGAGCTGGTAAGAAGATCCGACCCCAAAAGGCACCCCTGCACCCGACGCCCCACGGCCTTGTGTGCCCACACCGACAGAGCCTAACCAACCCCTAACTTCCCAACTTACCTCTCAAAGTGGTGGTCGCACCCAGAAGTCCTTCGTCTCCCTGCCTGCAGTGCTTTTGCTAACCGGAGGTTCTCCATTGGAAACAACAGGGCTTCCGACGTCGAAACAGCACCCTGCACCCGGCCGCCCTAGTGCCGCTGAGGGTGCACCTTTGGTGCTAAGCTGTTTCCCCATTTACCCGGAGCTAAAGTCTAGGAGCTTTGCTCCCACAACCCCGTTGCCTGCTTGCCAGCCGCCACCAACCGGAGACCCCCTATCCTCCATAGGATAACATTGGGCCTCAACACTCTGCACCCGGCCGCCCTAGTGACGCTGAGGGTGTAACAAGAGTGCATCACTGACCCTGGGGGACCCCTGAGTCTAACCCCAGAACCTTAACTCCCACAGTCGATAACTTACCATTGAACCGATAACCTGTTTTTCCTCCATAGGATAACATTGACAGTTTTCTTCCCAAAAAGTTTCTAAGTGTGGAGTTTTGAAATCTAAAAATATTCTTTAAAAATCGCACGAATAACCAAAACGTATTTACTTACCTGTTTGCAGGAAATGTCCCAGTGCTGAATCTAGGCATCCAGCACTGAGTTAGAAAAGTAACGTGAAAAGTAACTTACCTGTAATTTACTGAAAAAGCCTATTCATTTCAATGTACTGTATTTGCTAAGTATTGCAACCTTCTGCATCCCCTGTAAATCAAACAAAGTACAATTCCTATTGAATTTTCAAACTGTTCTACAATCAGCAACTTATTACTGTAAAGTATTTAATGCTTACCTGTGCCAAGCTTGCTTGGTTCTAAAAATAAAACAGTATATTTTTTATACAAAAACAAATGGTCTAGAGTTCAGTTCTTGAGTGTGTGAATTCATTTGCTGACTGAGTGTGTACATCAAATGCTTAACACTGTCCTCTGATACTGCCTTACTGCTCGACCACTCTACCACAAATAGAGAGTAAGGTTCTATCTAACTTTAACCTCTGCCTACCTCTGGGGTCACCTGGACTCTATACACACTATACCTCATTTTGGTGTAGTATATATAGAGCCAGTTTCCTACAGTCTTATGCTATGTGTAATAAAATCTAGAAATAATCACATTCACAGTGCTTTCTGTCAAAGACAGCGACCTTTAAGAACTAAAAAAAGAAAAAAGTGACTATTACCCACTGCACCAAGCAGGACTCAATTCTTTGACTCTCTGGTCACACACACAGAAATTTGCAGTGACTGCATTTACCAATTGAGATTTCATCCTGTAAGAGTGCCTTTCCCACTGACTAATTTGCATTCATTTTTCATTTAAAGTGTGTACATTATCTTATATGCAGTTAATGTGAAGTAAAAAAATTAAAACATCAAACCAGCTACTGAATATTTTGTTCTTTGTATGCCGGTGACTCATCCTGCTACCACACCGACACGGCACTTAAATCAACCATTCCCATGCTTTTTATGACCTTTGGCTGCATGTAAATGAAGCCTGGAACAGGACAAAAAAACAAGGACACACGTCCAGGCCATCTTCATTTACAAGATTTACAAGTCTTTACTGAGACCTTTGCGCCCCCCAGGAAATGTAGCCACGGACCGGCAGGGGTGCGCACCCCACAGTTTCAAGACTTTGGCCCTAAATACTGAATTTAGGGGCGGTACAGGTACTGGCAAGCTGGTAGCCAATGGGCTATTTGCCTTTAGGGTGACTACACCCTTTGTATGTCCCCTCCTTTTAGGGAGGGGGCATCCCCCAACCTGATTGGGTAGAATCCTTCCATTCAAGATGGAGGATTTCCTAAGGAGGGGGTCATCTCGGTCCAGGGCACCTTAGGGGTGGTCCTGGCAGAATGGGGACACACCTCTCCAGACTATTAATTTTCCCACCCACCTTGCCGCCAAAAGTGGGACTTGGGCATCTCCACTAGCTGGAGAGTCCCTGACTAGCATATCAAAGGTCAGGAAGCATTTGAGGCTCACTGCCCTGAATGCTGTTCCTGCTTGGGGTTAAGTGTGAAGCAAAAGACACACAATTGATGGACGGAATGCAGAACAAAATCAAAACATTCACCCCCAGTCAAGAGATCTGGGTTAAATCCATCATTCTTTTGCTCACCATGCCACCCCAGTTTAGACCTGGCCATATGCAAATCAGTCTTGACCCTGTGCCTCATGGGAACAGTCCAGCCCGAACTGCTAAGCCAGGTCCTCCCTGGACCGGAAACAAGCATCCTAGGACCGGTTTCGGGTTTCACCCTCTTCAGCCAGGATAGCTTGAATCCAGTGGCACAGTGAGCCCGGGACCCACGTCTGGGCATGCCCGGCGCACTTAGGGCGAGGAAGCAAAGACACACAATTGATGGACGGAATGCAGAACAAATCAAAACATTCACCCCCAGTCAAGAGATCTGGGTTAAATCCATAATTCTTTTGCTCACCATGCCACCCCAGTTTAGACCTGGCCATATGCAAATCAGTTCGGGCTGGACTGTTCCCATGAGGCACAGGGTCAAGACTGATTTGCATATGGCTGGGTTCAAACTGGAATGGCACGGTGAGCAAAAAAACGATGGATTTAGGCCCAGATCTCTGTACTGGGGTGAATGTACGACATTTTTCTGCATTCTGTCCATCAATTGTTGTTTTTGCATTTGTCACCCCGAGTGGGACGGGTATGCCCAGACGTGGGTCCCGTGCTCTCCATGCCGCTGGAGTCAAGCTATCCTGGCTGAAGAGGGTGAAACCCGAAACCGGTCCTAGGATGCTTGTTTCCAGTCCAGGGAGGACCTGGCCTGGCAGTTCGGGCTGGACTGTTCCCATAGGGCACAAGGTCAAGACTGATTTGCATATGGCTGGGTTCAAACTGGAATGGCATGGTGAGCAAAAAAACGATGGATTTAGGCCCAGATCTCTGTACCGGGGTGAATGTATGACATTTTTCTGCATTCTGTCCATCAATTGTTGTTTTTGCATTGGGGGTAAGTGTGAGGCACCTCCACCCCAAGCAGCCTTTGTTCCTAACCCACGAGAGCACAAGGGCTCCCATCTCAGGGTGTTACACATGTCTGTCTGTGGCAGGCTGCTCCTCATCAGTCAGCTGGACACAAGGGAGTTGGTCGCTTTTCAGGGGGCTTCTCTAAGGGGCCCTCTGAGTGCATTTTGTAATATATCTAACACTAGCATCAGTGTGGATTTATTATGCTGAGGAGTTTGATACCCAACACCCTAGCATTCAGTAAAGCCATCATGGAGCTGTGGAGTTCATAATAACATACTCCCAGGCCATGTACTCAATATGACTTCACTGCACTTACAATGTCTGTGAATGGGCACAGACAAGGTAGGAGCATATTACTAATGCAGCTATGCCCTCACCTGTGGTATAGTGTACCCTACCTTAGGGCTGTGAGGCCTGCTAGAGGGGTGACATACCTATGCCACAGGCAGTGGTTTGTGCCATGTCGACTCTGAAATTTTTTTTTTTTTAAGTTTTATATAGCGCGAACTTGATTCAAAGGTATCGGGTATCAGAGCGCTTTACATGAGCACCAGTTGCGTTACATGAGGACACATTCATTTTTGTTGGGCACCGGGAGATTAAGTGATTTGGCCAGAATCACAGGATGTTGCGCATCGTTGCCGAGACTCTAACCCGGTACTCCAGATTTGAGGTAGACCGCCCTAGCCGTTTGGCCACATCCTCTACCATTTTGTCTGCACCTAAACACACAGTATGCAATGGCTGTGTGTATGTGTTTGATGAGAGGTCTCCGAGGGTGGCACAATATATGATGCCGCCATTAGAGACCCTCTCAGGGCACAAGGCCCTTGGAACCTCTGGTACCTTTTACAAGGGACTTGCATGTGAGCCAGAGGTGTGCCAATTGTGAAAACAAAGGTACAGTTTTGGGAAAGAACACAGGCCCTGGGGACCTGATTGGCAGGGACTCGGGTCACACAGGGAGAGGGGGGGCGGGGGGGTTACTGCCACAGAAACCCAGCTTCCTACAGATATCTATTGTTTCCCAGTCTTACTGCCTTTTCTCTGTGGAGGTTGTATGTACACATACCTATTCGGGTATACTTGGCCAGTAACCCCTTCCCATTCTAAGGCTACCACCACCATGGGGTGTACCTTAGCCTGATTATCAGTGTTGAGGACTGTACATGCCTAACCAGTCAAGTATTGTTCGGAAGACAACAGTTATTCAGTCACCATATATGGCTGTTGTCTGTACTTCTCCAGGTTCCATGGGTTCCAAGTGCTGCGGGCCACCAGGAGTCATCCTAGGCAGACTAGATGGACCACATTATGAGGACTTCGGTCTTCTCTGAGTTAAGCTTGAGAACAGTTCCCAAAGAAGAGAGCCCCAATACTTCTTGTTCATCTGTCACATTTTACAGGCCCTCTCAAAGGCTGTAAACCATTTGGTGATATCCTCACCCTCTGAATATTTATGGACAATCCCTTTGGGGAATTTAGGGTCAAAACTTTCTTCCCTCTTTATAATTTTGCTGCCACCAGAGATGGGTCCTCGGCCCAGCTCAGCTCTTTCATTTTCTATAGCCAGTAGTTCAGCCTCTCAGGCTATCCTCTTGGCTAGTTTAATATCTGCATCTTCAGTATCTACCTCTTCTGGGGTGCTATCAGAAGTACTCCCTGTGGTATTGCTTTCTGTAGGGGTAGTGATGGAATCAGCATCACCATCATCCACCTCTGGGTTCTCATCTTCCCCAGTGGGGGAACTTTCACTTGCCAAAGCCTTGTAGTTTTCTGCCTATAACTTCTACAGATGATCTTTTGTGAATTTAGTTCCTGTAGGAAGATGGCTCCGTTTATGGTATGTGTAGGAAAGTGCCCCTTTTTGTATGGTTACCCCCAACTTTTTGCCAGATCTCTGATGCACTTTGACTTGTTGTGGCCTGGGTCCCTGCCAATCGGGGACCCAGGGCCTGTGTTCTTTCCCATAACTGTACCATTGTACCCCCAATAGTCACCTCCCTGACCACATATAAGTACCCTGTAAAAGGTATCAGGGATACCAAGGGCACTGTGACCAGGGAAGGCCACTAAGGGCTGCATCACATATAGTGCTACCCTTAGAGGTCCTGTACCTTAACACGCACACACACTGCCATTGCTGGCTGTGTATTTTGGTGCAGAGAAAAGTGAAGAGTTGACATGGCACACATTCCTGTGTGCCATGCCTGCAACCCACTGCCTATGGTATAGGTAAGACACCCCTCTAGCTGGGTGCACTATACCACTGGAGAGGGTGCAGTTGCATGAGCACTGTACCCCTACAGTGTCCAATTCAATTCTTAGACATTGTAAGTGCAGTAAAGCCATAAAGAGTATATGGTCTGGCAGTTTGTCATTACAAACTCCACAGCACCATAATGGCTTTACTGAATTCAGGGACGTTTGGTAAACTTCTCAGCTCATTAAACCCACACTGATGCCAGGGTGGGATTTAATGCCTAATGCACTCAAAGGGCATCTTGGAGATGCCCCTGAAAAATGACCAGCCTCTGGTAGGTTCCCTGACTGCTCAACACCAGCATGCCACCATGAGACAAGTTTCGGGACCCCTGGGGTGGGAGCCAACGCTCTCTGAGCCTAGAAACAAAGCCTTTCCTGGGTGGAGGTGGTCACAACTCCCCCAAGTCAGTAGAGCCATCTGTGGCAGGGGAGCTTCAAAGGCCTTGCCGCCTTTGTAACGCGACCCCCAGCCTCTCCTGCTATTAGGAGCAGGCGGGAAGATGGGCAGGAAAAATTACAGCAGCCTAGAAGGTGTGCCCACCTCAGCCAACCCCATCCCTCAGGTGGGGGAGGCGAAGCTCACTCTTTAGTGCCCACTATCTTGCAGATGGCAGGCACTCTCCAAACAGGATTAGGGATTGTGCCCACTCTGTAGGAAACTGGCTCTCTATATACTATACCAAAGTGAGGTATAGTGTGCACAGAAGAAAACAAGTTACTTACCTGTAACTTTGGTTCTCCAGTATTGGAAGCTGTCATAGATTCCCATGCTTGGAATCATTCCCCGTCGTCGAGATGGGAGCCTCGGTAAATATAAAACAGTAGTAAATAACCATTACAAAAGAGAAACAGGCGTAGGCCTAATCCCATTTTGTAACCACACCATGTCTTTTTGTAAAAGAGACCAAAAAGAACCATCAACCAATCAGAGCAGCCTCACCCTCTAGAACCTTGGTGAAAGAACCTCCGCTCCTCAGATTTTCGTATACGTTGTGAAAAATAACACAGAGAGAGGCTGAGCTTTCCCAGGGGAGGAGGGTGGGTCGCATGGGAATCTATGAAAGCTTCCAATACTGGAGAACCAAAGTTACAGGTAAGTAACTTGTTTTCTTGCTCCAGTATTGGAGCTTTCATAGATTCCCATGCTTGGAATCAGAGTAGCTAGCAGTAAACATACACATTTTCCATAAAATATTACTTGTTTGAGAAACATTGTTTAAATGCATTTTAAAACCAGCAAAAAGCAGAGATGTGAAAAACAAATAAACAGCTAGTACCCAAAGGGTAGGATGATAAGCTAATGCATCTAGAAACAAGAGAAAATGTATATAAAGCACAGAAAGAAGGAAGGAGGGTAGCAAGGGAAAGCTCACCACTCATTGGAAGAGGTTCCTCATAACATATAACGTGTATTTGTAAAGCGCACGTTCACCCAGAGGTCTCTTGGCGCTGAATAACAGATGTTCATTGTTACCCAACTCAATGGTACTCATTTTATCGACCTCAGATGGATGAAAGGCTGAGTGGACCCGCCGGGATTTGAACCTGTGACCATGAGGTCGAACACAGGCCCCTGCAATGGACGCATTAGTCCACTGAGCCACCAGACCAGGACTGCCTGGCCCACCGCTGCGTCGTCTTGGAGTGATGCATCCAGGGAGTAGTGCTTCGTAAAAGTGTGAGTGCTGCTCCAAGTTGCAGCCCTACAAATGTCTTTGATCTGGACACCAGCAAACAAGGCGGCTGAAGATGCCATAGATCTTGTCGAATGTGCCCGGACACTACCCTCCAGGGTTTTGCCCGCTGCTACGTGACAATATCGAATAGCGCTCACAATCCACCGAGATATCCCCTGCTTGGAAAGGGGAAACCCCTTACGGGGAGCGCTGTATGATACAAAAAGTTGTGAAGACTTGCGGAAGGACTTTGTTCGGTCCAGGTAGAACTTCAAACATCTTTGGAGATCCAGAGAGTGAAGAGCTCTCTCAGCCGGCGAAGTAGGCTGAGGAAAAAAGGCTTTAAGGATCACTGGTTCGTTGAGATGAAAAGAAGAAGGTACTTTAGGAATAAACTTAGGATTAGTTCTCATGATGACAGTATTTTTCTTGAACTGTAGGAAGGGTTCCTGAATTGAAAGCGCCTGTAATTCTCCTATTCTCCTGGCTGAAGTGAGGGCTAGCAACAAAGCCACCTTCCAGGAGAGGAACTTGAGATCTGCTCGATGAATGGGTTCGAATGGATGTCTCATAAGTTGAGAAAGAACCAAGTTCAAATGCCACGTAGGCGGTGGAGGCTTCACTGGCGGGAACACTCTGAAGAGGCCCTTAAGAAATTGTTTGACAATTCTGGCTGACCAAAGAGAAGGCCCAGAGGATGTACGTCGAAAACGAGAAACCGCTGCTAAGTGTACCTTAATGGAAGAATGAGCCAAACCTGCCTTAGCCAAGGACAGGAAATAAGGAAGGACCAGGTGCGGTTGCGATAAGAAAGGATCCAAACCCTTGCCTTGACACCAGATGGAGAAACGCTTCCATTTCAAGCGGTATGTCTTGTTAGTGGACGGAGCTCTCGCCTGCGAAAGAACATCCTTAATCTCTTCTGGAAGATCTAAGTGAAGAAATTCTCGCTGCTCAGGAGCCATGCTGAGAGCTGCAACGAGCGAGGATCTGGGTGCCATACCTGGCCCTGAGACATTGTGAGGAGGTGCGGAATCGGTTGTAGTGGAAGAGGATGGTCCAAGGAGAGAAGGTGGAGTTCGGTGAACCAAAACTGTCTCGGCCAGGCTGGGGCTACCAGGATCATTTTGCACCGCTCCGTTTTGATCTTCTTGAGCAACCTGGGAATTAGCGGAATGGGGGGAAAAGCGTAAACAAATGCGCCTGACCAGGCTATCGAAAGCGCATTCCCCAGCGACCCTCGATGGTGTAGCTTGCTGGCGTAAAACTGGCCTTTCCTGTTTTCTGGTGTGGCAAACAGGTCTATGGAGGGTCTGCCCCACCGGCGAAAGACCCCTTCCAGCGTTGTCTGATCCAGTTCCCACTCGTGGGTGACCGACTTCAGCCTGCTGAGCCGGTCTGCTTTGTCGTTGAGCACTCCTGGCAAATGTTCTGCCTTCAGAGAAATTCCATGAAGGATCGCCCATTCCCAGATCGCTTGGGCTTCTTGTGACAAGGGTAGGGACCTGGTGCCGCCTTCCTTGTTGATGTAGTGCATGGCTGTGGTGTTGTCCGTCCGGACAAGAACCGACAAACCTTGCAACCTTGGAAGAAAAGCTTGAAGAGCTAGACGAATCGCTCTTAGTTCCAAGAGGTTGATGTGAAGGAGGCGATGTTCCGGAAGCCAACGACCACTGACCTGCAGATCCTGCAACACTGCGCCCCAGCCCTCTAGCGAAGCATCTGTAGTCACCACCTGAGGTGCTGGAGTGCTTACAAAGGATAGACCTCGGGACAAATGCTTTTCTCTTGTCCACCATAGAATGGCTTGGCGCATGTCCTGAGTGATCAGAAGCTTGTCGTCGAAGGACCCGCTCACCTGCTTCCACTGCAAGTCCAGGTGCTCCTGCAGGGGGCGCATTCGCAATCTGCAGTGAGGTATCAAGGGTATGCAGGAGGACATCATCCCCAGCAGGGATTTGTAGCGGCGAACAGAAAGATACTTTTTTCTTCGCACCAGATGGGCCATGGAGATTAGATTTCTTTGTCGCTCCAGAGATGGAAATACCTTGCTGAGAGATGTGTTTAAAATCGCTCCAAGAAACTGAACCTTCCTGGACGGGCGGAGAGAAGACTTGGTGATGTTGAGAGTCAAGCCCAGATTGGAGAAGAGACAGGTGCAAGCGGCAACCGCATCTGCTGCTGCCTCCCTGGACGGGGCCTTTAGTAACCAGTCGTCCAGGTAGGGAAAGACCTGGAAATGATGCTTCCTGAAGAAAGCTGCTACCGGTGCTAGCACCTTGGAGAAGACTCTCGGAGCTGAGCGAAGGCCAAACGGCAGCACTTTGAACTGGAAATGGCTCTTGGCGACTGTAAACCGAAGAAATCTCCTGTGGGCCGGATGGATGGGTATGTGGAAATACGCATCCTCGAGATCGGCCATAAAATCTCCAGTGTTGAGAAGACGCAGGATGTCCTGGAGAGACACCATCCGAAAGGATTGCTTTGTGAGATAAGTGTTGAGCTCCCCGAGGTCGAGAATGGGACGCCATTTCTCCAACGTCTTTTTTACCAGGAAAAACATGGAATAGAATCCCTTGCTCCTCTGGGATAGAGGGACTGGCTCTACTGCTCCCTTGATCAGCAGCTGATGAACTTCGAGCCGAAGGAGACGCAGATGATTCATGGAGGTGGCGGCAGGGGCTTTGGATGGTGGAAGATGCATGAACTCCAGGGTGTGGCCACTATGAATGATGTTCAGAACCTAACGGTCTGTTGTAATCCGTTGCCAGTTGCGGAGGTAACGAGACACCCTGCCTCCTACAGATGTTTTGGAGGAGGAGGAGGGCACAGCGCAAAGAGCCAGGACGCCGCTATTGCCTCTTGGAGGAGTCTCGCCCCCGACGATTCCGTTTTCCCCTAGAGTTCGATCTGGAGAAAGACGATGCCTGGCCTTGCTTCTGGTTGTAAGAAGGACGGTAAGATTGGGATGAGGAAGCATAAGAGGAATACCGCTGCTGTTGATAGGATCCTCTGTATGAAGGAGCACCCCTGCCTCTAGCTCCACGGAAAGGGACTTTCCGATATTGAAGGGTCCCCAAGGACCGAGCAGTTTCAGTAACCTTTTTAATGTCTTGGAGGGCATCATCTATGTGTTTGCCGAACAACGCCTCACCATCAAAGGGGAGGTGCAGGATCTTGTTCTGAACCTCTGGCCGGAACCACGTTGCCCTTAGCCAACCCTGTCGACGAAGTACAGCTGCCCCTGCCAGGGAGCGGAAAGCTGTGGTAGCGATGTCCATCGCACAGTCGATCTCCGCTGATGTAATTTCCCCCTCTTGTAGGATCTTCTTTGCCTCAGACTTGGAAGTATCGGGCAACTGGTCAAGATAAGGCGAAAGGTCGCACCACATCTGGCGGTCGTATCTTCCAAGGATCGCTAATGCGTTCGCCGCTCTAATCACCAGACTCGCCATGGAGGAAAATCGTTTCCCTGCATTGTCTAGGCGCCTGCCCTCCTTGTCCGGTGGTGTAGTCAGAGGTGCTGAAGGATTCTTCGATTTCCTCTGAGCTGCTTGGGAAATGACCGAATCTGGCTTCGGTTGACCAGTCAAAGAAGCTGGGCTGTCGTCTGGGGCTTTATACTTCTTGTCTAGTCGTGGTAAGACTGGAACTACTGTGGCAGGATTTTTCATGGTCTTTATCCCTTCTTCCCACACATGAGCTACTATAGGAATGGAGCGCACCATCTTCTTACTCGGCTCCTTAAAATCATAGAGAAAGCACTCTGTCTGAACTGAGGGCATAGGAAGTTCGAAACGGAGTGAGGCCCTCTCCATTAACTTGTGAAAACCCCCAATGTCAGCAGGTGGGGAATCCACCGGGGCAGGAGCTGGAGATGCGGGATCAGGGATCACGTAATCATCCCATACTTCTCCATGATCCGGCTGTACAAGTTCACCTTCTTCTTCCTCTGTGGAATTATCCAGGTGGTGAGGAACTGCTTGAGGAAGAACTTCCTCCGGTGGAAATTGGGTAAGTGGCTGAGCTGATGGAGGTGGTGAAACCATCACGGTGGCTTGAGGAGCAGGCACAGGCTGCGCCAAGAGAGAAGGTTGCGGAGGATGTGAAGAAAACCTCCGTCGATAGTCCAGAAGCATCCCCTGCAAATCCGCTAAAAGAGTGGTGGGGACAGACACCATCTGTTGCTGAACGTTCTCCTGGCGTGGAAATTGATGTTCATACGCCTGCTCATGATAGTAATCACCCTCAGAATCAGTGTCCTGACACTTGACCAGAAGTTGAGAGGGGCTGTTAGCATAGCCAAAACGACTGTCATTACCATCAGAGTCCTCTTCCTCCTCCAACAATAATGCAGGTGGCAAAGAATGCACCCTCCTGGGAGACGTCATCTCCGGCGAAATCTGCTTCCTTTTAATGGAAATTGAAATCTTCCCCGTCAACGTGGAGGAAAAAACAGTCGTCGACGACATAGTCGACGGAAGGACCGTCGACGAGAATGTAGCTGGAACCAGCGTCGACGGAAGCACCGTCGACGAGCTGATAGTCGTCGAAACGATGGGCGTCATCGAACCTGTCGACGAGATAAGCAGCACCCCTGCTGACGTCGTCGACGGCACCGTAGATGAGATCTTCGTCGACACCATCGTCGACGTTGCTGTAGAAGTGCTCGTCGACGAGCCAGTCGACACTGGAATAGGAAACAACGTCGACACTGGAGCACCTTTCACCTGCGATTTTGAAGCTTTCGTCGACGACGAATGATTACTTCTGTCAGAACATTGCAAAGAGGGCTTTTTAAACGATTTTTCTTTGCTTGGGACAGTCGCAGGTGGTGATATTAGTCCTTCCCTCTCCTTTTCACCGCAGTGAGGAGATTTGATAGGACTCAGGTCCTCAGACTCCTTCGGGGTCTTTTTTGAGGCCTTAGAGGGGTGACCCAGAGATGGTGAAGGGGAACCCCTACCCCTTTTGACTGACCTTCTGGATGAGGTGGCGGAAGACGACTCCTCACTGTCACTGGACAGTGTCTCCTTTCTCGACTTTAGCTTGTGACGCCAGGTGAGCAGACGACCCTCACGGTCCCGGAGAGTCTTGGTCGAGAAGGTGCGACAAATCTTGCACTCCGCAGCCTTGTGGTCCGGGTATAGGCAATATATGCAGTCCTTATGCCTATCCTCCACATAGAGCCTCTTCGTGCCACAAGTGGCACAAGACTTAAAGCCTTCTTTTCCTTGTCAGACATCTCAGAGAATTCTCCAAGAAAAACTGAAGAAAGCAGTTGAAAAATATTTGAGGAAAAATTGTTGTAAAGAGTTGAAATAGAGCAAAGCTCGACGAGACTCCCTTCTGCACAACGTGCAGTAGAAAATCTGAGGAGCTGAGGTTCTTTCACCGAGGTTCTAGAGGGTGAGGCTGCTCTGATTGGTTGATGGTTCTTTTTGGTCTCTTTTACAAAAAGACATGGTCTGGTTACAAAATGGGATTAGGCCTACGCCTGTTTCTCTTTTGTAATTGTTATTTACTACTGTTTTATATTTACCGAGGCTCCCATCTCGACGACCGGGAATGATTCCAAGCATGGGAATCTATGAAAGCTCCAATACTGGAGTAATCCAGTGAAACCCAAATAGTAGGCAGAGGTAAAGTAGATAGCACCTTACTCTCCATTTGTGGTAGTGTGGTCGAGCAGTAAGGCTTTATCAGAGTACAGTGTTAAGCATTTGTTGTACACACTCAATCAGCAAATGATTTCACACACTCAAAGACTGAACTTCAGACCAATTGGTTTTGTATAAAAATATTCTTTTAGTTATTTTATTTCCTAGAACCAAGCAAGCCTGGCACAGGTAAGTGATAAATACTTTGCAGTAATATTACAGTTTTGAATTGCAGTTGTATATATACTTTGGTTTGGTTACAGTTTAAATTACTGGTAATGCAATACTGTGGAATACTGTACATATACTTTGTATTGACTTTTCAATACGATGTAAAGTAGATTACTTTACAGATTATTTTTCTTACACAGTGTAGTATACCTGGATACTACCCTGGGACATTTCCTGTAGACAGGTGAGTAAAGCATTTTGGTTATTCGGTTACAGTTTTAAAGATTTTCATACATTTTCCAACTCCACACTTAGAAACTTTTCACTGAAAAACAGTCAATAGTATCTTATGGAGGAAAATAGTGTTATCGGTTCAAAGTTAAGTATTCGGTTGTGGGAGTTGGTATTCTGGGGGTAGACTCAGGGGTCCCCCAGGGTCAAGGATGCACTCTTGTTACACCCTCAGCGGCACTAGGGCTGCCGGGTGCAGAGTGCTGAGGCCCAATGTTATCCAATAGGGGATAGGGGGCCTCCGGTTGGTGGCTGCTTACGACCAGGCCACAAGGTTGTGGGAGCAAAGCTCCTGGACATAATCTCAGGGCAAATGGGGGTTCAAGACAGCACCAAAGGGCCAGGTGCAGAGTGCTGTTTTGTTGTCGGGCGCCCTGTTACTTTCAATGGGGCTTCTCCGGTTTGCAAACTCACTGCAGGCTCAGGGACGACGGTCTTCTAGGTGCAACCACCACTTGGAGGTAAGTTGGGATGCTGGGGGTTGGCTAGACACCGTCGGTTGGGCCACCCAAGGTCTTGGGGCGTCGTGTGCAGGGGTGTCTTTTAGGGTCAGATCTTCTTACCAGCTCCTGGTCGCAGTTGGGGGTACCTTCCGTATTTAGGCTGCAGGCAACGGCTGGAGGCTTGAGGCAGGTCAGGGATCTCTGGTCAGGATCGCCGGGGAGACCTCCTCGTGGGCGTCGGGTGCAGAGTGGTGCAGACTCGCGGATTTTGCCGGAGCTAGAGTCTGTTGGTGAACAAATCTGGTGTTCACGGGAGACAAAGTCTTTGGTTTGATGGGCAGGTCCTCAGGGTTCTTGAGGTTGCTGGCTGGACGACACACCGGAGTTTCGCTTCTACAGGTTCGAGGTGGGGACAGGCCGGTAGGGCTGGGGCCAAGTCAGTGGGCGTCGTCCTCCTCTTCTTCTTAGCTTCGGCACGGCTGTTCGGTCCTTTTCTTCTTGTAGTTTCTTGTCTGAGGTGGCAAGTTTCGGGGGTGCCCTTAAATACTAGATTTAGGGGCGTTTCAGGTAAGTAAAGGTTGGGACTAATGGGTCCCTTCCTTGGGGTGGGTACACCACCTATTATGCCACCCTCCAGTCGGAGGGGGGCATATGCCTCACTCTGGTTGGCTAGGGTCCCCCACCTTCAAGATGGCGAGGACGGAGATATATGCTTCACCTCGCTTCCCCCCGCCTGAGGGGTGGGGTTGGCAAGGTGGGCACACCTCTCTTCCTCACCGATTCTCCCGCCCAAAGTGGGGGTGAGAACCGGTGGGGGCCAGTTCCTGAAAGCAACAACAGGCCTGGGGAAGATCACAAAGGCGGCAGGACTTTGAAGCTTTCCCTTTGTGGACCATGTCCATCCTGGGGGAGGAGGCTTAGCACCTCATTCCAGGATGTGCATTGTTTCAAGCCCCCCCTCCCCCCCCCCGAGAGCAGCAGACTCTAGACCCAGGGGTCCAGAAACATGTCTGTTGGTGTCACCTGAAAGCAGCCACTCAGCCTGGACACTAGTGGTAGGTCGTTTTTTAGGGGGCATCTCTAAGATGCCCTCTGTGTGCATTTTTCATTAAATCCTACACTGGTATTAGTGTGGGTTTAATGTGCTGAGAGGTTTGATACCAAACTTCTCAGTTTTCAGTGCAGCCATTATGGTACTGTGGAGTTCGTAATGAGAAACTCCCAGCACCATATACTCTTAATGGCAGCACTGCACTTACAATGTCTAAGAATTGACTTAGACACTGTAGGTGTACAGGGCTCATGCACCTGTACCCTCACCACTGGTATAGTGCACCCAGCTAAAGGGGTGACTGATCTATGCCAGGGCAGTGGGTTGTAGGCATGGCACACAGGGATGTGTGCCATGTCGACTCTTCACTTTGTTCTGCACCAAAACAGCAGCCTGCAAAGGCAGTGTGTGAGTGTAAAGGTACAGGGCCTCTAAGGGTGGCACAATAAGTGCTGCAGCCCTTAGAGGCCTTCCCTGGTCACAGTGCCCTGGGTACCTGGGGTACCATTACCAGGGGCTGACCCGTGGCCAGAGAGTGCCAATTGGGTTTGGTCTTCAATGCAGTTTTAGAGAAAGAACATAAGCCCTGGGTACCTGATTAGCAGGAACCCAGGGCAAACTCAGTCAAAGTACATCAGCAGTTAAGCAAAAACTGGGGGCAAACATGCAGAAAGGTGTAGTCACCCTAAGGTCCGTAGCCCATTGGCTAGTGAGAGGAGGCAACTAAAACGCCCCCTAAATACAGTATTTAGGGGGCAGCCCTGAACCAAGAAGGCAGATTCCCACAACCTACGAAGGACGAAAGAAGACGCCCAGCAGAGGAGACTGCAGAGAAGAACTGACTTTGACCCAGCCCTACCGGCCCGTCTGCAGCTTCCGGAGATCCTGCGCCAAAAGTCGCCTTGTCCTGCAGCTAGCGACGTCCAGAACCCCTGGGAGGACGGACTGCTTTCAACAAAGACCGGATCTCCTGTGAACAGCAGCTCTGTTCAAAAGAATCACCAAAGAAAGACTCCGAGCCTGCTGAGGACAAAGAAACACAGTGATACCTGGAACCACCACTGCACCTGACGCCTATGGCCCAAGTAGGAGTAGCCCACTGGTCCCAGCGAGGTCCCCCAGAGCTCCAGAGTCCGAGTCCACCAGGGGTCGACCCCCCCAGGACTCCCCAACGTCGCCTGCAGCCTCTTCATGGAGACCCCCCCCAACTGCGAGTGGCCTGGTAGGGTGAAATCCGACCTCAAAAGATACCCCTGCATCCAGCCGCCCTGCAGAAGAGGACCTGAGGTGCACCTAAGTCCCCGAGCCCTCCAATTTACCTGCTCAGCTGTTGGTTCCTCCCGGAAGACTTCCTGGACCGAGTCTGCAGCCAAAATGCAAAACCAGCAACTCCCATTGAAAACAACAGGGAACCAGATGCCAAAACAGCACCCTGCACCGTGCCGCCACTGTGGCGCTGTGGGTGCACTTTGTGTGCTAACTTGAATCCCCCTTTGCCCTGAGCTGAAGTCCAGGAGCTTTGCTCCCTCAACCTTGTGGCCTGCTCGTGAGCAGCCACCAACCCGGAGGCTCCCTAACCCCCATTGGATAACATTGGGCTCAGCACTCTGCACCCGGCCGCCCTAGTGCTGCTGAGGGTGCTTTGAGAGTGCATCCTTGACCCTGGGGGAACCATTGTTCTAACCCTAGAAAACCAACTCCTAAAACAAAGTACTTACCGTTAAACCGATAACTTCATTTCCTCCCTGTGAGAAAGTGCCCTCTTTCTGCATGGTATCCCCCACTTTTTGCTGAATTGCTGATGTTCTTTGACCGAGTGTGCCCTGGGTTCCTGCTAATCAGGTGCCCAGGGCCTAGGTTCCTTCCCTAAAACTGCATTGAAGCCTAAACCCAATTGGCATCTCTGGCCACATGTCAGCCCCTGGTAAATGGTACCACAGGTACCCAGGGCACTGTGACCAGAGAAGGCCTCTAAGGGCTGCAGCACTTATTGTGCCACACTTAGAGGCCCTGTACCCTGACACTCACACACTGCCTTCGCAGGCTGCGTGTCTTGGTGCAGAACAAACTGAAGAGTCGACATGGCACACATCCCTGTGTGCCATGCCCACAAACCACTGCCCTGGCATACATCAGTCACCCCTCTAGCTGGGTGCCCTATGCCAGTGGTGAGGGTACAGGTGCCTGAGCCCTGTACCCCTACAGTGCCCAAGTCCATTCCTGGGCTGTGTAAGTGCAGTACTGCCATTAAGAGTATATGGTGCTGGGAGTGTCATTACGAACTCCAGAGTACCATGATGGCTACACTGAAGACTGGGAAGTTTGGTATCAAACTTCTCAGCACATTAAACCCACACTGATGCCAGTGTGGGAATTAATGTAAAATGCACCACAGAGGGCATCTTAGAGATGCCCCCTGAAACTCGACCAACTTCTAGTGACCTGACTGAGTGGCTGCTTAGGCTGCCACCACCAGACATGTTTCTGGACTTCCTGGGTCGAGAGCCTGCTGCTCTCGGGGCCTGAAACAATGCACATCCTGGGACGAGGTGCCAAGCCTCCTCCCCCAGGATGGGCAGGGTTCACGAAGGAGAAGCTTCAAAGGCATGCCGCCTTTGTGAGCCTCTCCAGACCATTTGCTGCTTTCAGCAACTGGTCCCCACTGGTTCTACCCCCCACTTTGGGCGGGAGAACCGGCGGGAAAAACAAGTGAGGAAGGGAGGTGAGCCCACCTCTGCCAACTCCACCCCTCAGGTGGGGGAGGCGAGGTGAAGCACAACCTCGAGTCCGCGCCATCTTGAGGATGAGGGGACCCAGCCAACCAGGGACAGGCTCCTGCCCCCCTCCCACTGGAGAGTGGCAGAATAGGGGGTGTACCCGCCCCAGGGAAGGGACCCATTGGTCCCTGCCCTTAACCTACCTGTAATGCCCCTAAAGCACAAGTTACTAACTTGTGTAACGATATATCTGTAAGAGACAGTAGTTAGTGACAGATTCCTTACCTTAGAATATCCCCAGGCGTCAGGCTGGATCCGGAAAGTTTTTTGCGTAGCAGTACCCTTGCGCGTCGGTAGGCGGCGTCGTGCGGCTCCGCGGCCGCCGTCGTGATCGCCGGGATGACGTGGCGGGCAGTACTTAGACGCCGCCCCTGCGCGCTGACGTCAGTTCTGTACACGACTTTCCGCGCCAGGAACGCAGAGCCATGCAAGAAGCTGACATAGGTGTCTGAAAAATACTAGGGCCCTGAAAGGGATGTCCTTAACCCTAGAAATTAGTTCGCAGAACGGGGAGGATGGGTGGGGCGGTAAGGAATCTGTCACTAACTACTGTCTCTTACAGATATATCGTTACACAAGTTAGTAACTTGTGCATCTGAAAGAGACACGTTAGTGACAGATTCCTTACCTTAGAATAGATACCCCAGCAATACCAACCCCGGTGGTGGGTCTGCGAACAAAGATCAGACAAGGAAGTCCTGGAGGACAGAACGGCCAAAGAAGGCGTCCCTCCGGACCTGACTGTCAAGGCAGTAATGCTTTGTAAACGTGTGCAGCGAGGCCCACGTAGCTGCCTGACAGATAACCGGCAGCGGAACACCGCGGCCTAAAGCCGTGGTAGCAGCCGTTGCCCTGGTGGAATGGGCACGCAGCCCAACAGGAGGCTCCTTCTTAGCCAAAGAATAGCAGGCCTTGATGCACAAGGTAACCCAGCGGGAGATGGTTCGTTTGTGCACCGCCCGACCTTTTTGGCGCCCACGTAGCCAACAAAGAGCTGGTCATCCACCCAGAAGTGTTTTGTGCGGTCGATATAGAAGGAGAGCGCACGTTTTGGGTCCAGACAGTGGAGCCTCTCTTCCTCTCTGGAAGGATGCGGAGGCGGAAAGAAGGTAGGCAAAGTGATGGTCTGCCCAATGTGGAAGGCAGTAACCACCTTTGGCAAGAAGGACGGACGCGTCCTAAGAACAACCTTGTCTGGATGGACAGACAGAAAGGGAGGTTTGCATGATAGAGCCTGGAGCTCACTCACCCGCCGAACGGAGGTGATGGCCACCAGAAAGGCAGTCTTCAGAGTGAGAAGACGAAGAGGACAGTTATGTAGAGGCTCAAAGGGAGCGCACATTAAAAAGGTAAGAACCAAGTTCAAGTCCCACTGAGGCATCACAAACGGAACAGGAGGGAAGAGGTGTGTAATGCCTTTTAAGAACCTGTTAACAACAGGGGACTTGAAAAGGGAGGGCTGATCAGGGAGCCTGAGGAAGGCCGAGATAGCACAGAGATAACCCTTGATGGTACCCAGGGCAGAACCCTGTTGGGCCAGAGAAAGAAGGAACAGAAGGACCTCAGAAAGAGGGGCAGAAAGGGGGTTCACAGCCTTTGCTGTGCACCATGCCACAAATTTGTTCCACCTGCAGGCGTATACCACCTTAGTGGAGGGACGCCTGGCTGCCAGAATCACATCACAAACTTCGGGAGGCAAGTCGAAAGGAATCAACTGCCGCCACTCAATCTCCACGCAAGCAGGTGTAGACTGGACAGGTTCGGGTGGAGGACCGTCCCCTGCTGCTGCGACAGAAGATCCTCCCGAAGAGGCAGACGGATCGGGGGATCTACGCTCATACTGAGTAGCTCGGGATACCAAACTCTTCGAGCCCAGTCCGGAGCCACAAGAATGACTTGGGCCCGGTCGTGCCGAATCTTCTTCAACACTCTGGGTAGAAGTGGTATAGGCGGAAAAGCGTACAACAGACCGCAACTCCACTCGCGACGAAAAGCGTCGCCGAACGAGTGCCGCCTTGGAAATTCCAATGCGCAGAACTGATGACATTGCGCGTTCTCTTCGGTGGCGAATAGATCTAACCAAGGCTCTCCCCATTGTAGAAAGAGTCCTTGCGCCACTTCCGAGTGAAGACGCCATTCGTGATCCATCATGCACCTGCGGCTGAGTTCGTCCGCCCTGGCGTTCAGGGAACCTGCCAGGTGTTGAACCATCAGGAACATGCCCTGATGTTCCAGCCATGTCCAGAGGCGCAGAGCCTCCTGACAGAGGGTCCACGACCCCACCCCGCCCTGTTTGTTGCAGTACCACATGGCGGTGGTGTTGTCTGAACACCTGCACTACCTTCCCTTTGACAGAGGGAAGGAATGCCTTGAGTGCAAGTCGGATCGCCCGGAGCTCCAGAAGGTTGATATGGAGCCGGGACTCCGCCGGAGACCAGAGGCCTCTGATCTCCGCCTCTCCCATGTGACCGCCCCATCCCAGAAGGGACGCGTCCGTCACAACTGTGTGTTCTGGCTGGGGAAGGGAGAGGGATCTGCCCATGACCCATTGCCGGTTCGAGAGCCACCACTGCAACTGTTTTGCAGTCCCCTCCGAGATCTGGACGTGATCGGACAGGTTGCCCTGGTGCTGCGCCCACTGGAACTTCAGGTCCCACTGCAGAGCCCGCATATGCCATCTGGCATGATTGACCAGCAGGATGCAGGAGGCCATGAGGCCCAGCAGCCTCAGGGTCATCCGTACCGAAACCCAGGATAAAGGCTGAAAGATCGGAATCATAGCCTGAATATCCCGGAATCGCCGTTCGGGAGGATAGGCCCGAAACTGCGTCGTGTCCAGAACTGCTCCGATGAAAAGGAGCTGTGGAGAAGGAATCAGATGCGACTTCGGCACATTGATGGAGAACCCCAGCGAGTGCAGGAGTTCGGCCGTAGTCTGGAGGTGGGAGACGACTGCCTGGGACGAGCCCGCCTTCAGCAGCCAGTCGTCGAGGTAGGGGAAGACTGAAACCCCTGCCCGGCGCAGATGAGCTGCGACCACCGCCATCACTTTCGTGAACACCCAAGGGGCACTGGTAAGGCCAAAGGGGAGCACGGTGAACTGAAAATGCTCGAGGCCTACCGTGAACCGAAGGTAACGCCGGTGGGCCGGTAGGACGGGGATGTGGAAATAGGCGTCCTGCAAGTCCAACGCTACCAACCAGTCTCCAGGGTCGAGGGCAGTCAAGACCTGAGCTAGGGTGAGCATCTTGAACTTCTCCTTCCGGAGGAAGCGATTGACGTTCCGGAGGTCCAAGATAGGACGCATGTCCTCCTTGTCCTTTTTGGGCACCAGGAAGTAGTGGGAGTAGCAACCACGACCTACTTCTGGGGTCGGAACATGCTCGATGGCCCTCTTGGCCAAGAGGGCCGTGACTTCCTTCTGCAGAAGTACCAAGTGATCCCCTGACATGCGGTGGAATTGAGGTGGCATGGCTGGGGGGTGGTCTCGAAGGGGAGGGAGTAGCCCCTTCGGACAATGTCCAAGACCCACCTGTCCGAGGTGATGGGACGCCAGTGGTGAAGGTGATGGCGGACCCTGCCCCTACTGGCGTGCTGTGCACCGGAAAGGAGGGACTAGGAGGGCTTGGAGGCCGCGGACGGGTTGGAGGTGGTGGCCTGACCCGCACGCTGGTTGCCCGAACCGCCAAGGCGGTATCCACGTCCTCGGCCACGCGAAGGCGCTTGCTGCGCGGGCCGTTGGCCGGGCTGTTGACGTGACTGGGCGCTCCTTCCGTGGCCACGAAAGGGGCGAAAAGCAGACGTGAGCGGAGGGCGCACAACAGCAAGGCCCAGGGACTTAGCAGTAGCCCGCGAGTCCTTGAAACGCTCCAGCGCATGGTCTGCCTTCGAACCAAAAAGACCGACTCCATCAAAGGGCATGTCCATGAGTGTATTCTGGACATCCCCTGAAAAACCAGTGGTTCTCAGCCAGGCGTGGCGACGCAGCGCCACCGTCGTTGCAAGCGATCTGCCCAGTGAGTCGGCGGTATCAAGGCCACAGCGGATGGTGTATTTAGCCGCATCACGCCCTTCCGCAATGGTGCAGGTAAGCAGTGTCTGGACCTCCTCAGAACACTGCGGCAAAACAGTCGCCACCGAATCGCACAGGGAGTGAGTGTATCGGCCCAAGAGGCAAGCGGTATTAACAGACCGCAAGCCAGCACTGGAGGAAGAGAAAGCCTTCTTCCCAAAGTGATCCAGGCGCTTGGATTCCCTATCCGGAGGGGCGGTAGGGAAGGCGGTTTGGGAGGCAGAGGCTTGGACAACCAAGCTCTCAGGGGTGGGGTGTTGGGAGAGAAACAGGGGGTCGCCCGGAGCAGGGCGATGGCGTCGGGCCACGTTCCTATCCACAGGAGCGCCTGTGGTGGGTTTGGACCAGGCACCCAAAAGAACGTCAGTGAGTGCATCGTTGAACGGCAGCACAGTCTCCGAAGAGGAGGCCGCCGGCTGAAGCACTTCAGTCAGGAGGTTAGTCCTGACGGCCACTGTAGGCAACTGGAGATTCAAGGCTCCAGCAGCTCTACGCAACACCGTTGCAAAATTAGCCCCCTCCTCCGTAGCCACGGGAGGAGACAGCATGCCAGAGTCAGGGGAGGTGTCCAGACCACTGGCATCCCTAAGTTCCTCAACCCAGTCCGGGTTAAGCTCGCACTGTTGTGTGAGAGGGTCCTCAGACCCCTCCCAGCTCTCCTGGTCCTCCTCAGGTTCATAATATGGAGGAGGAGGGACATTAGGGACCCAAGGTCTCATCGGCGCCGGAACCGGCGTCGGGCGACGCCGGTCCGGCTCCATGTCCGGAGCCGGAGAGAACAGGGGAACGACGCCGTCCGGAGCCCCGGACGGCGTCAGGAACGGCACCGGGGACATCGGCGTCGGCGGAGGCGTGGTTAGGTCAACCGGCGTCGATGGGGGTTGCGGCACCACCGGAGCCGGGATTGAGGCCGGGGCCGGAGCCGAGGCGAAGGCCGGTGGGACAGGCGACGCCGGGACCGGAGTCGACGGCGACACCGGAGCAACCCCATCAGGGCCCGCGGGGCCCGAAGGCGCACCGGAGGGACCTTGAGGCCCGAAGAGGCGGGCCATGGCCGACAGGAACTCCTGTATTTGGGCCTGAGTCGCCCCCGAACCCGGGAAGGACGGGTAATGCGGGGGTAACTCGACAGGCACGTCCGGGGCCGCGGACGGTGCCGACAGGGACCTCAGCCGAGTCGCGAGACCGGCGAGGCGAAGTCTTAGAGCGATGATGCCGCTTAGACTTCTTGTGCTTCGACTTACCGGAGGAGCGCGAAGACTTGGATTCCGACGAACGGCGGGGACTCCGCGTCCGGCCCCTCGACCTCTCCTGGGACCGGGGCTTGGTGCGGCGCGGAGCCGACTGCCGGACTTCGAGGAGCTTTCGAGACCGCTCCCGCAAAGCCTTCGGATTAAGTTTCCGGCAGTCAGGGCACAACTTCGTGTCGTGGTCTCGGCCGAGACAGAAGAGACACTCGAGATGCGGGTCCGTGATCGACATCATGCGACCACATTCCTCGCAGGGCTTAAAGCCGGGCATCCCTACGACACCTTAGGAGTCGTGAAGACTCGTTGAAGAAACAGTGAAAAAATTCACAAAAAAGATAGTCAAAAAGTGACTAGGGCACTGCTCTTCCCGGATCTGCGCTTACTGGCGCGGAAAAAGAATAACTGACGTCAGCGCGCAGGGGCGGCGTCTAAGTACTGCCCGCGACGTCATCCCGGCGATCACGACGCCGACGACGGACGCGGAGCCGCACGACGCCGCCTACCGACGCGCAAGGGTACTGCTACGCAAAAAACTTTCCGGATCCAGCCTGACGCCTGGGGATATTCTAAGGTAAGGAATCTGTCACTAACGTGTCTCTTTCAGATTTTAGTATTTAGGGGGCACCCTGAACCTTACTTCCTCAGATCCAGCTTAGCTACAAGAAGAAAAGAAGGACGAAGAGCCGTGCAGAGCTAACAAGAGGACGACGCCCACTGACTTGGCCTGTCTCCCCTCGAACCTGCTCCTGCGAAAACCCGGCGTGTCCAGCAGACAGCAACCTCACAAACCCCGGAGGGCCTGCCTGCCTTCACTTCCAAGATTGTTTCTCCCGTGAACACCGGACGTGTTTAAACTGCAGCTTCTGGCTGAGGCCGGACACCGCGAATCCAGCCCACTCTGCACCCGCCGAATCCGGCCCGAGCTCGAGTGGAAAAACACCACTAGGTGGTCACCCCGGCGATACTGACCCGAGATCCGGTGACTCCTGACCTGCCTCAAGCCTCCAGACGACGCCTGCAGCCTCAATCCAGAGGATCCCCTCTACCGCGACCAGAGTGGATAAGAAAATCCGACCCCAATAGGCACCCCTGCACTTGGCGCCCCACGGCCTTGTGGGCCCTAACCAACAGTGCCTAACCAACCCAAGACATCCCAACTTACCCCTCGAAGTGGTGGTCGCACCCAGAAGATCCTCGTCCCCGAGCCTGCAGTGCTTCTTCAAACCGGAGGTTCTCCATAGAAAACAACAGGGCGTCAGACGCCGAAACAGCACTCTGCACCCGGCCGCCCCAGTGTCGCTGAGGGTGCACTTTTTGTGCCAACTTGTTACCCCAATTGCCCTGACCTAAACCCTAGGAGCTTTGCTCCCACAACCCAGTGGCCTGCTTGCCAGCAGCCACCAACCGGAGACCTCCTATCCTCCATAGGATAACATTGGGCCTCAACACTCTGCACCCGGCCGCCCTAGTGCCGCTGAGGGTGCAACAACAGTGCATCACTGACCCTGGGGGAACCCTTGTTCTAACCCCAGAACCTTAACTCCCACAGTCGTTTACTTACCTGCAAACTGATAACCTGTTTTTCCTCCATAGGATAACATTGACAATTTTTCTTCCAAAAAACGGTGTGGAGTTTTGAAAACTAAAGATATTCTTTAAAAATCGTACAATTAACCAAAACGTGTTTTCTCACCTGTTTGCAGGAAATGTCCCAGTGCTGAATCTAGGCATCCAGCACTGAGTTAGAAAAAGTAACGTAAAAGTAACTTACCTGCAATTTACTGAAAAAGCCTATTCATTCCAATGTACTGTATTTGCGAAGTGTTGCATACTACTGCTCCCCTGTAAATCAAACAAAGTACAATTTCTATTGCATTTTTCAACTGTTCTATATCCAGTAACTTATTACTGAAAAGTATTTAATGCTTACCTGTGCCAGGCTTGCTTGGTTCTAAAAATAAAACAATATATTTTTATACAAAAACAATTGGCCTAGAGTTCAGTTCTTGAGTGTGTGAATTCATTTGCTGACTGAGTGTGTACATCAAATGCTTAACACTGTCCTCTGATACTGCCTTACTGCTCGACCAAGCTACCACTATTAGAGAGTAAGGTTCTAACTTTAACCTCTGCCTACCTTTGGGGACTCTTGGACTCTATACACACTGTACCTCACTTTGGTGCAGTATATATAGAGCCAGTTTCCTACACTCCCAAAGGATTGCATTGACTGCTTTTCTGTGAAAAATGTTCCAAGTGTGGAGTTGGAAAATTGTATGAAACCTTAAGAAACTGTACATAAATAAAAACTGATTTACTCACCTGTTAACTAGGAAATGTCCCTGTGTGATATCTAGGCAAACAAGGAGATGATGGACGGAAAACTGAAACTTTTCAGACACTCACCCCCAGTCAGAGATCAGCAGTGTTTGTTGCAACCGGAGAATCTCCATTGAAAACAACAGGGCACCCGACGCCAAAACAGCACCCTGCACCCAGCAGCCCCTGTGGGTGTCCCTTGTGTGCAAAATCGGATCTCCCTTTGCCCTCAGCCTAAGTCCAGGAGCTTTGCTCCCACAACCTTGTGGCCTGCTTGTGAGCAGCAACCAACTGGAGGCCCTCTATCCCCCATTGGATAACATTGGGCCTCAGCACTCTGCACCCGGCCACCCTAGTGGCACTGAGGGTGCTTTGGGAGTGCATCCTTGACCCTGGGGGAACCCTGGTTCTAACTTGCCGTTAATTCGATAACATTGTTTTCTCCCATAGGACTACATTGATTGCTTTCTTGTGATAAGTGTTTTGTGTGGAGTTGGTTTGTATGAAACCCTAAGTAACTGCAATTGTACAAAAACTGATTTACTTACCTTTTCTCTAGGAAATTTCCCACTGTGATATCTAGGCATATCACACTGAGTAGAAAAAGTAACTTAAAAAGTAATCTGAAAAGTAACTTACAAAGTAATCTCAATAGTAACTGAAAAGTAATTTCAACTGTTTTATGAACAAGTGACTTACCTGTAACCAATCCAATTGCATTAAACTGCTTTCAGGCTGTATTTAACTGCATTTTTCTTGCAAAGTACTAATACACTTACCTGTACCATGCCTGGCTTGGTTCTACAAAATAAAATATTAAAAAATATTTTTATACAAAACAAATTGGTCAGAGTTCAGTCTTTGAATGTGTGAAATAATTTCTTGCCCGAGTGTGTACAATAACTGCTTACACTACCCTCTGATGAGGCCTTACTGCTCGCCCACACTACTACAAATAGAGAGTAAGGTATTATCTACTTTAGCCTGTGCCTACCTTTGGGGATCCACTGGACTCTGTGCACACTATACCTTACTTTGGTATAGTATATACAGAGCCAGCTTCCTACAATACCAGATCAGGTCCCCACTCCTCAGGGAGAAGACCTGTCAGCCCCAGAGGGAACTGAGTCCCAGGAGCTTGGGCCTTACACGGCAGAGCTCTTGGGCCCAGGGGGGACCCTCTAGGGAAGATCTGTGCCAGGGGTAGAGCACCTGTCCCACTCTTGAAAGCCTGAGACAGCAAGCTGCTGCACAGAATGCGGAAATGTCAGTGGCCGCCACAGGACCCACTGGGGAGAGGATGTAGCCTTACGGCTAGAGTGGTTGACTTCGAAGCTGGAGAACCAGGTTAGAGTCTCGGCAACGACGCTCAACATCCTGTGATTCTGGGCAAATCACTTATTCTCCCTGTGCCTGACAAAAAAAAAAATGTGTCCTTGTGTAACGAAACTGCTGCTCATGTAAAGCGCTTTGATACCTGAAATCTTCGGGTCTAGTTTGCGCTATATAAAACTCTTTTTTTTAAAGTGGGAGGAGGGACTCCTTTACACGGAGGCCAGATACCCCAAACCTGGTGCCACTAGGAGACTGGTAGTGCCTCAGAAGTTTAGAGAATCCCTCCTCACACTGGCCCATGATATTCCCTAGCTGGGCATCTTGGACAAGCCAAAACTTGGAGTAGGTTGGTGAACCACTTTTACTGGCAAGGTATGTCCCAGAAGGTGAAGGAATTTTGTAACTCCTTTGCCACCCATCAAGCCAGAGGCAAGACAGGTAGGGACCCAAAGGCCCCCTTAATTCCATTTCCAGTAGTTGGGGTACCCTTTGAAAGGGTAGGGATTGATATTGTCTGTCCCCTTGTGCCTCCAACACCACCAGGAAACAAATTCATACTGGTAGTAGTGGACCATGCTACCAGGTATCCTGAAGCAATCCCCCCAAGGCATAATACTGTGCCTGCAGTAGCTAGGGCCCTCCTTGGTATCTTTACCAGTGTGGGCTTTCCAAAGGAGTTGGTGTCAGAGGTACAAACTTCATGTCTGGTTACCTGAAACACATGTGGGGAGAATGTGGAGTGACTTACAAGTTCACTACCCCATCCCACCCACAAGCAAATGGCCTTGTTGAGAGATTCAACAAGACCATGAAAAGTATAATTGGTGGACTCCCTGAAAAGCTCAGAAGGAGATGGGATGTCTTACTGCCATGCCTGCTTTTTGCCTACAAGCAAGTGCCACAGAAGGGAGTAGGGTTTTCCCCCCTTAGAACTTCTGTTTGGTCATCTGTAAGGGGACCTTGTGTCTTGCGCAGGAAGGCTGGGAGAGGCCTCTCAAAGAGCCTACATGGCACATTGTGGATTGTGCTTGGCCTTCGTTTCAGAATGACTGAGTACATGAAAAAAGCAGCAAAAAAACCTTGAGGCCTGCTAAGAGCTCCAGAAGCTCTGGCATGACCAAAAAGATGAACTGGTGGAATTCCAACTTGGGTAGAAGGTGTGGGCTTTGGAGCCTGAAGTCAAATGAAGTGGACCCTACCCTATCCTAGAGAGAAAAGGGGAGGTCAACTATCTGGTGGACTTTGGAAGTTGCAGGACCCCTCCAGAGGGTCATCCACATCAACCGCCTTAAACCCTATCACAACAGGGCTGAAATGACCATGCTCATGGTCACAGATGAGGATCAGGAAGAAGAGAGTGAACCTCTCCCTAACCGTCTCTCAAACAACCCTAAAGATGGGTCAGTTGACGGAGTGGTCTTCTCAGACACCATCAATACCTAACAGCAGACTGATTGTAGGCATGTCCTACATCAGTATGCTGAGCTCTTCTCTTTGATCGCTGGCCAGACCAACTGGTGTACGCATGATGTGGATACTGGAGACAGCCTACCTGTCAAAAACAAAACTTACAGGCAGTCTGACAGCATCAAAGTTGAAGTAAGCAAGATGCTGGAATTAGGAGTCATTGAGCTCTCTGAAAGCCCATGGACCAGCAAAGTTGTTTTAGATCCAAAACCACACGCCAAGGGTGGAAAGAAAGAATTGAGGTTTGGTGTGGACTATAGGGGCCTCAATGCTGTAACCAAGACTGATGCACACCTAATTCCTAGAGTTGAAGAACTAATTGACCGGTTAGGGGCAGCTAAATAGCTCAGTACTTCTGATCTGACATGAGGGTACTGGCAGATAGGTCTGACCCTGGAGCAAGAGAGAAATCAGCATTCCCAATCCCAGATAGGCACAATCAGTTTACTGTTAAGACCTTTTGACTAACGAATGCCCCTGCCACCTTCCCAAGGCTGGTGAATAAAATTCTTGCTGGGTTGGAATCCTTTAGTGCAGCTTATCTTGACTACATTGCAGTCTTTAGCTTTACCTGGCAGGATCACCCGATTCACTTTGGAAAGGTCCTTGAGGCTCTGAGTGCAGGCCTCACTATCAAAGCAAGCAAGTGCCAGATAGGGCAGGGCTCAGTCGTATACTTGGGCCACCTTGGAAGTGGAGGCAAAGTTCAACCCCTACAACCCAAGACTCAGACAATTCTGGACTGGGTAGCTCCAACCACCCAGACTCAAGTCAGGGCATTCCTTCGCTTGACTGGGTATTACAGGAGGTTTGTTAAGGGATGTGGGTCCATTGTGGCCCCCCTCACAGAACTGACCTCTAAGAAGATGCCCAAGAAAGTGAACTGAACAGTGTGCTGTCAAAAGGTTTTTGACACTCTGAAGGAAGCAATGTGCTCAGCACCCATTCTAAAAGCTCCAGATTATACAAAGCAGTTCATAGTGCAGACAGATGCCTCTGAACATGGGATAGGAGTGGTCCTATCACAAACCAATAATGATGGCCAGGACCACCCTGTTCCTTTCATTAGCAGGAGGTTACTCCCCAGAGAGCAGTGTTGGAGGGCAATTGAGAGGGAAGCCTTTGCTGTAGTTTGTTCCATGAAGAAGCTGAGGCCATACTTGTTTGGCTCTCACTTCCTTGTTCAAACTGACCATAGGCCTCTCGGATAATGCAAATGAAAGGTGAAAACCTCAAACTGTTGAGGTGGTCCATATTGTAGGAAGCTGGCTCTGTATACACTATAAAAGAGTAAGGTATAGTGTGCACAGATTCCAGCGGATCCCCAAAGGCTTACAGAGGTAAAAGGAGATAATACCTTACTCTCGATTTGTGGTAGTGTGGGCGAGCAGTAAGGCTTTATCAGAGGGAAGTGGTAAGCATTTTTTTGTACACACTCAGGCAAGAAATGATGTCACACACTCAAAGACTGAACTCTGACCAATTTGTATAAAAATATTATTTAGTTGCATTTATTTCTAGAACCTAGCAAGGCCTGGTGCAGGTAAGTGAAATAATACTTTGCAGGAATAATACAGTTGAATGCAGTTGTATGTAATTGGTTTGGATACAGGTAGGTCAATTATTCAGAAACAGTTTACATAACTTTTCAGTTACTTTACAATTACTGTATGATTACTTTTTAGAATACTTTTCTGATTACCTTTTCTATTCAGTGTGATATGCCTAGATATCACACTGGGACATTTCCTAAATAAAAGCTAAGTAAATCAGTTTTTGTAAGCACACAGTTTCTTAAGTTTTCATACAATTTTCCAACTCCACACTTTGAACATTTCCACAGAAAAACAGTCAATGCAAACCTATGGGAGGAAATGAAGTTATCGGTATACAGGTAAGTACTTGGTTTTGGGAGTTGGTTTTCTGGGGTTAGAACAAGGGTTCTCCCAGGGTTAAGGATGCACTCCAAGGGCACCCTCATCTGCACTAGGGTGGTCGGGTGCAGAGTGCCGAGGCCCAATGTTATCCAAAGGGGGGTGGGGGCCTCCGGTTGGTGGCAGCTCACGAGCAAGCCACAAGGTTGTGGGAGCAAAGCTCCCATAATTAAGCTCATGGCAATGGGGGGTTCACTTTAGCACACAGTGCACCCACAGTGGCACAGGGGCAGCCGGGTGCAGGGTGCTGTTTTGGCGTCGTGTGCCCTGTTCTTTTCAATGGGGATTCTCCGGTTGCAACAAACACTGCAGGCTCGGGGATGAAGAGCGTCTGGAGGCGACCACCGGTTGGAGAGTCAAGTTGGGATGTCGTGGGATGCCGGGACACTGTCGGTTAAGCCACCCAAGGCCGTGGGGCGTCGGGTGCAGGGGTGTCTTTTGGCTTCAGGTTTTTCTTACCGGCTTCGGTCGTGGTCGGGGGGGATCCTCCATAAAGGGGCTGCAGGTGTTGTAGGGAGACTCGAGGCAGGTCAGGGATCACCAGATCCCAGGTCAGCATTGCCAGGGAGACCTCTTCGTGGTGTTGGGCCACTCGAACTCGTGCCGTGGGCTTCGGGTGCAGAGTGGTGCAGACTCATGGAATTGGCCAGAGTCTGTTGGTGAGCAAATGCGGTGCTCACGGGAGACAAAGTATTTTCAGTGAAGGCAGGGCAGGTCCTCCAGGTTCTGGGGAGCTGTTGACTGCAGGTCACGCCAGGATTCCGCTAGAGCAGGTCAAGGTCAGGACAGGCCGGTAGGGCTCGGGCCAAGTCAGTTGGTGTGCTCTTCTTCCTTCAGCACAAGTCTTTGGGGGGCAGTTGCTGGGAGCAGCAAATGGCTGGGGCAGCTCACAAAGGCAGCAAGCCTTTGAAGCTTCCCCTTGATGGACCCTGCCCATCCTGGGGGAGGAGGTGTGGCATCTGGGCTCACTGCGCTTCTGATGCCATGGTAACCTAAGAATGTACTCAGTGTTGGTATCCTAGGTACATGGAATGTGTTGATTCAAATGTACCAAGGAGCTGTTTGTATCCACTGGCTGGGACCTGGATGGGTTCTTTTTACTAAGGAATAAACCTGAAGATCTACTCTTTAACCTGCCTTGCGTGATCCTTTCAGCTGTAACCCAGGATCTTACACGAGGCTTGGCACCTCTGCCCGGGATGTGCTTTGTTTCAGGACCCTAGGAGCGGGAGGCTCTCGACCCAGGGGTCCAGAAACTTGTTTAGGGGTGGCAGCTGGCGAGCAGCCAGGACACTAGAGTTAGGTCGTTTTTCAGGGAGCATCTCTAAGATGGCCTCTGAGTGCATTTGGCATTAAATCCCACACTGGCATCAGTGTGCGTTTAATGTGCTGAGAAGCTTGATATCAAACTTCCCAATTTTCATTAAAGCCATTATGGTGCTGTGGAGTTCGTAATGACAAACTCCCAGACCCTCTACTCTTTATGGCTTTCCTGCACTTACAATGTCTAAGAATGGACTTGGACACTAGGTGTACAGGGCTCATGCAACTGTTCCCTCACCAGTGGTGTAGTGCGCCCAGCTAGAGGGGTGTCTTACCTATACTATAGGCAGTGGGTTGCAGGCATGGCACACAGGCATGTGGGTTGCAGGCATGGCACACAGGGATGTGCACTGCTGTGCACACGGTTTCCTTCAGGCTATTGTGCTTGATTTACCTCATACATTCTTGTTCAATGAGGGACTGGCAGCCCTCTAACACTGTAGCACGCACTAGGAGAAAAGTCAGGAAAAAAAAATTCATTCCTTTCTAGAGATTTTTTTAGTACTTCTTGGTGTGCAGCGCCCCAATTATTTTTTTCACACAGGGATGTGCCATGTCGACTCTTCACTTTGTTACGCACCAAACATGCAGCCCGCGGGAGGGAGAGAGAAGAGGAGAGGAGAGGGGGGTGTGCGTGTGTGTACACAGGGCCTCTAAGGGTGCCACAATATGTGCTGCAGCCCTTGAGGCCTTCCCTGGTCACAGTGCCCTTGGTACCTTTTACAAGAGACTTACATGTGACCAGAGAGTTGCCAATTTGGGTATGCAACAGTACAGATTTAGGGAAAGAACATAGGCCCTGGGTACCTGGTTGGCAGGAACCCAGGACACACTTAGTCAAAGAGCATAAACCTCAGGCAAAAAGTGGGGGGCAACCATGCAAAAAGGGGCACTTTCCTACACATATCCCTACAGGGAATGGGCTTTACAGTGGAATACAGACCTGAGACTGACCATACCAATGCAAATGGCCTTTCCAGGTTCTTCCACTTCGAAGATGAACTCTCTTAGGAAACGTTAGTTTCACTAACCACCCCTCCCCCTCTCTCCCCCTCCCCTCCCCCCCCCAACTCGATGACTCTGCTTCCTCCTCCGTTGTTGATCTCGTGTTCACCCCGAACATGACTCCCCAGATTCAACCCTCCCCTCCCAACCAAACCAACCCTTCCTCCCAACTCGATGACTCTGCCCCTTCCTCACCCTCTGTGGATCGCCTGCCTACCTCAAGACCCTCCTTCTGTCCACCCCCCCCCCCCAAACAGACACCCTCCTTGATACTCTCAACTGGCGCTGGAGTCGAATAGAACAAAAACTTGACTCCCTAATTATAGGCCTCATTTAAAATCTAGTTTTGGCAACATGGCCATTTCCCCAACCTACTCCGCCCCGAGACTAGGGAACGGCTCTCCCCAAAACAGATCTATCAACAGCCAACACTCCATCATGTCCACTTTATCCCTGAGCCGAAGATCACACAGGCCCCCGAGCCCTCAACCACCTATCCCCCTTGGAAGCTGAAGCACTCAGTAAGTCCTACAATGCACATACTTCTCACACAGCACTCAAACCTCCCTCTAGAATCCCTGTTATCTTGGGCACAAACCGATTCCCCCCGATCCTGCACATCACCCAGACCACCCGCCCAGTACACCACCATCCAGACTCTAAACTCCATGAACACTAGTCCCAGCACTCTATCCTGCATGCTCATTAACTGCAGATCAGCAGTTAGACACGCCACCGAACTATCCGAAACGATACTTGAGAACGACGTGGACATTGCATTTCTGACTGAAAGCTGGCTCAACAAACACTCCACCCCACTACTAGACCTGCTCGTTCCGCCTGGCTACTGTATCCTTAGACGGGACAGACTAGGACAAACAAGAGGCGGGCTAACAATCATTCACAAAGAAGAACTTCTCATTACACTACAACCCATGAACTTTCGGACCTTCGAATATCTTGGGGTCGTATTCATAACTAAAGCCACCACTCCCGTCAAACTCCATACCATCTACCACCCCCCTGGTGATTGCACAATCTTCGCTGAAGAATTGACTGACTTCATCATACAGTTTTCCCTTACTGACTTCAATCACATTTTTCTTGGTGACTTTAACATGCACTGGAACAATAACGCTGATAACAGTCCGTAGCTTAATCAACTATCTTGATATCAATGACTTCAAACAACTATGCAATGCCCCGACCCACAAAAAGGCTCCAGTCTTGATGCCATAATCTCCAGAAAAGAGCTTGTATCTCTCAGATGCATCAATCCTGTTGATTGGTCCAACCACCATCTCACACTGTTCAATCTCAATGCCCCACCCAGACTCCTTCCAGCCCCCGCAATCAAACCCACGCACTGGGCTAGGAACATCAAACACATCCCCCAAACGGACCTGGAAGCCATGGTCCTCTCCCAGCTACACTCACAACCCCGTCCTCACACGGTTGATGACCTTACTGCCCACTATAGCTCAGCCATGACTGCTGTGCTCGACCAAGTTGCACCGCTTAAACTTAAGCGATCCAGAAAAATCCAATCCAGAGCCTGGTTCAACTCGGACCTCAATAAAGCAAGAAGACAATTAAGACAAACGGAAAGATGCTGGAGACAAAACTCCTCTCTGGCTCACCTCTCACTCTTAAGATCCAAACGTCTCGCATACAAGAAACACATCTTTAGAGAAAAAGGCACTTTCTTTCGCAATCAACTGGATCGTGCAAACAGACCCAGGGAGCTCTTCAACATAATCAAACTACCACCACCTCACAATCTAATACACCAGTCACCATTGAACACTGTGAAAAAATAGCGAACTACTTCACTGACAGTTGCTAAAATTCAACTTATTCTTATTTATGATATCAATCTGTCATTCCTTTCCAACTGCGTCACCGACCCTGCTGTCGCCTCCGAATCCCCTCCCTGGGCTCAACCAACGACCACCACGCCCTAACAAATCAATCAGGATCACCACCAGCCCAAAAACAATGGACAGACTTCAAACCTAGGACTGAAAACGCAGTCTTCAAAATAATAGAAACTTGAAACCTACTGCCCACACTTCTGACCCACTGCCCTCGACCTTAGTACAGAACCTCAACCATATCATCTCCCCGCTCTGGACCAAAATCATCAATGCCTCTCCCTCCTCAGGCTGTGTTCCAGAGTCCCTCCAAGTAGGTCAAGTCACCCCCATTCCCAAAAAAACAGGAATGGACCCAAATGACTTCAACAACCTCAGACCCATCACAAACCTTCCCCTCCTAGCCAAAACGCTGGAGAAATGTGTCCTCCTGCAACTAAACAGACACCTGGAAGAATTCAACCTCCACAACACTTTCCAATAAGGATTCGGGAAAGGTTGTACCACCAAAACCACCATGCTCAATATTTCGGATGACATTCACAGAAGCCTGGATGAAGGTGATGCCTGTCTACTAATGCACTTAGCAGCTTTTGATACGGTAAATCACCCAGCTCTACTCGACACTCTCAGATTTCGCACGGCTATCAATGGCACTGTCTTGAAATGGGTTACGTCTTATCTGCAACATCGCCGTCAGCAAATAAAAATTCACAGCTGTCTCTCCAACCCAACTCCTGTGATGCAAGGCGTACCCCAAGGCTCTATCCTCTCCCCAGCCTTATTTATTATCTTCATGGAACCCCTCACCGCCATTTTGAACCAAACAGGGATCAAATACCACCTATTTGCCGACATACAACTCTACTAAAAAATAAAATCACCTGGCGACATCCGAAAACTGAACACCACACTTCTTAGTTTACAATCTTGGGTCCAAAGCAACCATCTTAGACAGAACTACTTCTGTTCTCCCCCAAGAACTAATCTTTTGCCTATCCTAGATTGGATCAAGAATCTGGACGCTCTCAATTCGCCTTCTCTCTCTCCAACTCTGTTAAGTCACTGGGCATCACCCTAGACAAGAACATGTCCATGGTGGAGCACATCAACAACTCTGCAAAGGAGCGTTTTGCACACTCAGACACCTCAAGAAAGTAAAGCCGTTTATCCCCCCAGATGATCTCAAGACACTTGCGCAATCGCTTGTCATCTCAAAACCTGACTACGGCAACTCTCTCGTTACTGGAACCCCTAAATGTCACCAGGCACCCATGAAAGCTGCTCTTAACGCAGCTGCCAGACTCCTCACAGGCACCAAAAAATTTGACCACATCTCTCCTGCCCTCAGTACTCTCAAATGGCTTCCCATCGAAGGCAAATGCTTTCTCAAGAGCCTGCATCACCCACAAAGTGCTCCATACAAAAACCCCCCCCAATACTTAGAAACCAGAATCCCAAGAGCTGGAAGATCCCGTACTCTGAGAATCTCAGACCCTCTTCTTCTCATTCCTCCCAACTTCAAGAAGAGATCATCTCAATCTTGCTCCTTCTCTGGTAATGTTCCGAAGATCTGGAACTAGCTACCTAAATATCTCCGCTGTAACCCTTCCTTCCCCTCATTCAAACGTGAACTCAAATCTCTACTCCATAACAGCTACCTCCACAGGCACACAAACTGTTCTTCGTTCCCCAGTTGATTAACACCTGCTAGATGATCACATTACTTGCTCTATTGCCTCATTGTGACTTTCTCATTCGCTTTTTTTTTTTTGCCTTTCTCCTCCATATACCCGGTTTTTCTTTTGAATATAGCCATTGAGTGTTGTACTGTCTTGTGACTTTTACATTAAGAGTTCCTTTTGTACCTCTTATAAACGAATTTATGTATTCGCATAACCCGTAAAGCGCTCTGATACCTTCCGGTCTACCGAGTGCTATATAAAACTCAAATAAATAAAATTTTAAAATAAACATCCTATTTTGTTTGGGGCT
Source organism: Calotriton arnoldi (assembly GCA_963921515.1). Classification (NCBI taxonomy): domain Eukaryota; kingdom Metazoa; phylum Chordata; class Amphibia; order Caudata; family Salamandridae; genus Calotriton; species Calotriton arnoldi. The sequence goes on along the minus strand of CAWUFW010001079.1, from coordinate 2,285,806 downwards.
TAGGAGGTGGGGTGTGGGCATGTAGGAAAGTGCCCCTTTTTGACATGGTCACCCCCACTTTTTGCCTGGTAAATGTGATTTCGATTAAAAGTGCCCTGGGTTCCTGCTAACCAGGTCCCTAGTGCCAGAGCTCTCTCAAAAACTGTACAATTGTTCCACCCCAATTGGCAAAACATTTAGCACCCTCCATTAGTCCCTAGTAAATGGTACCCTGGTACCTAGGGCCTGAGGTACTAAAGAGGGCCCCTAAAGGCTGCAGCACGAACTGTACCAGCCTAAGGGACCCCTCACCAAGCACATGAAAGACTGCCATTGCAGGCTGCGCGTCTTGGTGCAAACAAAAGTAAAAACACAACATGTCACCGAGTCCCTAACACTGCATGTGATATTTGTAAATCACCTCTACAGTAGGTCTGACAGCCCTAAGGTAGGGTGCTGAATATTACATGTAAGGGCCTACCTGCAGGAGCAGATATGCCCCTGTGCTGGTCAGTACTATTACTGCCAAGGCAAGTGGACAGGGAAGCCATGTTAAAACGTGTGCTGGACACTGATGAAAACGAGTTCCTCAGCTACATGATGAAACGCAAATAGGGATGAAAATTCACTGAAAATAGGGGTGTTTGGTATCAAACAACTGTTATTGATAAACCAACATAGATGCCAGTGTTAGATTTACCAATACGTGCACCCAGAAGGCACCTTAGAGGTGCCCCCTGAAAACCTACCAGCCTCTGGTGTCCTTGCTGACTGGCTTCAGCCAGCCTGCCCTCCAAGACGCAGTTCTGACCTCCTAGGGTGAGAGCCTTCTTCTCTCAGGAGACCCAGAACAAAAGCCTTTCCGGGAAGAGGGTGTAACACCCCCTCCCACAGGATGACCTGCTGATTAGCCTTCCTTGGGTGCCAAGCCTCAAAGGGCTGCCGCCTTTGAAATGAGAATCTGGCTTCCCCTAACAGGAGAGGAAGCAGAACCCTTTGTCCCAGACTCCCTTGGCACCTGGACAAACGGGAAAATTAGCTAGTCAGGTAGGCGTGCGACCTCTAGGCTAGTACTACCTCCAAGGTGGGCTACTGTGAGGTGGACATGATTTTTCAGTAGTAGCCATCTTTGTTCTGGTATTCTTAGGAATTCTGGGACGGGTTATGCCCACTTCCCACAGGAAGTGGTCATATATAGGGCATAGTGACCCCAAGGATCAGTAGCCCATTGGCTACTACCCTACACTCCCTTAACACCCCTAAATTCAGTATTTAGGGGAGCCCCTGGCACCAGAGAAACAGATCCTGACGACCTACAAAGAAGGACATGAAGAGCCGCAAAAGCAGAAGACTGAAGAGAGCACCTGACTCGGCACTCAGCCCTGCTGTGCTGTCTGCCATTCTATTCTATTCTATGCCAAAGACGACAGGTTCTGCAGCTGTGTGACTCCAAAATCTGGGAGGACTGCCTGCCTTCAATAAAGACCAAGACCTCCCGAAGAACAGCGGAACTGTTACTGGCATCCAGCAGAAACTCCAAAAGAAAAGACTCGGAGGACTCCGGAACCGCAAAAGCCCAACACCTGAAGTCATCACTGCACCCATCGCCTCTAGCCCAAGTTAAAGTGGGACACCAGTGTCAACAAGGTCCCCCAGCCTTCCAGGGCTCGAGTCCATTGTGGTTTCACCCCTGGGGAACTCCCAGACATAGCCTGCAAGCCTCTGCACACAGGCCCCCTTGACCTCAACTGCTCCCGGTAAACAAAACCGACGCCTAAAAACACCTCTGCATCCGTAACCATTGGGCCACGGAGAAGAGGACTCCAGGTGTCCCCATGTCCCTGAGCATCTCAAGCATTGCACACCCTGTTGGTTCACCCCGACTGGCCTTCCAGCCAGACCCTGCAGCCTCTTTTTGAAGTGACCAATCTCCATAGAAACCTACTAGGCTCCCGATGCGGTTTTGCACCCTGCAACCGGCCACCCTAGTGCCGCTGGTGGTGAAATGTTGGTGCTGACTTGGACCTTGCCCACCACTCACCTTAATTCCTGGAGATTGGTTTGTATGCCGCTGCACTATACATGTTTGCCGAACTTGTTTTTCCTTCCATAGGATAACCCTGCATTATTCAGAAATTGCACTGTGTCCACATTTTGTAAAGAGAAAAGAATTTATATTTAAAACGTATTTACCTGAACAATTTTCTCTGATTCCTAAACATATATAAAGTGCCTGCTGTTTTTATAAATTGTTGTAGATCTCCTTCGAATCGTGTGTCATTTATTGATCATGTGTGTATTTGTAAATGTATTGCATTCCTCTGTGTTAAGCTTAGGGCAGCTCGACCACACTACCCTCTAACAGAGCACTTTGAAATTACAAAGCAAGCCCCTGTCCACTCGTATGGGAACCCCTGGACTCTTTACACGGTATATTAGATTCTTGATATATCACTTAAAGAGCCAGCTTCCTACACACACTCTCAGCCCACTGATGCCAATCAAAGAGGGATTCCAGAAAGGGGACTAGGGGCCAAAAGGAACACTCATCACTGTCAATTACATCAGAAACCACTACCGAAGGTGCAGAGTCTCATCTTTTAACAGGCCTCTCTGAGACGCATGTCGCTGGACACAATCTTTGAATTATGTCCTCTCAGAAACAGCCCACTGTTTTGTGGAGTCTCCCATGGGCTAGATCAGAGGTCTTCAAACTGTGGGGCGCGCCCCCCTGGGGGGGCGTAAATGGGTTCCCAGGGGGGCGCAAATGCCTCTGCAAGCACATGTGAATGAAGATGGCCTGTTAGTATGGCATGTATTTGCTGCATTTCCAGGCTGTTTTCATTTACTCAGTGCCCTTGAAGTCAAAACTGTGATCGGAGTGCCTTGGGGTCAGAGGTCACCGAGTATGCTGGCAGGGTCAAAGATGTTGCTAAAAACAAAGTCTTTGTTTTGTGTATACACAGTAATTTAAGTGCATTATTGCTATATGTGGGTATTAAACTGGTACGTATGAAGGGAAATATGCCAGGACAGTGTTAACAAGTGTAAAAATTGCAAAATAATTCACTAATGCTATAACAAAATGTTCAGCATTATTTAGCATAATTCGCCTTTACTTGCTGCAAAATGTTGTTAATAACCCTGCTGCATAATTTGGCCTTCTCCTGCCACATAATTCCAGTGGCCCTTTTTATAGTGCTGTGAGGTCCCAGCCTGTGGCAGAAAGCACTGTAAATATGTAAGTCCATATTTTAAAATAGTATTTCACATAGTCTAAGCTAGGCTGCTGCAAATTGATGCAGTGTTTGAGATGAAACAAGTTTTTACAAAATATAGTTGTTAGTAATAAGTAATCAGACTGTATCTAATGTAGACATTTTTATGTCTCCATTATTCCAGAACTCAGCTGATAACACACCAACGTTACACCTCAAACAGAATAAATATTTGCCACCATGAAGCTTTAAGCAGAGCTACTGGAATTATTCAGCAGGAGAGGACCACATTATGCGGTTGAGTTGAATAAATTATGCAGCAAGAAAATATAAATTATGCGGCACAATGCAGCACATTTTGTGGTTAGCATTATTTCGACATTTTAACTCATGGTTATGCTGTTAGGGGCAATATTTCACCTCATTAGTACCAGTTTAACACCCAAATACAGCAATAAGGAGCTACAAGATTACCAGTCAATCTTTGCAAAAGGCCTTCCACTGCTCCTGAACACTTTGTCACGTTTTAAGTAACTTTTGTTCCATTTGAGCTGGAATCAATTTTTTGGGGCTAATTCTGCAGATTATGCAGCAGATAATGGATTATGTAGCAAATGCGGTAAACTCATAATTATGTGGAAAACGATGCAGAAACTCATAATTCTGGTGACCCTGGCTTTAAGTGACTCAATCAATTAAGGCTGGTAAGAAGGCTGGTTTCTTCTTTAACTTTCTGCACTACCACCACACCCTTCACTTTCAGGCAGAGGCACCTCAAAGTCAGCATTAACTGTTCAGGGACAGTTTTTATTGTGATAGCTAAGTCCGGGAGGCAGGTAGGCCAGCTGGGTTGCATTCAGATGCAGAGCCCTAATCCTCTCGACCCTGGTGCCTCAGAGTAATGGTACAGGAGAAAGAGGAAAGGAGCGAGATTCATGGATGTTGTCAAATAGATGGCCCAGAATAGGGACCACTGTATGGGGACTAATGTTAATGTTTACAAATGGCCAGAGACCGCTTCTTCAGAGCGATACCCCAAAGATGGGGACAATATAAGTGGCCTTTTCTTTTTTATTTTAAAGGGCCATTCATCAGTGCAGCAGGTACTGCTGCCAGGTGTGTAAGTGACCACTGTTGGTTATCATTAATGAAGCAGATGCAGCAGGGCTGGGGCCCAGGGGTTTGAGGGGCCCACTGCTTCACAATTATGACTGTCTACCTTTAAAAAGGGGCATGGGAGATTATTTTCCTTTCTAGCATTACGACCGGGGTCACCCTTGCAGAAAAAAGTGATACAACATAGGAGCTCTTTTTTTTAACAGGACAGAGAGCCTGCTTCAAGATTGGAGTGATGGTCAGGCATGATGGGGAAGAGGTGAAAGATGCAGAGGAGATAGCCTGCTACGCAGGACTGCGGTTATCATTAGTACAGTAGGTGTAGTTGCATTGGGGTCCAAGGGGCTCACAAACAAACCCAAATCTGGGGAGTAGTACTTTTGGGACAATACATGTTTTTGTTTGATGCATTTGCTGTTTTATAAGTCTCGTATTTAGTGTGGTTTATGAACTATAGAAAAAGTACTCCTGAAATCATCTCATAATCCCCGCCTCCTGCACGCAGCCATGTCCGTCCTTCGGTCCCAATCCTTGCCATAAAGTTTTGGAGGGGGGCCCGACCTCAAAAGATTTTGCTTAGGGGGGGGGCTCAGAGCAAAAAAGTTTGAAGACCTCTGGGCTAGATGGATGTCAGTTTACCAAGTCCCTTCACAATCCATTGTCTGCTCTGTTGGTTCACGAGTCCTGTCATTGTTTTTATCTCTATATCCGCTTTTAGCGGCGCTAGGTCTTTACTACCTCAAGGCAGGGGCAGAGCAGCCAAAGAGTGCCTTTCACCAGCTTATTATTGGTGGTATAATTGGTAGCACTTGTGGTGGTGTGGCCTTGGTTGCAGTAGTTCTCATATTTGTGGTATTCTTGAAGGTATCAAGGGTGATACTGATGGGAATGGTAGTAGTGATTACAGGTGGTGTTGTGTTATTGGTGGTATTAACAGTACAGGTGGTGGTGTGATAATTAAAAAGCAACCAGCAGACCAAGTTAGGATTATGCATGCACAAGAGTCATAACAAATGTAGGAAGCTGGCTCTGTATATACTATACCAAAGTGAGGTATAGTGTGCACAGAGTCCAGTGGATCCCCAAAGGTAGGCAGAGGTAAAAGTAGATAGCACCTCACTCTCTCTTTGTGGTAGTGTGGTCGAGCAGTAAGGCTGTATCAGAGGACAGTGTTAAGCATTTGTTGTACCCACTCAATCAGCAAATGATGTCGCACACTCAAAGACTGAACTCAGACCAATTTTGCTTCTATAAAAATATTGTTTAGTTATTTTATTTCTAGAACCAAGCAAGCCTAGCACAGGGAAGCAATAAATACTTTACAGTAGTAATGCAGTTTGTAAACAGTTTAAATTGCAATTGTATATGCACTTTAATTTGATTACAGTAGAGCTACCAGTAATGCAATGCTTTTGATATACTGTACATATACTTTGTATTGGCTTTACAGCAGAATGTCAAGTAGATTACTTTACAGATTACTTTTCTTACACAGTGCAGTATACCTGGATACTGCACTGGAACATTTCCTGAAAACTGGTAAGTAAAAGCGTTTTTGTTATTTAGTTACAGTTTTAAAGGGTTTCTTAGATTTTCCAACTCCACACTTGAAAACTTTTCATAGAAAAACAGTCAATGTTATCCTAGGGAGGAAAATCGGGCTATAGGTTCACAGGTAAGTATTCGGTTGTGGGAGTTGGTATTCTGGGGATAGACTAAGGGGTCCCCCAGGGTCAAGGATGCACTCTTGTTAGACCCTCAGCTGCACTAGGGCAGCCGGGTGCAGAGTGCTGAGGCCCAATATTATCCAATACGGGATAGGGGGCGTCCGGTTGGTGGCTGCTTAGGAGCAGGCCACTGGGTTGTGGGAGCAAAGCTCCTGGACTCAAGCTCAGGGCAAATGGGGGTTCAAGCCAGCACAAAAGGTGCACCCTCAGCAGCACTGGGGCGGCCAGGTGCAGAGTGCTGTTTTGGAGTCGGGTGCCCAGGAGCTTTCAATGGGGAGTCTCCGGTTTGCAAACACTCTGCAGGCTTGGGGACGAGGTCTTCTGGGTGCGGCCACCACTTGGAGAAGTTGGGATGTTGGGGGTTGGTTAGGCACCGTCGGTTAGGCCACCCAAGGGCGTGGGGCAACGGGTGCAGGGGTGCCTTATAGGGTCGGATCTTCTTACCAGCTCCTGGTCACAGTTGGGGGGACCTTCCGGTTTGAGGCTGCAGGCGTCGGCTCGAGGCCGGTCGGGGGTCACCAGATCTCAGGTCAGGATCGCCAGGGAGACCTCCTCATGGTGTTGAGCCACTCTAACTCGGGCCGTGGGCTTAGGGTGCAGAGTGGTGCAGACTCGCGGACTTTGCCGGACCTGGAGTCTGTTGGTGAACAAATCCGGTGTTCACGGAAGACAGTCTTTTCTTTTGAAGGCAGGGCAGGTTCCTCAGCGTTCTTGAGGCTGCTGGCTGTAGGACACACCGGAGTTCCGCTTCTGCAGGTTTGAGGTGGGACAGGCCGGTAGGGCTGGGGCCAAGTCAGTGGGCGTCTTCCTCTTGTTAGCTTCGGCACGGCTGTTCAGTCCTCCTTTTCTTGTAGTTTCTTCTGGTTTGAGGAAGCAAGGTTCAGGGTTGCCCCTAATGACTAGATTTAGGGGCGTTACATGTAGGTAAAAGGTTGGGACCAGTGGGTCCCTTCCCTGGGGTAGGTAAACCCCCTATTATGCCACCCTCCAGTAGGAGGGGGGCATAAGCCTTTCCCTGGTTGGCTGAGCTCCCCCCATCTGCAAGATCGCGGGGACTGGGAGTTGTGCTTCACCTCGCCTCCCCCACCTGAGGGGTGGAGTTGGCAGAGGAGCAAGACCACTGACTCATTGTCAGTGAAATTGCTCTCCCACCCTCGCAGCTCCACCATTAAGTGAGGCCTGCCCCTGCACTCTCGAGTGTTGGTGATCGAGGCCCTCCTCCACCCGCAGGTTTCCCTGCGCCTCATCCCTGGTGGTCCAGTGGACCTCTGTCTCCTTCCTCTCACTCTGCTCTTTCACTCGTTTTTCTACCCTTTTCTATCTTTCACCTTTCTGCACTTTTCTGCATCTCTGCTCTTTTGTGCCTTATTTCTGCTCATTTTCCCTTCCTCTCGCTCTGCCATTTCACTCGTTTTCTACCCTTTTCTATCTTTCACCTTTCTGCACTTTTCTGCATCTCTGCTCTTTTGTGCCTTATTTCTGCTCATTTTCCCTTCCTCTCGCTCTGCCATTTCACTCGTTTTCACTCGTTTTTCTACCCTTTTCTATCTTTCACCTTTCTGCACTTTTCTGCATCTCTGCTCTTTTGTGCCTTATTTCTGCCTATTTTCCCTTTTTTCTTTATCCCTTATTTCCTCCCTTTAACTTTCCCCGCCGCTGCTGCCCCCGCGGCCCCTCCCCCCCCCAGCGCGACCGGCCCTATCCAGCTCCCCTCCCCGCTCCCGCCTCCCAGCTGTCCAGCCCTCCCCGACTCCTACTTAATGGCGGCCACTGCGGGGACAGGCGAGCAAGACCACTGACTCATTGTCAGTGAAATTGCTCTCCCACCCTCGCAGCTCCACCATTAAGTGAGGCCTGCCCCTGCACTCTCGAGTGTTGGTGATCGAGGCCCTCCTCCACCCGCAGGTTTCCCTGCGCCTCATCCCTGGTGGTCCAGTGGACCTCTGTCTCCTTCCTCTCACTCTGCTCTTTCACTCGTTTTTCTACCCTTTTCTATCTTTCACCTTTCTGCACTTTTCTGCATCTCTGCTCTTTTGTGCCTTATTTCTGCCTATTTTCCCTTTTTTCTTTGTCCTTTATTTCCTCCCTTTACCTTTACCCGCCGCTGCTGCCCCCGCGGCCCCTCCCCCTCCCCCAGCGCGACCGGCCCAATTCAGCTCCCTTCCCCGCTCCCGCCTCACCCGACCGCGACCAGCGCCAGGAACCCTGGACCTCCACCCCGCCAACGCTACGACCCAGCAGCACTCCACGCACTCAACCCAGGCCGCAACAACAACTGCAAGCTAGCATCACCAGCCGACTCCCACGGACCCTTCAGCTGTCACCGCTGCCGGCACACCTGCAGCACCGCCAAGAACACGGATCCAGCACAACCCGACCACAACCGAACCGAAGACCCTGCAATGCATACTCCTAAACGTCCGATCCCTCCACAAACACGCCACAGAAATCTGGGACCTCCTCGACAGCACCACCCCGGACGTAGCGTTCTTCACCGAAACCTGGACCAACACCACCTCGGGACCGGACATCGCCATCGCCATCCCCCAAGGATACAAGATCTCCAGGAAGGACCGCCCCACCCGCCCAGGAGGAGGAATCGCCATCGTCCACAAATCCAGCCTCTGCCTGATCACACTCCCTGACGAGCCCACAGAACTGATGGAACACCTTCACTTCAAGATACTGGCCAGCCCCACCGCCACCCTCCGAGGAACCCTCATCTGCCGACCCCCTGGACCCCGCGGACCCTTCGCCAACTCCATCACGGACATTATCTCCCCGCAGGCCATCGCATCCACCAACTACACCCTGCTGGGAGACCTCAACTTCCACCTCGACAACCAACTGGACCCCAACACCACATCCCTCCTGGACAACCTCCACAACATTGGACTGCGCCAGATCGTGACCGAGCCCACGTACTCAGCAGGACACACCCTCGACCCCCTCTTCACTACAGGAAACTCCATCACCTTCAGCCACACCACCGAACTCCCATGGACCGACCATCGTTGCGTCCACTTCACCTTCAGAACACCCACCATCCACAGACACCAGTACCTGCTTCCACGAAGAAACTGGACCAAAATCACCGACGACCAGCTCACCTCCTCACTCAACAACTCCACCCCAACCATCGCGGAAAACGACGACCCCAACACCGCAGCCCGAACCCTGCATAGATGGATCTCGGACAGCACCAACACCATAGCCCCCTCAAGAAAAACAACAATACCCGCGCCAAGAAAGCCAGATGGTTTACCACCGAACTTCGAGAGTCCAGAAGAACATGTCGCCGCCTCGAAAAGGCCTGGAGGAACACCAAATCCACAGAAGCCCACGACAACTTCAGAGCCGCCACCAACGCCCACCATCAACTCATCAGAGAAACGAGGAAAAAAGCGATTGAAGACAGAATCTCCACCCACGCGCACAACAGCAAGGAACTCTTCAGCATCATCAAGGAGTTCGCCCAACCCACTAGCGAGTCTACCGACATCCCTCCCTCACAAGACCTCTGCGACAAACTCGGCACCTTTTTCCACCACAAAATCAAGAGCATCTACGACAACTTCGACGAAGACAACCAACACACTGAACCCTCACCAACCACCCCCGACACCTGGAAACCAGTGATTGACGACTGGACAGCCCTCACCACCGAAGAAACACTGAAGACAATGAAGTCAATCCACTCTGGGGCCCCCACGGACCCCTGCCCCCACCACATCTTCAACAGAGCCGCCAACACCATCGCACCCATGCTCCGCCACACCATCAACCGCTCCCTGGCGACCACCTCGTTCCCCGACGACTGGAAACACGCCGAGGTCAACCCCCTCCTAAAGAAACCCTCAGCGGACCCCACCGACCTCAAAAACTACAGACCCATCTCCCTGCTCCCGTTCCCATCGAAAGTCATCGAGAAAGCCATCAACAGCCAACTCGCCACATTCATTGAAGAACACAACATCCTCAACTCCTCCCAATCCGGCTTCAGAAAAAACAACAGTACGGAAACCGCCCTCCTCGCCGCAACAGGCGACATCCGCACCCTACTGGACCTATCAGCGGCGTTCGACACAGCCTCCCACCGCACCCTAATACGCAGACTCCACGACGCAGGAATCCTGGACAAGGCCCTCGACTGGATCCGCTCCTTCCTCTCCGGCAGGACGCAGCGGGTCAGACTCCCCCCTTTCCTCTCGGACCCCACACCTACCACCTGCGGAGTCCCCCAGGGCTCCTCCCTCAGCCCGACGCTCTTCAACGTCTACATGGCTCCACTCGCCCCCATCGTCAGAACCTACGGACTCAACATCGTGTCATACGCAGACGACACCCAGCTCATCCTCTCCCTATCCAAAGAGCCCAACACCGCCAGATGCAACTTTCGAGAAGGCATGGAAGCAGTCGCCAAATGGATGAAAAACAGCTGCCTACAACTAAACACCAACAAAACAGAAGTACTCATCATGGGCCCAAACCCCGATGCCTGGAGCGACACCTGGTGGCCCCCCGCCCTCGGAAACCCGCCAACTTCAACGGACCACGCACGCAACCTGGGAATCATCCTGGACTCCGAGCTCAAAATGGACCGCCAGATCAACTCGGTCTCGTCTTTCTGCTTCCACACCCTCCGCCTCCTTCGTAAGACCTTCAAATGGATCCCCCTCGAACACCGAAAGACCCGTCACTCAGGCCCTGGTCACCAGCAGACTCGACTACGGCAACGCACTCTACGCCGGAATAAACAAAAACCTCACCCGCAAGCTACAGAACATCCAGAACGCCGCCGCAAGACTGGTCCTCAACCTGCCAAAACACTGCCACATTTCCGAGCACCTGCGCACACTCCACTGGCTCCCTGTCGAGGCGAGAATCACCTTCAAGATGCTCACCCACGCACACAAGGCCCTCCACGGCACCGGACCAGCATTCCTGAACAGCCGACTCAAATTCCACGCACCCCAAAGGACCCTACGATCAGCCCAGCTCTCCTACGCCGTCGTCCCCCGCACCAGAAAGACCAGATCGGGAGACCGCTCCTTCTCCTTCCTCGCGGCCAAAGCATGGAACGCCCTTCCGCTCCACCTCAGACAGACAACATCGCTCCCCATCTTCGCAAGAAACCTCAAAACCTGGCTCTTCGACAGACCCCTCCTTGATGGATGGAACCTGCACCCCACCCCCCCACCCCTAGCGCCTTGAGACCCTTACGGGTGAGTAGTCACGCTTTAACAAACCCCTGATTGAGGTGGGCACACCTCTCTTCCTCACTTGTTTTTCCCGCCGGTTCTCCGGCCCAAAGTGGGGATCAGAACCAGAGGGGGCCAGTTGCTGAAAGCAGCAAGTGGCCTGGGGAAGCTCACTAAGGCGGCAAGCCTTTGAAGCTTCCCCTTCGTGGACCCTGCCCATCCTGGGGGAGGAGTCTTGGCACCTCGTCCCAGGATGTGCATTGTTTCAGGCCCCCGAGAGCAGCAGGGGTCCAGAAACATGTCTGGTGGTGGCAGCTGAAAGCAGCAACTCAGCCTGGACACTAGTGGTAGGTTAGTTTTCAGGGGGCATCTCTAAGATGCCCTCTGTGTGCATTTTTCATTAAATCCCACACTGTCATCAGTGTGGGTTTAATGTGCTGAGAAGTTTGATACCAAACTTCTCAGTTTTCAGTGTAGCCATTATGGTGCTGTCGAGTTTGTAATGACAAGCTCCCAGCACAATATACTCTTAATGGCAGCACTGCACTTACAATATCTAAGAATGGACTTAGACACTGTAGGGGTACAGGGCTCATGCACCTGCACCCTCACCACTGGTATAGTGCACCCAGCTAGAGGGGTGACAGATCTATGTCAGGGCAGTGGGTTGTAGGCATGGCACACAGGGATGTGTGCCATGTCGACTCTTCACTTTGTTCTGCACCAAAACACGCAGCCTGCAAAGGCAGTGTGTGAGTGTGAAGGTACAGGACCTCTAAGGGTGGCACAATAAGTGCTGCAGCCCTTAGAGGCCTTCTCTGGTCACAGTGCCCTGGTTACCTGTGGTACCATTTATCAGGGGCTGACCTGTGGCCAGAGATGCCAAATGGGTTTAGGCTTCAATGCAGTTTTGGGGAAAGAACATAGGCCCTGGGAACCTGATTAGCAGGATCCCAGGGCACACTCGGTCAAAGAACATCAGCAATTCAGCAAAAAGTGGGGGCAACCATGAAGAAAGAGGGCACTTTCTCACATCCAGACACTGCACCTTTTTCGCCTGCCACATTGTTTGCCGTTGCCAAGGCTCGTTGGTGCTCCCGACAGACCCAGACCCCTCAGTTTTCAACATCCGGCGTGGGACAGCTCGTGAACGGCTCCTGGTCTTCCTCAGCGTTGCCTGGTCCACACAGCTGCAGCTCCAAGATAATCGTCAACTCTCCTGACATCGGTGGGCATTGGTCTTCCGTGCCTCCTGGTCACTCCTGAGTGGCATAGACACTGTCCCCTCTGCTTGCAGGTACTTTTCATCTTGAATCCACCTTTGGGTTCAACCGGACACTTTCACCTTCTTCGTCAGCGGCATCTTCCTTAAGTTCTCCATTGGGTTCGACTGCGGTTTCCGACGCCACTTCGAACCTATGAACCCGTCTTCATTGGTGTGGGTATCCTGGTTCCTAGGTTATCCACGGATGGTGTGACTGTCCAACCTTCTGTCTTCCACGGGGTTTCTGCAGGGTTCACTGGGAAGGGTCCTTCTTTAAAATTGCAGCCGTGACTTACTCATTGACTTTAATTGAGCACGCGGTCGTGTTTCCACTCTGCACACGGCCTCCGTGGGGTTCCTGGGTACTTACCTCGGGTGGTTCCTTGGGACTCCAGCACTTCTACGTCTTCTGGGTCCAGTCTTGACTTGAGTCGTGATTCGCATCTCTATATTTTAGTATACGGTTTGGTCTCCCCCTGGCGACCACTCTGTATTTGTGCTACTTACCTGTTTTATTTGCAAAGTATTATGTGCATTGTGTTATATCTCTGGGTAGGAGATATGGTTATGTGTTAGTGTCTTATAATAAATACATATTTTTATAAATCCACTGTGTGGTTCTTTTCCACTTAACCTATACCAATAACATTAAGTTCTGGTAAAATAAGCTGCTTTACACTACTCCTGGGGTAAGCCTGTAGGCTGCTCTCCACAGCTACCACTTAGAGAGCTTTCTAAGGTTGTCTAAGACCACTAAAATCACCATTAGGGTTGTCTGGATTAGTGCAGGGTGCTACACTTACATAATTAAGCACATATACTAAGAGTGTGAGTGTGTGTAGAGAGAGATGTGCACACACATTTTTAAAGGTGAACACTTTCTGCCCAAAACCCAAAGATCCGGTCACTCACATGCAGCAAACATGCGTGTTTTTCAAAATGCAATGTTGAAAGCAAATGACAGATCATGAAACGGATTAATAAAACACCAATCTGCAGTGTCCAAATTCCTCCACTCCCTTCTTGTCCTGCTGCTGCACATGTTTTCAAATTACTAGGGAAGGCTTCTTGGTCAGAACCCCACAGGTGAAATAGGAAGATAGCCTTTTCTTCAGTGCGTTCAAGTTAACAGTTTAAAAGTTCCATCACTACTGCTTTACAAGTTTTTTTGCCAGGCAGACAGCTCTCAGTTGTATCAAAGTGCCCTCATTTTTCATGGTTGCCCCCACTTTTTGCCAAACTGTTGATGTACTTCGACTGAGTGTGCCCTGGTTTCCTGCCAACCAGGGCCCATGTTCTTTCCCTAAAACTGCATTAAGACAAAACCCAATTGGCACTCTTTGGTCACATGTAAGTCCCTTGTAAATGGTACCATAGGTACCAAGGGCACTGTGGCCAGGGAAGGCCTCTAAGGGCTGCAGCACTTACTGTGCCACCCTTAGAGGCCCTGTGTGTGTGTTTTTTTGTTGTTGTTTTTTCTCTCTCTCTCTCTCACTCTCACTCTCACTCTCTCACCGTGTTTTGGTGCAGAACAAAGTGAAGAGTCGACATGGCACACATTCCTGTGTGCCATGCCTACAAACCACTGCCCTGGCATAGATAAGCCACACCTCTAGCTGGGTGCACTATACCAGTGGTGAGGGTACAGGTGCATGAGCCCTGTACCCCTACAATGTCTACACCAATTCATAGACATTGTAAGTGCAGTAGTGCCATTAAGAGTATATGGTGCTGGGAGTTTGTCATTATGAACTCCACAGCACCATAATGGCTTTACCGAAAACTGGGAAGTTTGGTATCAAACTTCTCAGCACATTAAACCCACACAGATGCCAGTGGGGGATTTAATGAAAGATGCACTCAGAGGGCATCTTAGAAATACCCCCTGAAAATCTACCTAACTCTAGTGTCCTGGCTGAGTGACTGCTCGCCAGCTGCCACAAACAGACATGTTCCTGGACCCCTGGGTCGAGAGCCTGCTGCTCTCGGGGGTCTGAAACAATGCACATTCTGGGACGAGGTGCCAAGTCTCCTCCCCCAGGATGGGCTGGGTCCACGAAGGGAAAGCTTCAAAGGCTTGCCGCCTATGTGAGCTACCCCAGCCCTTTGCTGCTTCCAGCAACTGGCTCCCACCGGTTCTGACCTCCATTTTGGGCAGGAGAATCGGCGGAAAAACCAAGTGAGGAACAGAGGTATGCCCACCTTTCCCAACCCTACCCCTCAGGTAGGGGAGGCGAGGTGAAGCACAACTCTCAGCCCCCGCCATCTTGTAGATGGGGGACCCAGCCAAGCAGAGAGAGGGAATGTGCCTCCCTCACACCGGAGGGTGGCATAATAAGGTGGTGTATCCACCCTAAGGAAAGGACCCATTGGTCCCATCCTTTACTTACCTGAAACACCCCTAAATCTAGTATTTAGGGGCAACCCCGAACCTTGCCTCCTCAGACAAGAACCGGCCAGAAGAAGAGAAGAAGGACCGAAGAAGCTGTGCTGAACTAAGAGGATGCCCACTGACTTGGCTTCAGCCCTACCGGCCTGTCCGCACCTCGAACCTGTTCCTCCGAAATCACAGTGTGTCCTGCAGCCAGCAGCCCTCAAGAACCCGAAGGACCTGCCCTGCCTTCCAAAACCAAGACTTTGTCTCCCGTGATCACCGGATTTGCTAACCGACAGACTCTGGCCAAATCCACGAGTCTGCACCACTCTGCACCAGACGCCCACGGCCCGAGTTCACGAGGCCCAACACCACGAGGAGGTCTTCCCTGCGATCCTGACCTGGGATATGGTGATCCCTAACCTACCTCAGGTCTCCAACCAATGCCTGCAGCCGATTCTGGAGGATCCCCCCCGACCTCGACCAAAGCGGGTAAGAAAAACCAGACGCCAAAACACACCCCTGCACCCGACGTCCACCGGCCTTGGGTGGCCCAACCAATGGTGTCCTGGCATCCCAAGACATCCTAAGTTACCTCTCCAACCGGTGGTCGCCTCCAGAAGATCTTCGTCCCCGAGTCTGCAGTGTTTGTTGCAACCGGAGAATCCCCATTGAAAACAGGGCACCCGAAGCCAAAACAGCACCCTGCACCCAGCCGCCCCTGTGACGCTGTGGGTGCACCTTGTGTGTTAAATTGGATCCCCCTTTGCCCTCAGCCCAAGTCCAGGAGCTTTGCTCCCACAACCTTGTAGCCTGCTCGTGAGTAGCCACCAACCGGAGTCCCCCTATCCCCCTTTGGATAACACTGGGCCTCAGCACTCTGCACCCGGCCGCCCTAGTGCCGCTGAGGGTGCTTTGAGAGTGCATCCTTGACCCTGGGGGAACCCTGGTTCTAACCCCAGAAAAACAACTCCCAAACCTAAGTACTTACCATTAAATCGATAACATTGTTTTCTCCCATATGACTGCATTGACTGCTTTCTTGTGAAAATTGCTCTAAGTGTGGAGTTGGTTTGTATGAAACCCTAAGAAACTGCAAATGTACAACAAGATTTACTAACCTTTTCTCTAGGCAATGTCCCAGTGTGATATCTAGGCATATCACACTGAGTAGAAAAAGTAACTTATAAAGTAATCTGAAAAGTAACATGAAAAGTAACTAGAAAATAATTCCAATTGTTTTACAAACAAATGACTTTTTTTTACCAATTGCGTTCAACTGCATTCAAACTGTATTTAACTGCATTATTCTTACAAAGTGTTATTATACTTACCTGTATCAGGCCTGGCTTGGTTCTAGAAAATAAAATACAACTAAATAATATTTTTATACAAACAAATTGGTTTGAGTTCTGTCTTTGAGTGTATGACATTTCTTACCTGAGTGTGTAAAATAAATGTTTAACACTAGCCTCTGATAAAGCCTTACTGCTCACCCACAGTACCACAAATAGAGAGTAAGGTATTATCTACTTTTACCTCTGCCTACCTTCGGGGTTCCACTGAACTCTGTGCACAATATACCTTACTTCGGTATAGTATATACAGAGCCAGCTTCCTACATCCTGCAGGCCTAGAGACCTTCAAAAATCCTGGGAGGACTGCCTACCTTCAACAAAGACTCGAAATCTCCCGTGGACAGCAGACCTGTCCAGAAAGAAACCAATTCCGAAGCTCAATAACTCTGACCTGAGAAACCGTGAACTCTCCTCCGGACCCACCTCTGCACCCAACACCCACGGCCAGAGTCCAAGTGGTCCATCTGTCCTCCGAAGGTTCTCCAGCAATTCTGAGCACGAGTACGTTATGGGCTTACCCCTGCCGGACTCCTCCTCGATGCCTGCCGCCTCAACTTGAATACTCCCCCTGACCGCAACCTGCCAGGTAAGAGTTTACTGACGCTTAAGGACACCCCTGCACCCGAAGCCACTGGGCCTTGGGGACCTCAACCTTCAGTGTCCCGATGTCCCCTAGTATCTCTATTTACCTAGGCAGCTGTGATCCGTACTCCTGGCCCGAGCCTACAGCCTTTCAAGACCGATCTCCCCCATTGGATAACATTGGGCGCCCAACGCAGTGTTGGCACTCTGCAGCCGGCCGCCCCTGTGCCTCTGAGGGTGTAAGCTTGTGCAGCCTTGTGGCCCGCCTTGTACTCACCTTAACTCCAGGAGATCGACCCCTGACATTGCTTTACTCACCTGTGAGCAACACGACAGAGTACCCCCAGTCTGTATTGGTTAACATTCTGAACCCAACCTCGAATTTGACCTCTGCACCCCGCCACCCCTATGTCACTGGTGTATTCTTGGAACTGATTTGAACCCTGCCTTGTGTTCATTAAAGACCCCGAAGACTGAATCAGTAAGTCAAGTAATTACCTGCAAAAACTGCATTCCTGTTTTCCTCCCAATTGGTTAACATTGCAAAGCTTGAAAAGTGTCCACTTTTTAAAGTATAAAGTATTTTTCCTGAAAAACGTACTTACCTTTTTGTGAACATGAAGCTTATTTTTCTAAAATGTGTGTGGATCTACTTTTTGAGTTGGGTGTCATTTATTAGTCCTATTGGAACATGGTCCTAACTAGGACTGCCCAGTGGTGCCCAAACAGCAGGTCCAAACTTTCTACTCTAAAGGAAATGTATAGATAAGCTTAAGGATAGAATATATATATATATATATATATATATATATATATATATATATATATATATAGATACATACACACAAACAATAGAATGAATAATAAAACCTCTTTCAAAGCAGCACCCTGGAACAAAGGACATCATTGCTTAAATACCTTTTCTGTTTTTTCCTCCTCCTTATCTTTTTCTTTCTCCTTCTCATCAGTTTTGTCAGAAGACAATATTACCAAGGTAAGTTTTCGAACAATTTGCTTTGCCTCCATAATTTCTCGTTTATGTTCTTCAAGAATTGTGTTATCCACCGGCAGAAGCTGAGGAAAATTAATCGAAATGATCTTTTAGCATTTAACTGAAAATAAAAGCTGGCTTTTCATGTCAACAAGAAAACATCAAACAACCAGGAGCAAAATTCATGTGGTTTTTTTTTTTTTTTGTTTTTTTAAATAGGAGCCATATTAAGATATCCCAGGATGCCCTATAACTAAACCGTAGAACGGTGCCAATACTTGTCCAGCACAAACCATGCAAAAACAAGGGCTCAATGAGCACTCCGGATCCGACACCTACAACTGCTGGTGCATGGTCACCGTCCCTAAATTTAAATTGCCTCATGGTCAGTGAGGCACCCAACAAGAGGGGAAAGAGGGCAGGTTATTAAAAATGTCGGCGTCGTCACACCTAATTATTTTCATCTTTTATTTGGGGAACACACCAGCTAGTAATCTTGAACTCTACTGCTGGTCCAGTACCCTGGGTATGTACTCTATACCAAAAACATATCAAAATTGGCTTAAAACATGGTTGGCACATTTGGCTTTCCTTATAAGGCCAGAGTATATGGTGCAGAAATACGCCACTGCCACTGAAACATAAATGCTGCTTATGCACTGAAACACCTATTATTTGAACTATCAAGAACAGTCTTTAGAGGCCTCGGGTTAATCGTAGCTTGAGAGAAATAGATATTACTTGTTATGGGGGAGGGAATGCTGTGGCATCAGCGTGCTAAGATTGTGCCATGCACTAAAAGCTGTGCTGCAACAACGGTCTCTTGGGCAGCCGCAGTGTTACAAGAAGGTTCTGTGTTAACATTGTTTTCTGATCCGTGTCTCAAGGTGTGAAGCATTAATAACTACAAGAACAAAAAAAGTCTCATGATAATGCTTTTGGCTCTAACAAGATAAAGGTACTATGCTATTAATATGTTGAATGGTTGTGTTAAGGCACCAGTAATTAGAATAAAGCTTGTGTGTAGGAAAATGTGCCTTTTTGAAATGGTAACCCCCACTTTTTGCCCGGTATGTGATGCAATTTTGGCTGAAGTGCACTAAGTTCCTGCTAATCATGTCCCTAGTGCCAGTGCTCTTTCCATAAGACAAGTTAACTGTTCAAATGTTTCCAAATTGGCAAGCCCATTAGCTCCTGTGTAAGTGCCTATTAAATGGTACCCCTGATGCCTAGGACATGGGTACTAAAGAGGGTCACTAAAGGCGACAGCATGTATTGTGCCACCCTAAGTGACCCATCACCAAACTCATGCAGACTGGTCAGCCGAACGGTTAACCAGACGTTGAGGTTGGTGCCTGCAGGTTGCAGGGAAATTACTCTTACACTTCAAGGGAGCTGCTGACGGCTTAGCGAAGTACTGAAGGCCCTCCGAGGCTTTTGGAGTATGCACAGCTGCAGGACAAGTTGGGTTGTCACGATTGTACGGACAGGAGCAGGCAGGGTTTGGCGCCAAAGTCCACCAGTAGTCTGCAGTTCTCACTTTTTAGGTCTTGCCTAGGCCGCAAATGCGTTGTCTCTTCGAGACATGCTGTTCCTTGGATATGGGCTTTTAGCACCGCCCATCGTTTCAATTGGCTCCTCTTACTGTCCTTTGTAAATCCCGGGCTTTTGATTAGTCAATAGGCTTAGTAGTCCCTTCTTCTGGCATTTTGTATCCTCCCATGAGGACTGCCCCTGTTGCATGTGCTGATACTATTACTGTTACTGTTATTTATGGTGCTCTGTGTTTCACTCGTTTGTGCACTCTGCCTATCAAACTTAGCATACTATAAAACTGAACTTAATTTTGTTTAATACAAAAACACATCTTATATGCTAACTAGAACATTATGATCTAACCCTCTTGTCCATGTTTTAAGCGCTCCAGAAGGGGGGTTGGGTTGAGTGCCTTCAAGTTTTAGAAGTTCAGCCCTGGAATGAACTTCTTCTGAAGCTCTGCAGCCCCTCCAATTCTCACCAATTGAAGCACTCTTAAGATTTAGCTTTTTTATTAGCTGGCCTCATTGTCCCGGGGTTCTTTAGTTTAGTTCCTAAATTTTAAACTTTAATAAATCAGTGGATAGGGCATATTAGGCAAAAACTTGATGTAGAATCCAAGATTACCCCTAGGAAAGCACAGCGGCAGAATCTTGCAGCTGTGACTAAGGCCATGGTCAGCAGAGCTGGAAGAATAGTGTAGAGACATCTGATATAATGTCAGATTTAAAGCCTCACTGACACGGTCTAGGTCTGCGCATAGCCCTTCAAGGATTCTCACATAACGTATAGTTTCTTACCTGTCGGTGTAGTTTTGCAGCTTGAAGACTTTCTGGATTCACTATGCTGTGCATTATTCCGCCATCTTGTGGTTGGGTCCGGAATTGTAGTATTTTTTCTCTCTTCTTTTTTCGTGGCCCAGTTGGGCGGCGACGTCCCACCATTTGGTGTCCTTCGTGACGACAGCGCGCTTGCTGCGGAAGCTCCCACCCTTGGTCGCCATCTTCGGTTTCTTTTTTTTTTCTCTTTTCTTATTTTGTTGTCCGCTTGTTTGATCCCTTTAGCTATGTATGTAATTTTAGCCTCCTTTGTCCTTATGCTTCATCTTTCTGGCGGAGGAGGGTGGGATCGCTAGTGAATCCAGAAAGTCTTCAAGCTGCAAAACTACACCGACAGGTAAGAAACTATACGTTTTGCAGCTTGAATCTTTCTGGATTCACTATGCTGTGCATAGACTTACTAGCGGTTTTCCCTTATTGCGGTGGCTGGGTGGAAGATGAGCATTGATTACTGAAAATATGTTGTAAGACCTTCTGTCCTAATTGCGCTTTTTTGTTCATTTGGATATCTACACAGTAGTGCTTAGTGAACGTGTGCACTGAAGACCATGTTGCGGCTTGGCAAATCTCTTGGATAGGTGTGTTCGCTAGAAACGCAATTGTTGCTCCCTTCTTCCTTGTTGAGTGAGCTTGAGCTGCTCCTTGTAATTGTTGTCCTGCCTGTTTGTGGCAGAGTTGAATTGTCTGCGCAATCTATCGTACAATGGTATTTTTGGTGACTGGTCGTCCCAGAAAACTGCTGGCAAAGGAGACAAAGAACTGCTTTGTTTTCCTGCACTCCTTTGTCCTTTCCATATAGTGCACTACGGCCCTTCTGGCGTCTAGTGTGTGCAGCGCCCTTTCGGTTCGTGTGGAAGGGTTTTGGAAAAAACTTGGTATTTGGATTGTTTGGTTAATGTGGAACCGAGACACCAACTTTGGCATGAAGTGTGGGTCCGTCCTCATTACAATCCTGTCCTTGTGTATTTGCAGGTACGGCTCTTGGAGTGTCAGTGCTTGCAACTCACTTACTCTTCGTAGTGACGGGATAGCCACTAAGAAGGCCGTCTTTAGCGTGAGCATGTGCAGTGTAGTTTTGTGAATTGGTTCAAATGGCGCCTTCATCAACTGAGTGAGCACTACGTTGAGGTTCCATGCTGGTGCTGGCATCCTTTTTGGGGGTGCGATTCTTTTCACCCCTTCCAGAAATCTCTTCACATCTTGGGAGGTGAAGAAACTTCTCCCTGTCTCTCCTCTTGTGTATGCCATTACCGCCGCCAAGTGCACCCTCAGGGATGTGTAACTTAATCTGCTTTGTAGCAGGTGTGTTAAGTATTTTAGTACCGTTGATTCCCTTGTGATTTTCCGTTGTAGAATCCCCTTGATGCACCATTCAGAGAACCTCTTCCACTTTGCTACGTAGCACTTCCTTGTGGAAGGCCTCCTTGCCTCCCTGAGTACTGCCATGGTACTTGGTGGTAATTTGAGGTGTGCAAATTCTAAGTCTTCAGGAGCCACGCTGCTAGGCTGAGGCTCTCCGGCTCTGGGTGTAGCACCCTTCCGTTCTGCATTGCTCACGGATCTTTTCTTCTTGGGAACCTGTGTGCTGGTTCTTGTGCCATTTCTACTATCTGTGAGAACCAGGACTGCCTGGCCCACTGGGGTGCTATTAGTATTAGCGTCATGTTGCTTATTCTGCATATGCTGAGTACCCTGTGTATCAGTGGTATCGGGGGGGGGAAAGCGTATGCAAATGTCTTTGACCAATCTATCCATAGCACAATCCCTTGTGACCAAGGGTCTGGTTGTCTGGATGCGTAGTGTTGGCATTTTGCATTCTGGTGTGTTGCAAATAGGTCTCTTTGAGGTGTACCCCATTTCTGGAATAGCTTCTGTGTTTCATGTTGATTGAGCTCCCACTCGTGGAATGCTGACGCCTGCCTGCTGAGTCGGTCTGCTTCCACATTGTCCTTCCCCGGGAGATGTATTGCCAGTAGGTCTATTTCTAGCGGGATGGACCATTTCCATATTTCCTGTGCTAGCCCTGATAGTGCCACTGATTGTGTTCCTCCTTGTTTGTTGATGTAGAACATGGTGGTTGCGTTGTCTGTTTGGATCAATACCCTGTTTCCGTACAGCTGTTTCTGAAAGGCTTTTAAGGCTAGGAACACCGTTTTCAGCTCCACGTAGTTGATGTGTCTGACCGCATCTTGCTGAGACCATAGACCCCTCACCCTGAGCTTGTTCATGTGTGCGCCCCACCCCAGTTGGGAGGCGTCCGTTGTGATGGTCACTGTTGGAGTTGGTTGTGTGAATGGCTTCCCCTGTGATATGTTTTCCTTGTTCCACCACGCCACTTCCTGATGCACTGCGTGTTTGACAACCACAAGATCTTCCCAACTCCCTGTTGCCTGTGACCATTGCTGCTGAATCCATTCCTGGAATGGTCTCATGTGTAGCCTGATATTTGGGACTAGGTGGATGCATGACGCCATCATTCCCATTAGCTTGCTCACCGTCCTCACTGTCAGAACTTGCCCCTTGCGGTAAGGACGTGTGTTACAATTAAATGAATGATACGTAGTCCAGTGATGTAGTTCAGGATCACAGCTTTATTCTTCAGATAGGATCCATATTAAGTCTCACGCTAGGCCTCATACAATGCCCCACCAGGAGCAGCCTCCTTGCCGCTCAGCCCTTCCACACCAACTGATTCCTTCTTACACTCAAACACTCAACATTCTGATGACATCACATAGACTGAGCAGCAAGGCATAAGGGCAACAACAGAGAGGATGCATCATTCACTTACTTGATTACAACACATCCCCCCCCTCATCAAAATTGTAAAAATACAAGCATGCGAGATCATAGCACATACATGCAATATGACTGACAATAATTAAATGTGCGGAGGTGGACATACACACATACAAAAGTCAAAGAGCTTCAAAAATAACATAACGCTACAAGAATAACATCAATCTTCAAGAGCATCGTCCAACACCCCATCCCATCCTGAAAAGATGAGAGAAACACAAAAGTGTTGTGTTATTTAAATCGCACGCCCAACACTCGAAGGCGTACACTCTAGAGTAATTATGCAACCCCTAAACACAGTGTGATACACATACCACAACCAAAACAAGGGTAAATTAAGAGAAGCTAAAGAGAAAGTAGTCTTCTCATGTGCGCACCCGTAACGCACAGTCCAAACACCTCTCAAGAGACAACAACCACTCACAGGGTACATCCAATAGAAGTAAGACAGAGAAGCTACACAAAAGGTAGATCTCTCACATGTGCGCCCGTAACGCACAGTCCAATACCTCACACGAGGTAACAACCAATCCAGAGGGTAAAACCAAAACTGGGAAATCAAAGAAGCTTCAAAAGAAGGAGTCTTCTCATGTGCGCACCCATAACGCACAGTCCAACACCTCACACAAGGTGTGCGCACCCGTAACGCACAGTCCAACACCTCACACGAGGTAACAACCAATACAGAGGGTAAAACCAAAACAGGCAAGTCAGAGAAGCTTCAAAAGAAGAAGTCTTCTCATGTGCGCACCCGTAACGCACAGTCTTACACCTCACACGAGGTAACTACCAATTCAGAGGGTAAAACCAAAACAAGCAAGAAGCTTCAGTTTCAGAACATGACATGACCAGGGACACTACACTCTCTCTTCCTCTATTCATACATATACCAAAGAAAGACACTACACTCTCTCCCCCTCTCATACAAATACAGGATCAGGTACCAGTGAAAGGTACAATCATCACATAAGAAACACACATGAAATTAAAACAAAAAGAAAGTCTCATACTCCGGTGAGCGGTCTCTCACCCGAGGTCCTCACCAAAAGTTCCACATAACTGTCCACATCCTAAGCGGTGTAGCACAGCGACTCCATCTTGGTTAGCGCTGCTAGGCCTTCAACTTGCTGATGTGCCAAAATGTCGAACGAAGTTTACCAACGCCAGCGTTGCCATTAACGAAGAAAAAAAAAGTTTCAATTAACTTTATTGTAAAGTCGCAGCAACCGTGGTTGGCAGAAAACCCTCGTAAGAAGTGCAGGAAACATCATACAGGGTCCAACTAAAAGATGGCGGCATGTCTGACGCCGAGCCGGATGGCTCACGGCACGTAGGCGCTCCAAAAGCGTCTCCTGTCAAGTCATAGAAATCCCTTCGATGAACAGCGTGTCATGTAGGAACCCAAGAAGAGACCGCAGGTGAGGTTGCGCGCGCAGGGACAAAGTCAGTTAGTTCAAAATAATGTATGGCGGAAAATGTAAGTGTTCCAAACGGAGCTCGTGCCTTAAATCCAATAACAATAGAGCGGTTGAAGAGACCAAACAGGTCTCAAATGTAGTAAAATAAAATAATAGACGAAAACAGTCTCACCAATGTTGACTTCAGGCACTACCGGCACAGACCGCCTCCGTAACTGGCAAAGGATGAAGCCAGAAGACAAAATAGGGGCACAGAAGGTCAGGACAATGAAGACAAACACTCCTCCAAGGCAGAAAGACAGGGAGGCAGTGGGCAGCAGGTAGCGAGCAGGCAGGCAGGCAAGAACTGGCCATCAAGAGAGAGACAGCGAACAAGTAGGAGTAGGTCGCTACTCTGAGACTGTCCCAAGGAGCAGGAGGGCAGACTTCTTCCAAGACAGGCAGGCAGTGGACAGTAGGCAGGTCCAGGTCACAGATGATGTTCTCTGTCAACATGTTACAGGACAGGAACAGTTCAGCAAAGTCAGGCAAACAAAGATAATGAAGGAAAGTCCAAGACAAACTGGCACTTACTGGTTGGGGCGACCGATGAAAAGGTCACTGGTGGGGCATTAGAGGTGCCAGTTTTGTTCAAATCTCCAGGTTGTAGTTTCTTCTGTTTTAAAAGTCCATTTTCCATTGAAGTAGCACGCAGGTTCTTTAAAATCGTCGCCAGTGTTACAATTAAATGAATGATACGTAGTCCAGTGATGTAGTTCAGGATCACAGCTTTATTCTTCAGATAGGATCCATATTAAGTCTCACGCTAGGCCTCATACAATGCCCCACCAGGAGCAGCCTCCTTGCCGCTCAGCCCTTCCACACCAACTGATTCCTTCTTACACTCAAACACTCTCAACATTCTGATGACATCACATAGACTGAGCAGCAAGGCATAAGGGCAACAACAGAGAGGATGCATCATTCACTTACTAGATTACAACAACGTGCTTCCTTTTGTATCGCCAATGTTCTCCTCCTGCTGGGGAACACTTTGGCCTGTATGGTGTTGATCTCGGCCCCCAAGAATATCTTGATCTGCTCTGGGTCGGTTGACGATTTCTCCCAATGAATTGAGAAACCCAGTTGACTTAGTGTTTGCACGACCTGCTGGATGAGTCCTTTGCATTTGTTGTAAGAGCTTGCCTTTACGAGCCAGTCGTCGAGGTAGGGATATACGTGTATTCCTTGCTTTCGTAGGTGCGCTGCTACTGCTGCTAGGCACTTTGTAAACACCCTTGGTGCGGATTGGAGTCCGAATGCTAGTACTGTGAACTGGTAGTGAGTCTGGTTGATTACAAACCGTAGTAGCTGTTTGTGCCTGTGGTTGATGGGGATGTGTAAGTACGCGTCCTTCAGATCTATTGTTGCCATGTAATCCCCTTTTTGTATTTGTGGTATTACCTCCTGTAGGGAAGTCATTTTGAATCTTTGAGTTCTTATGAATTTGTTTAAGAATCTCAGATCTAGGATAGGTCGTAGTGTTTCGTCCACGTTTGGCACGAGGAAGTAGGTTGAGTAAACCCCTCTGTTCCTTTGGTTGTGCGGTACTGTCTCTATTGCCTTTTTGCTGAGCAGTTCCTTGGCCTCCAGCTGCAAGAACGAGAGTTCTTTTGCCGAGTGGGTCTTATTTCTTGGTCTTTTTGTTGGTGGTTGTCTTTCCAGTTCTATGCAATATCCGTATTGTAGGACGTTTAGTATCCACTTGTCTGTAGTGATCTTCCTCCACTGATTGAGGAAGTTCTTTATCCTGCCTCCTACCGGTGTTGTGTGTTCTAGGGACTGTTTCCTGTGGATCGTTAGGTTTTTGTTTCTCTGTTTGTTGTTGCCCCCACCACGAGGTGTTGCTAGGTTGGTTGTGGGCCTGATGGTGAAGTCACTTGGAGTCTACGAGATTGTCCTCGTCCGTTTCCGCGCCCTCGAAAGGACTGGCCCCGGGGCTGGTACTGCCAGTTTTGCTGCTGCTGTCCTTGCTGCTGCTGGCCTTGGTTGTTCCTTTGGTAGCCTTGCTGGAACGTTTGGTGCGATGTGGCAGGCACGTTGCCTCCTCTACCGCCCGGCCTTCTGGTGGGTGCCCCTCTTCTCATCCCTCTGAACTGCAGCGCTCCCATGGACCTTGCTGTCTCGTTGTCCTTTTTGAGCTGCGTCAGCTTTTCATCAACTGGCGTGCCAAACAGTTTTTCGCCGTTGAAGGGCGTATTCAGGATGTTACTCTGCACCTCTGGCTTGAATCCTGAAATCCTGAGCCATGCGTGTCTCCTCTCGGTCACTCCTATCATCATTAGTCTGCTGGATGTTTCTGCAGCATCCAAGGCTGACTTCAAGCATGTGTTTGCCATGCTTTTGCCTTCTTCCACCAGGTGAGCTGCCCTTTGTTGGTACTCACCTGGTAGATGCTTGAGGAGTTGACCCACTTCGTCCCAATGATGGTATGCCTGCCTGTTGATCAGGGCGTTTGAGTTTGCGATACGCCACTGTATTGCCGCATTTCTCTCCACCTTTCTCCCTGTCAGATCCATCCTCTTACTCTCCTTGTCTGGAGGTGGTCCGGTATTAGTGGGCACATTGGCCCTTTTCCTGGCCGTAGCCATAATTATGGAGTCAGCTGGCACTGATCCTTGTATGTATGCAGGGTCTTGGGAAGAGTGTTTGTACTTTTTCTCTGTTCTCTGAGTGACAGCCCTGCATACTGCTGGTTCCCTGAAGGCATCTCTTCCCTTGGTCCAGCACACTAGGGAGCATGGGGAGGAATAGGCTCCTGGTTTGTTGAGGCAGTAGAGTTTCCAGGAGGAAACATGCCTTTGGCTTCTCTTCTTCCATTTTCACCCCATAGGTTTGTGCCGCCTTCAGGACTACCGTATTGTAGACCCCGATGTCGTCTGGCGGCGAGGGCCTCGAAGGGTAAGTGTCTACCCCTTCTTCCGGCGATTCTGCGTCGAGGTCTTGCCATTCCAGGTCTTGTGCCTCCGAGGACGTCGAGTCCCGGTAGGATTGCAGGTCTTCATCGCCTTCTCCCTCGAAGTAATAGTCTTCGCCCCCCTGTTCCTCGACCGGTTCGGGCGTTTTCAGCGGTTCGGCGTCTTTGTAGTCTATTTCGACCTTGAGCGTGGGTCTCGACGGAATGGAGTATTCGCTCATTTTGCGGTCGAAATCCTCCTTCCACTGTAGGATGCTCGCCATTTCGGCCTCGAGCCTCCTCTTTTTCCTCTCCATCTCTTGTGCCTGTTCGACGTAGAGGGCTGGAGCGGCTCTCTTCGGGGCCGTCGACGTGGACGATTGCCCCTCCCTTCTCGGCGCCGAGGTGTGCTTTTCGGGGGCAACCTTCGACGCCTTTGGTTTTTCAAGGGTTTTTGCCGATTGGGAGTCCTTTTCGAAGGATCCGCTCGGCTGACTGTCCTTGGTCGCTGTTGCCTTCGACGAATGTTTCGGCAGCAATGCTCCCTTCGAGGACTTAGCTTCACTTCTACGAGTGTCGCTCGGGGCTTTGGCTTCACCCTTTCGAGTGTCGCTCAAGTGCTTACGGGTCGACGACTCCCTTACCTCCTTCAACGTTTTCTTTTGGACCTAGACGACTGTGCAGTCCTCCGGTGATGTTGTCCTCCTCTCCACTTGAGAGGCCCAGGTCTCGGAGCGATGGGGGTGGTCCCTGCCCCTGCATGTTGTGGTTCGCCCTTCTCTGCCTCTCCCTCACCGTGAGGGTCTTGGGTGTAAACGCCGAGCATGCGTTGCAGTCCTCGCTGCTGTGGTCGAGCGGCAAGCAGAGGTTGCAGACTGGATGTTGGTCCTTCTGGGCGTACTTGTGGTGGCAGTTGGTGCAAAACTTGAACGGTGTCTTGTCCATACCCGCGCTCAGGGAGCCCCCTGCGAGCGCATTCTCTGTAGGACGTCGAGATCTCGGTCATAAACCTTCTCCCTCGTCGTCCCGGTTACTTGACTCGTAGTCCGGTGTACTTCAAACTGATTTTCGTCGGTATTCTTCTATTTGCCTGGATTCCTCTTCCAAACTTCTGGAACTCTTCGGCGACGATCCAGACCCAACGGCGGAAAAAAGAATCTGAAGATGGCGACCAAGGGTGGGAGCTTCCGCAGGAAGCGCGCCGACGTCACGAAGGACACCAAATGGTGGGACGTCGCCGCCCACCTGGGCCACGAAAAAAAAAAAGAGAAAAAATACTACAATTCCGGACCCAACCACAAGATGGCGGAATAATGCACAGCATAGTGAATCCAGAAAGATTCACGCTGCAAAACTGTTAGGCCCAACATCTCAAGTCAAAAAATCAGGTTGAATAGATCCTAGGCATTGGGAAGTATCAGTATTAGAACCGGTAGGGCAGCTTCAGCCAAAGGACAAAGGAAAAATTCCACCAAGGGCACCTCAGAATGCTCGGAAACCCTGCTGGCTTAAGACTGTCATAACATTACTTAATGATTTGAACACCAGAGATAATTTGAGGTTGATCAAGACAAGCATGAAAAATGTTTATATTAATTCTACTGTAAAAGCCATCATTGCGAGCTAGGACTGCTTTAGGATATCTTTCAATGGCAGAACTCTGCATGGTAAAACAAAGGATTTTTTTTTACAACAAAAAAATGAATCACTGCCCTTCCACTGCGCCATCCTTAGGGCAGTTGTTCACAAACATTCTAACAACTATATTTTTAGAGTTGGGAGGTGCTTGAAAGGGTGAGTGGGCACACAGTGAATTGCAATCTCTAAAACCATAGGGAAAAAAAACAAGCTTTAAAAAAATCCCTATTCATCACAGGAAAACAAAACTCTAACATCCAATAAAAGAATGCAATATTAAAATAAATCTGGGATTAAGACAGGATTTAATTCACATACTCAAATAGTTTAAAAAAAACAATATTCAGCTTTATGCTGACTATTACAACACTATATGCAAAGCACAGTTTGAACAGGCTCAGATTTCAGGGGAAAGATTTTATTAACACCAAATATTACACAGCCATACAACAAGAAACTCAATTCGTAAATATGGAGTGCAAAAGGTTACTTACATGTGTGTAAAGGTCATCTAAAGCTATAAGATTATATTGGAGAAGTACTGCTGCAACTATATACAATGAGGAAGGAGTCTCTCCATTAGGTTCCTAAATAAAAAAGAAACCGTTAGTAGGTAAACGGTCACTGAAGGGGAAAAATATTAGTTACTACAAAGATGACCCTCCCCCCCAAACCTCAAATAATGAGCATTAAAGAAAAACTAATCGATTACGTGAAAACTAAAATCTTCCTTCAATACCTATTTACACATAAGCTTGTGCACATGAGCAAACACAAATATAATTATAGTGGGAGAGCAATGTCGTACGTGGAGCTTAAGTAAACTCTCTAGTATTCCAGCAGGCCGGGGAGAAGGTATGTTTAGTACGACACAACTCCAACCAAGACTTCACAGCCATTCCCCTAAACATACACTAAGAAAAGTCAGCCCAGTGATGTAGCAATTCATCCAAGAGAACACATTTTTAGTATTTTAAGACTAAGGTGAAATACTTGACTTGAAAAACAGGCGAACAGGACACCAAACGAAGTTTTACTGGTTAAAAGATAGGACACAAAAATGGTTAAATAGTCAATAGCAGGGCAAGATTACATGCAGGATGATAATTCCAAAAGACAAAATGAACTAGTAAGATTGGGTGCCCAAACAGCAGGTGTAAACTTTCTCCTCTAAAAGCAATGTACAGATAAGCTCAAGGACAAAGCGAGATAGCAGACTAAACCAGTCAATGAATCAGTAGAGATGGTGTATGTATTACACAAATACCAGAATACATGAAACAAAAAAAAAAGACAAAAACTATATATCCAAGTTTTTCAAAAATGCTTCTTCTAGACAATGTAGAACTTACTGTGCTGGTGGAGTGGCCTGAAAAAAGTGCTAAATCAATGTACTAATTAAAAGAGCAAAGATTACGTCACCTTACTTAAAAATGTAATTGTTACTAACCAGTATGAGTAGTTCTGCAGCTTAAAGAGTTTCTCAATTCACATGCAGTGCATTATTCCGGCATCTAGTGGTTGGGTCTGGAATGTTGTGCGTGTCATCCTTTTGGGTTAATTTTGTTTTTTAGGCAAACGACCATTTGACTACTGGTCCCACCTTGAAGACGTCAGATGCAGCTCCTAGAATCCTCTGTGCGTCGGAGCCATCTTCAGATTTTTTTCTTCTTCTCTCCCCATGTTATAAAGTCTCTCATCCCGAGGAAGAGGGTGGGTGACATGTGAATCCAGAAACTCTTTAAGCTGCAAAACTACTCCTAATGGTAAGTATTCCTTTCATTTTGCAGCTGTGCACATCGTGTGCATTGACTTTGTAGCAGCTTTCCATATTGAATGGGAGGCTGGGCTACGAAGAGATTGTGTTTGTAAACAGGATCTTTAGACATATCCCACCTGAGCTTTTTTGCTGGCTTGAATGTCGATGCTATAATGCTTTGTAAAGGTGTGTGACCACAACCAAGTAGTTGCTTTACATATGTTCACAAAGGAGACACTGGTGATGAATGGGAGGTTTGCTCCCTTTTTAGGTCTCGGCTCTAGACAGAACACATGCGTGGTTTCGAAAAGAGACATGTTGTAGCTCCTTTACGGGCTTCAACCCGCCCATAGGCTTGTTATTTCCTGGCTCCCTCGTCACTCCCTTATTCATTCTCCCCATTTGTCCATGGCATGCATGCATCATGCCTCTTCCGGTGTTTAGCCCTCCCTGAGAGAGCAGGGACCAATTACTAATATTCATACACAGCGCCCATTTTAGGAAATGTTTTCGGGACTACTTTTTTCTCAGTTTTAAAAGCACTCTACACAGTGCTTTTCAGAGCTGTTCTTGCAAGGTAACGCTTCGTCGTTGATCATCGAGTGCTTGCAAAACAATCGTGTGCCGGGTACAACAACGTCCAAACATAAACAAGCATGCATTCACAGTATTACAATTCCTCTCATTATTGTAATCAACAGTGTATCACTTTGCTTTTCTGTAGCCTCCAACCTGCTTTCCGTGGCGCTCGCTCTCCAGTATGGTAGAATGTAAACACAGCCTTGAGCTTGTTTTAAAATTGTTTATTTCTCCCCACTCACACACCTTCTCTTGGCTCGTTCATATTTTGCTGGCCCTTCTAAACCCACTTTAATCAGTAAAAGCTGCCGCCTGGCTGGCATGCCCTGGGGAAGGGGGGGAGGGGAGTTCTTGGACCTGCTGCAGATTCCATTAAGTTGCTTTTTTTCCAGCTGAAAGCATTTTTCCCCACTTGCTTTCCCCAACCCCTTCATCTTTTCATCAGCCTTTTCATACAAACAGATAACAGGCGGAATT
The DNA here is from genome assembly GCA_963921515.1 of Calotriton arnoldi. Lineage (NCBI taxonomy): Eukaryota > Metazoa > Chordata > Amphibia > Caudata > Salamandridae > Calotriton > Calotriton arnoldi. The sequence goes on along the minus strand of CAWUFW010001079.1, from coordinate 2,254,016 downwards.
CCCAGAAGACATCAGTGCTCCAGCTGAAATACACCCGCCTGGTAACTGCACTCGAGCGCTCATGGGTTAACTTGCTCACAGCTCTGATGTCATCAGGGCTATAAATCTTGTTCACATCTCCTCACATTGGCTGCAATGCACTCACTCCGTAAAACATGTACTTGAAACAGAAAAAGACTTTTTCAACGCAGCGCTTTCTTCTGAAAATACAAGTATGTGTATCTGAACTCTCTTCTCTGACCCAAGCCGCCGTGTCACTGGCTCCGAGCACACTTCTCCTCACAAGTATTCATTTTACGCGAGATCTGTAAACAGGAGTTGAATTTCTTTACATTTCTTGGCTAAACATTTGAGGTGCACCCCCCCGCGTCCACAAGCCTCAACAGCAGAGCATCTCGCAGACCACAGCAGCTGTTTTCTAATGTTTTTCTACAACACCTATCTGTCCACCGCTCTGTTGCTTTGTGGCTTAGTTGGCACTATATGCACATGTAGGATAAAGACCCCACATTGCATTCTGGGACATGTAGCGTTTCTTTAACACTGCAGGTATGAACTCACAATTCCCCTGTGTAAGAAAGTGGCTCTGTATATACTGAACCAAAGTAAGGTTCAGTGTGCACAGAGTTCACAGTCCCCAGAGGTTTGGCAGAGGCTAAAGTTAGATATAACCTTATTCTCTAAAGTGGTAGCTTGGTCGAGCAGTAAGGCAGTATCAGAGGACAGTGTAAAGCTTTTGTTGTACACACTCAGTCAGCAAATGGTCTCACACACTCAAGAACTGAACTCTAGGCCAATTGTTTTGTATATAAAAATATATTGTTGTTTTATTTTAGAACCACAAGTAGGTATAAAAATACTTTCTCAGAATGAGATGCTTTAGTTATATACTTTCAATACACAATAGACTTTTAAAAGCAATAGCTACAGTTGTTGCAATAGGCAACACAATTCAAACACAATTATAACATTGAGCTCAATGGGGATTTTTAAGTAAATGCAATATCAATTACTTTGCGTATGATTTTCTTACTCAGGGCTGGATCCTGGATTCAGCCCTGGTGCATTTCCTGTAAACAGTTGGAAGAAATCGTTTTTGTTACACAGGCGATTTTTAAGGAATATTTGTCGGTTTCAAAAATCGACACTTAGAAGAATTTCTGGAGAAAACCATGCAATGTTATCCTATGGAGGAAAGTCAAGTTATCGGTAAGTACAGTTGTAATTGCTTTTCAGGGTCAGTGCTGGGCACCAAGATCCAGCACTGGGATCTCTCCTGATAACAGGTGAGTAATTTCGTTTTCGTTGATCGGACGATTTTTAGTGAATATTTTAAAGTTTCAAAACTCGACAGAAGAAATTTCAGTGTAAACCAGTCAATGTTACCCTATGGAGAAAATGTAGGTTATCGGCTTTCAGGTAAGTACTCGACTGGCAGAGTTAAGGTTCTGGGCATAGACTCAGGGGTCTCCCAGGGTAAGGTAGGTACAGTTGGTACACCCTCAGCGGCACAGGGGCGGCCGGGTGCAGAGTGAGTTAGGCCCAATGTTAGCCTATGGCGGGCAGGGGGCCCTTAGTTGGTGGCTGCTAGCAGGCAGGCCACACGGCTGTGGGAGCTGGGCTCCTGGTCACTTACACAGGGCAAGTGGGGAAGTAGAATAGGATAGGTGTTGCACTCCCAGGGGCACTCGGGCGGCTGGGTGCAGGGTGCTTTTGAGCCGTCGAGCGCTCAATGTATTTCAATGGAGAAGCTGGAAGTTGAACAAAGGCTGCAAGCTCGGGGACAGAGATTCTTCAGGTGCGACCACCACTTCGAGAGGTAAGTTGGGTAGTTGGAGGATAGGTAGGCACCCCGGAGTTGGGCACAGGGGGCCGCAGGGGTGTCTTTTCGTGTCGGGAAATCTTACCCTCTGCTGGTCGCGGTTGGAGGGGTCCCTGGTTCTGAGGCTGCAGGCGTCGTCAGGAGCGTCGAGGAGGGTCCTTGGGTGCTGGATTCTGGGTCACAGTCCCCGGGGGGACGTCCTCGTGGTCTTTGTCCACTCAGGCACAGGCCGGGCTCGGCGGGTGCAGAGTGTGCAGGAGTTGCGGTTCCTGGCTGGCACCAGAGGTTTGCTACTTGCTTTGAGCAGTACCACTGCTCGTGGGAGTCCCAGTCTTTTAGAGTCACAAGGCAGTCAGGTCTTCTGGGGTTTTCGAGGTTGCTGACCACTGGAGATGCCGGGTTTTAGCAGGAGCAGGTTCGAGGGTCGACAGGCCTGTAGGGCTGGGGCCAAGTCAGTTGGTGTCTTCCTCTTGTGAGGAGCTGCACGGCAGGTCTTCTTTCTTCTTGTTCTTCTTGCTTGTTTCGGATTCGGGATCTGAGGAAGGAAGGTTCAGGGTTCCCCTAAATACTAATTTTAGGGGCGTTACAGGTAGGTAAAGGGCAGGGACCAATGGGTCCCTTCCCTGGGGTGGGTACACCCCCTATCCTGCCACTCTCCAGTGGGATGGGGGCAGGAGCCTAGTCCTGATTGGGCAGGGCTCCCCATCTTCAAGATGGCAAGAGTCCGGAGATGTGCTTCACCTCGCCTCCCCCACCTGAGGGGTGGGGTTGGCAGAGGCTGGCACACCCCCTTTCCTCCCTTGGGGTTTCCCGCCAGTCTTCCCGCCAGAGTGGAGGCTAGAACCGGTGGGGACCCGTTGCTGAGTACAGCAAGTGGTCTGGGGAGGCTCACAAAGGCGGCATGCCTTTGAAGCTTCCCCCTGCCCATCCTTGGGGAGGAGACCTAGCACCTCGCCCAGGAAGTGCATTGTTGCAGGCCCAGGAGAGCGGATGGCTCTCTACCCAGGGGCCCAGCAACAGGTCTGCTGGGTGGCAGCCTAGGCAGCCTCTCAGGCAGGACGTGGATGGTGGGTTAGGTTCAGGGGGCAACTCTAAGTTGCCCTCTGTCGTGCATCTTACATTAAATCCCACACTGGCATTAGTGTGGGTTTAATGTGCTTAGAAGTTTGATACCAAACTTCCCAGTCTTCAGTGTAGCCATTATGGTGCTGTGGAGTTCGTAATGACAAACTCCCAGCACCATATACTCTTAATGGCAGCACTGCACTTACAGTGCCAATCAATGGACCTGGGTACTGTAGGGGTACAGGGCTCATGCACCTGTACCCTCACCACTGGCATAGGGCACCCAGCTAGAGGGGTGACTGATCTATGCCAGGGTAGTGGTTTGTGGGCATGGCACACAGGGATGTGGGCCATGTCGACTCTTCACTTTGTTCTGCACCAAGACACGCAGTCTGCAAAGGCAGAGTGAGTGTGTCAGGGTACAGGGCCTCTAAGGATGGCACAATAAGTGCTGCAGCCCTTAGAGGTCTTCCCTGGTCACAGTGCCCTGGGTACCTGTGGTACCATTTACCAGAGGATGACCTGTGGCCAGAGATACCAATTGGATACAGTTTTGGGGAAAGAACACAGGCCCTGGGAACCTGATTGGCAGGGACCCAGGGCACATCAAGTCAAAGTGCATCAGTGGTCCGGCAAAAAGTGGGGGGGTTACTGCAACAGAAACCCACTTCCTTACACCTGCATGTGCATAAAAGGTATAACCGACTTAAGTGAATATCACGTGCACATCAGTTTTACTTGGACAGTGTCAATGATGCAACAGATGTCCGGGCAGGATATAAAGCATTCACATTGATAAATCCAACAAATCTGCCATTGCACAGACCTATTGCCGGGTATGGTGGCTCAGTGGACTAATGCGTCCACTTCAGGGGCCTGTGTTCGACCTCATAGAGGTTCAAATCACGGCTGGTCCACTCAGCCCTTCATCCATCTGAGGTCGATAAAATGAGTACCATTGAGTTGGGTAACAATCAACATCTGTTATTCAGCGCCAAGATATCCTTCTGGGTGAAAGTGTGCTTTACAAATACACATATGTTATTGGCTTTGCCAATGCTTGTTCCTTCTTGAATGGGCTCTAGGCCTCTCTTCTAGTGCAACCCCAGTGGCACATGGTACCTCTGTATTATTTGCATCGTCTGTGAGAAAGTGCCTCTTTTTGCATGGTTGGCTCCATGTGGTTTCAATTGTAGTGCACAGGGTCCCTGCCAAACAGGTCTCCTGTGCCAGTGCTTCTTCCCTACAACATATTGTGAGAAAGTGCTCTCTTTCTGCATGGTATGCCCCCACTTTTTGCTGATGTTCTTTGACTGAGTGTGCCCTGGGCTTCTGCTAATCAGGTACCCAGGGCCTATGTTGCTTCCCTAAAACTGCATTGAAGCCTAAACCCATTTGGCATCTCTGGCCACAGGTCAGCCCCTGGTAAATGGTACCAGAGGTAACCAGGGCACTGTGACCAGAGAAGGCCTCTAAGGGCTGCAGCACTTATTGTGCCACCCTTAGAGGTCCTGTACCCTGACACTCACACACTGCCTTTGCAGGCTGCGTGTCTTGGTGCAGAAAAAAGTGAAGAGTCGACATGGCACACATCTCTGTGTGCCATGCCCACAAACCACTGCCCTGGCATAGATCAGTTACCCCTCTAGCAGGGTGCACTATACCAGTGGTGAGGGTACAGGTGCATGAGCCCTGTTCCCCTACAGTGCCCAAGTCCATTCATGGGCATTGTAAGTGCAGTGCTGCCATTAAGAGTATATGGTGCTGGGAGTGTCATTACGAACTCCAAAACACCATAATGGCTACACTGAAAACTGAGAAGTTTGGTATCAAACTTCTCAGCACATTAAACCCACACTGATGCCAGTGTGGGATATAATGTAAAATGCACGACAGAGGGCATCTTAGAGATGCCCCCTGAAACTCTACCAACTTCTAGTGTCCCAACTGAGTGGCTGCTTAGGCTGCCACCACCAGACATGTTTCTGGACCCCTGGCTCGAAAGCCTGCTGCTCTCGGGGACCTGAAACAATGCATATCCTGGGACGAGGTGCCAAGCTTCCTCCCCCAGGATGGGCAGGGTTCACGAAAGGGGAAGCTTCAAAGGCATGCCGCCTTTGTGAGCCTCCCCAGACAATTTGCTGCTTTCAGCAACTGGTCCCCACTGGTTCTACCCCCCACTTTGGGCGGGAGAACCGACGGGAAAAACAAGTGAGTGAGAGAGGTGTGCCCACCTCTGCCAACTCCACCCCTCAGGTGGGGGAGGAGAGGTGAAGCACAACTCAGAGTCCCCGCCATTTTGAGGATGGGGGGACCCAACCAACCAGGGACAGGCTCCTGCCCCCCTCCCACTGGAGGGTGGCAGGATAGGGGGTGTACCCAACCCAGGGAAGGGACCCATTGGTCCCTGCCCTCTACCTACCTGTAACGCCCCTAAATCTAGTATTTAGGGGGCACCCTGAACCTTGCTTCCTCAGATCCAGCCATGAAACAAGAAGAAAAGACGAAGGACCGAACAGCCGTGCAGCCTGCTAACAAGAGGAAGACGCCCACTGACTTGGCCCCAGCCCTACCGGCATGTCCTCCTCGAACCTGCTCCTGCGAAATCCCGGTGTGTCCTGCAGCCAGCAACCTCAAAAACCTCGGAGAACCTGCCTGCCTTCACTTCCAAATGCTGCTTCTCCCGGGAACACCAGATTTGTTCAAACTGCAACCTCTGGCAGCAGCCGGAGACCGCAAACCTGCTCCACTCTGCACCCGCAGTCCACGGCCCGAGCTCAAGTGGGCAAACACTAAATTCTGAAGGCCCCCCTAACCGCGACCCGGAGCTGGTAAGCCTTTCCGACCCCAGTAGGCACCCCTGCACCAGACGCCCCACGGCCTTGTGTGCCCAAACCAACGGTGCCTCACCAACCCTTAACTTCCCAACTTACCTCTCAAAGTGGTGGTCGCACCCAGAAGTCCTTCGTCTCCCTGCCTGCAGCGCTTTTGCTAACCGGAGGTTCTCCATTGTAAACAACATGGCTTCCGACGACAAAACAGCAGCCTGCACCCGGCCGCCCTAGTGCCGCTGAGGGTGCACCTTTTGTGCTAAGCTGTTTCCCCATTTGCCCTGAGCTAAAGTCTAGGAGCTTTGCTCCCACAACCCAGTGGCCTGCTTGCCAGCAGCCACCAACCGGAGACCCCCTATCCTCCATAGGATAACATTGGGCCTCAACACTCTGCACCCGGCCGCCCTAGTGCAGCTGAGAGTGTAACAAGAGTGCATCACTGACCCTGGGGGACCCCTGAGTCTAACCCCAGAACCTTAACTCCCACAGTCGATAACTTACCTGTGCACCGATAACCTGTTTTTCCTCCGTAGGATAACATTGACACTTTTTCTTCCAAAAAGTTTTTAAGTGTGGAGTTTTGAAATCTAAAAATATTCTTCAAAAATCGCACGAATAACCAAAACGTATTTACTTACCTGTTTGCAGGAAATGTCCCAGTGCTGAATCTAGGTATCCAGCACTGAGTTAGAAAAGTAACGAGAAAAGTAACTTACCTGTAATTTTCTGAAAAAACCTATTCATTGCAACCTACTGCATCCCCTGTAAATCAAACAAAGTACAATTCCTATTGCATTTTCAAACTGTTCTACAATCGGCAACTTATTACTGTAAAGTATTTAATGCTTACCTGTGCCAGGCTTGCTTAGTTCTAAAAATAAAACAGCATATTTTTTATACAAAAACAATTGGTCTAGAGTTCAGTCTTTGTGTGTGTGAATTCATTTGCTGACTGAGTGGGTACATCAAATGCTTAACACTGTCCTCTAATACTGCCTTACTGCTCGACCACTCTACCACAAATAAGAGAGTAAGGTTCTATCTAACTTTAACCTCTGCCTACCTCTGGGGGTCACCTGAACTCTATACACACTATACCTCATTTTGGTGTAGTATATATAGACAAGTTTCCTACACATATCCACAATTGGTACTTCTGGCCCCTGTAAGTCCCTAGTAAGTGGGACCCTGGGTACTTAGGACCTGGGAGCTGAAGAGAGTCCCCTGGGACCCCCTCACTGAGACTATGCCACTGCATCTTACATGCCCCTGTGAGATGAAAAACGACAACATGGTGTAGGAAGCTGGGTTTCTGTTGCAGTACCCCCCCCCCCACGTTCTGCCAGACTAGTGATGCACTTTGACTTTATGTGCCCTGGGTCCCTGCCAATCAGGTTCCTGTGTTCTTTCCCAAAACTGCACCTTGTACCCCAAATTGGCACCTCCCTATCTGGCCACATGTCAGTCCCTTGTAAAAGGTACCATGAGCACTATGGCCAGGGAAGGCCACTAAGGGCTGCAGCACTTATTGTGCCACTGTGTGAAAGTGCCCTCTTCCTGCATGGTTTCCCCCACTTTTGATAAACTGCTGATGTGCTTTGACTGAGTGTGCCTTGGGCTCCTGCCAATCAGGTACCCAGGGCCTATGTTCTTTCCATAAAACTGCATTGAAGACCAAACCCAATTGGCACTCTAGCCACAGATCAGTCTCTGGTAAATGGTACCACAGGTAACCAGGACACTGTGACCAGGGAAGGCCTCTAAGGGCTGCAGCACTTATTGTGCCACACTTAGAGGCCCTGTACCTTTACACTCACACACTGCCGTTGCAGGCTGCGTGTTCTGGTGCAGAACAAAGTGAAGAGTCGACATGGCACACAACCCTGTGTGCCATGCCTACAACCCACTGCCCTGGCATAGATCAGCCATCCCTCTTGCAGGGTGCACTATACCAGTGGTGAGGGTACAGGTGCATGAGCCCTGTACCCCTACAATGTCTAAGTCCATTCTTAGACATTGTAAGCGCAGAGCTGCAATTAAGAGTATATGGTGCTGGGAGTTTGTCATTACGAACTCCACAGCACCATAATGGCTGCACTGAAAACTGAGAAGTTTGGTATCAAACATCTCAGCACATTAAACCCACACTGATGCCAGTGTGGGATTTAATGAAAAATGCACAGAGAGGGCATCTTAGAGATACCCCCTGAAAAACGACCTACCACCAGTGTCCAAGCCGAGTGGCTGCTCGCCAGCTGCCACAACCAGACATGTTTCTGGACCCCTGGGTCGAGAGCCTGCTGCTCTCTGGGGCCTGAAACAATGCACATCCTGGGACGAGGTGCCAAGCCTCCTCCCCAGGATGGGCAGGGTCCACAAAGTGGAAGCTTCAAAGGTTTGCCGCCTTTGTGAGCTTCCCCAGGCCTTTTGCTGCCTTCAGCAACTGGTCCCCACCAGTTCTGACCCCCACTTTGGGCGGGAGAACCGGCGGGAAAACCAAGTGAGGAAGGGAGGTGTGCCCACCTCTGCCAACTCCACCCCTCAGGTGGGGGAGGCGAGGTGAAGCACAACTCTCAGTTCACGCCATCTTGAAGATGGGGGGACTCAGCCAACCAGGGACAGGCTCATGCCCCCCTCCCACTGGAGGGTGGCATAATAGGGGGTGTACCCACCCCAGGAAAGGGACCCATTGGTTCCAACCTTTTACCTACCTGTAACGCCCCAGAATCTTGTATTTAGGGGCACACCTGAACCTTGCTTCCTCAGACAAGAAACCAGAAGGAGAAAAGAAGGACCGAACAGCCGTGCCAAAGCTAACAAGAGGAGGACGCCCACTGACTTGGCCCCAGCCGACCGGCCTGTCCCCACCACGAACCTGCAGAAGCGAAACTCCGGTGTGTCCTCCAGCCAGCAGCCTCAAGAACCCTGAGGACCTGCCCTGCCTTCAAAAGAAAAGAATCTGTTTCCCGTGAACACCGGATTTGTTCACCGACAGACTCCAGGTCCGGCAAAGTCCCCGAGTCTGCACCACTCTGCACCCGACGCCCACGGCCCGAGTGGCCCAACACCAAGAGGAGGTCCCCCCGGCGATCCTGACCCGAGATCTGGCGACCTCTGACCTGCCTCAAGCCTCCAGCCGATGCCTGCAGCCTCAAACCGGAAGGTCCCCCCAACCGCGACCAGGAGCTGGTAAGAAGACCCGAGCCTAAAAGGCACCCCTGCACCCGACGCCACACAGCCTTGGGTGGCCCAACCGACGGTTCCTAACCGACCCCCAAGATCCCAACTTACCTCTCCAAGTGGCGGTCGCACCCAGAAGACCTTCGTCCCCGAGCCTGCAGTGCTTTTGCAAACCGGAGACTCCCCATTGAAAGCTACAGGGCTTCCAACGCCAAAACAGCACCCTGCACCCGGCCGCCCGAGTGCAGCTGAGGGTGCATCTTTTGTGCTGGCCTAAACCCCCCATTTGCCCTGAGCTTAAGTCCAGGAGCTTTGCTCCCACAACCCAGTGGCCTGCTCGTCAGCAGCCACTAACCGGAGGCCCCCTATCCCCCATTGGACAACATTGGGCCTCAGCGCACTGCACCAGACCGCCCTAGTGCCTCTGAGGGTGTAACAAGAGTGCATCCTTGACCCTAGGGGACCCAGAGTCTAACCCCAGAACACCAACTCCCACAACAAAGTAATTTTACTAAAAGCCTATACAAAGTATATGTACTGTATTCTGAAAAGCATAGCAATATTAGTAACACTACTGTAATCAAATCAAACTACATTTACAATTGCAATTCAAACTATTTACAAACTGCATTACTACTGTAAAGTATTTATTGCTTACCTGTGCCAGGCTTGCTTGGTTTTAGAAAATAATATAACTAAATAAGATTTTTATACAAATCAAATTGGTCTGAGTTCAGTCTTTGAGTGTGTGAAATCATTTGCTGATTGAGTGTGTACAACAAATCCTTAACACTACCCTCTGATAAAGCCTTACTGCTCGCCCAACTACCACAAATAGAGAGTAAGGTGCGATCTACTTCTACCTCTGCCTGCCTTTGGGGTTCCACTGGATTCTGTGCACACTATACCTAATTTTAACATAGTATATACAGAGCCAGCTTCCTACACATGGCACCCTGCCTGGTTGCCATGCCAGCAAGCATTGACTGGAGGTGTAGGTAAGTCACCCCTCTAGCAGGCCTTCCAGCCCTAAGGCAGGATGCACTATACCCCAGGTGAAGGCATATCTGCATGAGCAGATATACCCCTACAATATTAGGGTCTATTCCTTAATGTTGTAAGTGCCAGTGAAGCCATAGAGAGTACATGGGCTGGGAACTCGAAAACGCAAGTTCCACAGCACCATGAAGGCTTCACTGAGCACAGGAGTGTTTGGTACCAAACTACTCCTTTCAATAAGTCCACACTGATGCCAGTGTGAGATTTATTGTACAATGTACTTAGAGGGCACCTCAGATCTGCCTCCTGAAAACCTCCCAACCCTGGTGTGGTCTCTGACCAGCTGTAGGCAGCCAGCCACCACCTAACATGTTTCTGGACCACTGGGTAGAGAGCCCCTGCTCTCTGGGACCAGACAAAATGCACATCCTGGGCAGAGGAGTCACACCTCCTCCCCCAGGATGGGCCAACGCTCGAAGGAGGAATCTTCAAAGGCCTGCCACCTTTGTAATGTGACCCAAGCCTCTGCTGCTAAAAGATGGCAGCCCGTGGTTTACACCCCAACTTTGGGTGAGAAAACCGGCAGAAAAACTCAGGAGAATAGGAGGTGTCACCACCTCTGCCAACCCCACCCTAAAGGTGGGGGAGGCAGTGTGAAGCACATCTTTCGGTCCCTGCCATCTTGAAGATGGGGGGGTCCTTCAATCAAGGCTACGTCTATGCCCCCTCCCACAGGAAGGTGGCATAATAGTGGGTATAGCCACCCCAGGTAAGGTGCACATTGGCCCTACCTGCTACTCCCCTAAAATGCCCCTAAATCTAGTATGTAGGTGGCTCCCCCAGACCTAGAAACTAGATCAGCGATGACCTAAGAAGAGAAGACTGAAGGCGACGACTGCCTCGGCCCCAGCCCTACCGGCCTGTCTCTAGTTTCTGCGAACCTGTGACCTGTCTTGCAGCCAGAGACCTCTGAAAACCCTGGGAGGACTGCTGCCTTCGAAAAAGTCTACAATCCCCTGTGGACAGTGGACCTGTCCAGAAGAAACAGACTCCAAGGGCTCAGGATCCAGCTGTAACTGCGAACCCTGCCCACTCTGCACCCGACTCCCACGGCCCAAGTGGCTCACCTATGCAGTGAAATCTCCCCAGCAATCCGGACCTCGTGTCCAGCATTGGCTGACCTCTCCTGATCTCTACTTACCTCTGCTGTAGTTGGTCTCCCTCTTGCAACCTCCAGTGGCACGCCTGCAGCCTGTTGGCCAAAAGAAGGTTCCCCATTGAAAAGCATTGGGCGCCCGTCGTCGAAATTGCACCCTGCTCCCGGCCGCCCCTGTGCCGCTGTTGGTGTATGTTTGGTGCTGCTTTGTGGCCCCGCGTGCTTAACCTAACCCCCAAAGCTTGGCCCCTGCAACCAATCTACTTACCTGCAAGCAGTGTGGCTCCAGGCACCCCCAGTCTCCATTGAAAAGCATTGGGCCGAACTCGGACTTTGATCTCTGCACCCGGCCGCCCCTGTGCCGCTGGTGGTGCAGTTTTGGTACTCACCTGACCCTTGCCGCCATTTGGTCCCCAAGACTGGAATTGTAAGTGGAGTACTTACCTGTTTAACCGCAATTTTGTTTTCCCCATAGGATAACATTGAAATGAGCTGAAAAGTTTCTAAATGTAGATTTTTCAAAGAGCCAGCTTCCTACACTATCCAACTTGCTGTGGCTATTTTGCTTACTGGCCTAGAGGCTTAACTGAAGGAGACAAAAAACTGGCTACTCTTCCCGACTGCTTTTGTTTCCTGAATGTAGTACATCACTGCTCCTGAGACATTTAGTCTTTTGATGACTAGTGTTTGGAGGAAGGTTTTGTCTATTACACCTCTGGAGTATGGCACAATGGCTGGTAGGTCTACTTTAAGTTAGGCATATGATAATCCTTCATCAGGAAGATGGGGTCAGTATTCCAAGACAGTTGCGTCATGCGTCCAATCGCTATCGGGTGCTATTGTGGCATGCCACTGTTTGAAAGACTTCAATTTTTCAGTGCAGCACCGCCTTGTGGATGATCTTCTGGCTTCTCATGACCCATCCATGGTCCTTTTTGGCAAGAGCAGGTGTTTAAATTCCAACTCCTCATGAGCCATGCTGCCAGAATATGTGTGTGTGGCTCTAGGTGTAGCACACGTCCTCATTGCATTGTTAGTAAATCTTGTGGAGTTGGTAGGATTATCCGTCTGCCTTGCACCAGTTCTATGACCTCGGAGTACCAGGTCCATTTTGCCCACTGCAGGCAGGTTAAAATTAGAGTCATTGTTTGTTTGAACTTCTCCATCACAAGTGGTATCAGGGGAATTGGTGAAAAGACGTTTGCAAATGTCCCTGACAAAACTATTGACGGGGCATTCCCCTGAACATGGTGGTTTGGAAATCTAGCTTTGAAGTTTTGGCATTTACCGTTCACTTGTAATACGAAAAGGTCTATTGTTGATGTACCACACTTACTGAATATCGCATAAGCTCCCACTTATGGCAGACACTCCCCTGTATGCTGAGCTTGTCTGCCTCGGTGTTTCGTAAAACTGGCAGATGTATTGTGACTAGCATGATTTTCCTCTGGATGGCCCATTTTAATGTTTCCTGTGCCAGAGTGGGGGAGCTCGTGGTATGTTCCTCCCTTCTTGCTAAGGTAGAACATGGTTGTTGTGTTGTTTGTTTGTACCACCAGGTACTGTATGCCACATGATATGATATGCAATTTATATTGCGCACAGCTACTCCAAGGAGCATCCCAGTGCAGAAGCAGCAAGGTCGGAGATGGAAAGACTTAGGCCTTCACAAAAACACAGGTTTTAAGTTTCTTCGTAAACCAGCTCCAGCAGAATCTGATTCCATGCTGTCAAGCCCAGGTACGCTAAAGATCTTCCTCCTGCTCTTTCTTCCTGGATCATGGGGATCTCTGCCAAAAATCTGTTGGCGGATCTCAGCTGTCATGTAGGGGTTATGAAAGCTGAATCTGGTTCTGAGGTAGGAGGGCCCTGTTTGATATAGAGCATCATGTATCAATACGAGAGCTTTAAATTTGACTCTTTCCCTAATGGGCAACCAATGGAGTGCACGCAGATGTGGCATAATACGTGTTCACATCTGCACATTTAACAAGAGCCGGGCCGCCGCATTCTGGATCACTTGGAGTTTGTCCATTAGGTACTCAGGTAAGAAAAGTATAATGCATTACCATAATCAATTCTGGATGTTATCAGCGCTGGATGAAGGTTTTCTTTGCTGAGAAGGATAGAAGGGGCAGAAATTTCTTTAGGGACCTCATAATCCCAAAACAGGTGCCTACCAAATTTTTTCCTGAAGCCTAAAGGACAGCCTCTTATCAAATGTAATACCCAGATGTTTTACCAGTTTGAGTATAGAAGGCTTGTAGTGCCAGAAAGACAGATTTGAGTTCCAACTGGTTTATATGCTTCACTGTATCTTGTGGGCTCCATACACCCCTGATCTTTAGCACCATCATGTGTGCTCCTCAGCCAGAGTGTGAAGCATCCATCGTGATCATGACTGAGGGAGTTGGGCTATGAAAATCTCTAGCCCATTGTGATGTTCTGAATGCTCCAACATTGTAGTTCCCTGTGTACTGTTTTACTGCCACTAGATCTTCCCAACTCCCCATCGCTTGTGACCAATGTCTCTGTAGCCATTCCTGAATCCGTCTCATGTGTAGTCTCATATTTGGAATGAGGGGAATGCAGGAAGCCATCATGCCCAACAATTTTTCCACTGTCCTCACTGTCAAAGCTTGCCCCTTCTGGTAGAGGCAAATCTGCTCTATCAGTGCATCGATCCTTCTCTGGGTAGGAAAAACCTTTGCTTGTTCTGAGTCCAGCCGTGCTCCTAGAAAGTATCTTTCTTTTGTGATGTTGGTGATGATTTTTCTTGGTTTATGGAGAACTCTAAGTTGTCTGGGATTTGCATTGTGGTCCTTATGCTCCCCTGACATTTCTTCAATGACCCTGCTTTTACTAGCCAGTCATCTAGATATGGGTATATGTGTATTCCTTTCTACTACGAGGGATAGGAACTTTGTGAACACTCTTGTTGCTGACTTTCTGCCAAATGGCACCACCTTGAAATGGTAGTGTATCTTGTCTGCTACAAATCTCAGAAATGTTGGTTTCTGGTTCATGGGGATGTGTAGTTAGGCGTCCTTGAGATCTATGGTTGCCATGTAGTCTCCCTCCTGTAGGTATTGGATTACCTCTTGAGGAGTTGTCATCTTGATTTTTTGTCTCTTGATGTACCTGTTCAAGACCCTGAGACCTAGGATAGGTCTGAAGCTTTTGACTGGTTCTGGTACCAGGAAATAGACAGAGTAAACCCCCTGTCCATGTTGGGACTCTTTCTATTGTATATTTTTGCAATATGTCATGGGCTTTTCTCGGAGGCGCATTTGTTCTTTGAGATTGACTTATCTTGATCTTGGTGTAATGTTTGGAGGCTGCTTTAGCAGTTCGATACAATATCCATCACTGATAATGTTTAGGATCCAATTGTCGGAGGTGATGGCGGAATCGCTCATCCTATCCATCTCCGAAGACACCTCCAGCACCCATACTAAATTCATCAACTCCATGTCAGATGTTGCTCATAGGACGAAGACCAACTGCATGAAGCTCATCTCATAAAAGACTAAGGTGGTACTCTTCGGGAAAGACACCTCACTCTGGTCCTCGGTCTGGTGTCCTCTGCATTAGAACTGACACCCACTCTGTTGAGCCTCAGCCAGGGACCTAGGAATCGTGATTGACAACCAAATCTTAATGTCCAGCCATATCACAGATCACCCAAGCCCTTATCGTCAGTAAGTTGGGCTGCGTTAATCTCCAAACAATTCACCAAGAGACTCCAGGTCACTGCCCCTATCCCCTCTCCTGTTCTCGCTTGCAATAGAGCCCCTAGCGCCAGCGATACGTACAACACTGGGAGTAGGTATACCTCTTGGGTATGCGACACACCAAGTGTCACTTTATGCAGATTACCTACTGGTCTACGTGAAGGACATAGACAACATACCTGATCAACTGGCGCACCTACTACAGGACTTTGCTGCCATCTCGGACTACGAGTGAATGCTGGCAAATCCTGCATCTATGCGTTTGGTGAGGGAGGCCACGACCCACGATACACTCTGAACGGTGTAGAAGTACAATGGAGAGAGTGCACCTTCCGCTACCTGGGGATCCAGATATATCGCCAGCCGAAAGACTTGTTTGACGGCAATCTGGGGAGGGCCTTAACTGCAATCTGGTCGCAGGTGCGATTCTGGAACACACTTCCGCTAACGGTCACTGGCAGGGTAGCGTTAGCCAAGATGGTGATCCTTCCCAGACTTCTGTACTATTTCGCTAATTTGCCTCTATATGTTCCGGCAACCTTCTTTGCTACACTCACTAAACTGCTTAGGGACTTTCTCTGGGGGAGCGCCCGACATAGGATGGCACTAGCAAAACTATATTTGCCCACTGACCAGGGAGGCCTTGTCGCGCCTTGTTTTGAGCACTACTATTTGGCTGCCCAACTGCAGTGGATAGCCCGTTGGCTCGCGGATAGGGGCCGCGAAGACACGGCGACCACGCTGCCACTGTACTCGCTCGAGCAAATAGTCAGGCTCTTACACCCCGCCACTAAGGCCGCACCGCCGACGCCGCTACTACTAGCAGTGGCATACAAATGCTATCGCAGGTGCCTATACATTACTAGAGCTATTGTCCCCTACGCGCCAGCTATACCGCTGGAGGGCTCTCCTAGCGGGCCTACGGTCCTTACATCTCTGTCGCTCACAGGCTGGCAAGAAGCTGACATACAGACGCTAGGCGACTTGTACCGAGATGGGGCACTCATACCGTATGTGACACTAGTGGAAGATGAGGGACTCCCACCGGGGCAATTCCTCACACACCGCTCACTAGTGGCAACGCTGACGGCCAGATGGGGGGGACATAACCACTGAACCGAGTCAGCACCTCACCATACAGTATTTGCACGTCATGGGGCGTGGACGACACCTTATACGATGGTTCGCGGCGTCACTCCGAACTCATGTGGCGCTAAGTTTAGATCCACTCCGCCGTAAATGGGAGCTGGACTTGGGGCGACAATTTGCAGATAAAGAATGGGAAAGGATGCTTAAAAGTCCAGTGCGCATACCTCGCAACATGAGATTTCGTCAAATACAATTATTAATTGTTCATAGAGCATTCCTCACCCATGCGATGATAAACAGGTACTATCACCGCACGGACGCGGCATGTCCAAGATGTGCCGAACAGGGGGCTGAGTTGATACACATGCTATGGAGCTGCCCTAAAATATCCACATATTGGCGCACGATAAGCAGACTGCTACATGCATGCACAGGCCGCGACATACCCTTTGAATGGACTGTATACCTATTACACCACTTCCGGAGGACCACCGCCACAAAGGTCACAACTAGGTTTCTAGACCTGGGGATAGTGGTCGCTAAGCGCCTTTTAACTAAACGATGGAAACCGAAGGACCCACCACACGCGCGCATGGCGTTGCTCGCTGTTAGCATGGGCCAAAGCGGAGGGGATTGCCATTAAGCGGGAAGAAACACTGGGACTGCGTAAAGAGCCCATAGCGGCCCAATGGGGAGGAATCCTCCATGCGCTACAGCAGTCGGAGGAGGAGGGCTCGGAGGGGCGCTCTGTACGGGAGGGGGCGAACAAACAGAGGGAGACGCGCACACCATCGGGGACAGGCCGTGATACTCCATGAACATATGTGGACTGATAGATTGCCTCCATAGGAGCAGACGTCAATAGCAAGGGGGGATACATAACAGGTTGCTTGGAAATCACTAGGGAGTTGCGTACGGGAGGGCAGCGGGAGGGATCACCACACGTACACCGGTCACTGTTGTTGTTGTTTCTTTTGTTCTCTATTGTACCATCTGTTTGGAAGCCCACGGCGAATGTACTGGAAGGACTTACGTGGAACATCACTACGGTACTCCCATATGTTCAAGCTGTACCCTATGCAATATGTACCATTGACTGAACACCAGGGGCTATACTTGATCCTCTGCGGAGGGAACTACATGGTATTTACTGTACGCCCAGTGAAAATGCAGTGAAATGTATGTCATACTGCTGATTAATGGTTGTATACATGGACAGCTACCCAAACGTCTGTTGCCTTTACATAAGAATGCAAAACAAAATCAATAAAAACAGATTTAAACAAAAAAAGAGACTCCAGGTCACCAAGAACACAGCAGCCTGACTGACACATATCCTCATTCCTCCAAGAGCTCCCTACTCACAAACACACCCTTTTCAAACTAAACACATACAAAGCACTGCACAACCAAGGATCCGCCCACCTGAACAGCCTCATCAGCTTCCACATCCCCACCAGAAATCTTTGCTCCGTCGACCTATTGAACGCCCATGTTTCCCACATTGTAGAGCCATAGTATGCAGCTGTGCTTTCTCACACCTGGCTCTTAAAGCCTGAACCACCTCCCATTGCACATTAGAGCCACCAGCTCAGACATAGAATGCAAAAAAAATTAAAACCCAGCTCTTTCAATAGGTCTCGTCAGGGCAGCTCCGGGGTGATATGTATACACTACAAATACACATATAATAATATTGACACTGAACGTTGTCTTCAGATAATATTTTGTCTTTAGTACTATACTGAATATATGCGACACTGAAGTAATGTAATTGATTAAATGTGAAAACTTTAAATAAACCACTTGCTGAAAGGAAAAAGTGGTCTGAGATGCTCTCACCAATAGTTGGGGAAACAACTGGTGCTTTCCAGCATCTGCAAGTACAATGAATGAAGGGCCAGCAAGGGTTGCTGGTTTCTTGAAGTGGCAGTCTCTATTTAACTGTGCTAGACTGCTGTTATGAGACAACTACGTACCTGGCACAAAAACTTGAATTATCTTGTGGGGAGAAGGCATCAAGAAGCGCCTCAACATTCCTCTTGAAACCTCTCGTCCTTAACAAAAAGAGAACTTGTCACCGAGCCTTCTCCGGTGCTGCTCCAAAGATATGGAACTCTCTGCCACCGGAAGTACGCAGTCTCTCCTCGACTACGGCATTCAAATTGGAAGCCAAAAGATTCTTAATGAGCAAATTCTTACCGTAAGGGGAGGAGGCTCACCTAATTCGTCTGACTTTGTTCTTATCACCATGGTACCTTCATCTATAAAGGATCTTCTCTTCTGCTTTTTTTTTTCCCCCAATTGATGTTTATACTACCCTCTTGTCCTCTCTTCCTGCCTATTGTAAAGCGCTCTGATATCCTTCGGGATCTTGTTTGCGCTATATAAAACTTTATAAATAAATAAACTAGTAGACAATATGCTGAAAAGAGGTCTTCTAATTATTATTTAAGCATTGTATCCCATTTATAAAAACTAATGTAGCTGAAATATATTTTGAACTTTCGATAATTTGCCTGGTAATAGGCTACAGTTCTATTTATTCTACTCATAGTGCAGCTGATTTCACTATTTATCATCTATAGGGTTCATTAACATTTATGGATAAGAAGTGTTTCCGGATCTTTGGCTAGGACAAATTCTAATATTTATGACAGTCCTATGAAGCAGAAAT
This sequence comes from Calotriton arnoldi, assembly GCA_963921515.1. NCBI lineage: Eukaryota > Metazoa > Chordata > Amphibia > Caudata > Salamandridae > Calotriton > Calotriton arnoldi. The sequence goes on along the minus strand of CAWUFW010001079.1, from coordinate 2,235,463 downwards.
AGCTTTGCATTATGTATGTAATCATTACCATTACCTGATAGAACTTGAATTTAAATCCAAGAATGTGACACAGAGTTTGTGGTTCGCACATGGACATGTATGATTCAAGCAGTGGAACAAAGAATTCATCGAGATCTGGCCGGCATTCATATACTTCTAGAAGAATATCCAATACTCTGTTAGGATCCAAGTTAAAACATCCTACCGCAAAGAGAACAAAGTGTAAAAAAATTAGATTTCAATCCATTAAGCAAACAGTAACACTGAAAGTTTCTGCAATTCCAATTATAACCAAATTAAAGCTTGACCTATAGATACAATGAACCTTTTTATTAGACAAGTTATTTTCGCCAAAGCAGTAATATTGCTCTTGTACACATCACGTTAATATAACTTCTATTTTTCCAGGGCGCTTCAGAACTACAAAGCAAAACTACATTGTGGTCAGATAGCACCAAATACCTTATGGCAGTGACTTGTGCAGTCACAGCAAAACCTCTTATAAATGTTTGACTAAGCTGTGAAAGGAGAAAAGTGCAAATATCAGTAAAGTTCTACTGGTAACACCGGGACATCCACTGCGCGCTTTATAAATGGCATATTCATTCAGTTCTACTCATGAACAGCAGGTCCTACAACTCTGCCCCGACTCACTTTACTCCTGGCAGGAGAAGGAGTAATTTGAACCTCCACAACAGATGTACAGTGGCTGGTCTACTTGAATGGTGTAGACAGTCTTTATCCTGGAATGTTTTGACTATCTCACTAGCTTTCACTTGTATGAAAATATCATTATATAAAGTTGTGATTGGTCCCGACCCTACCTGGTGAAGCCTTGGGGTGTAACGGGTGTTCTGACATCAGAAAGATTTTACCACAAGAAATTAATGAAAAACAGGCAAACAAGGTTTGATAAACCTGGGGAGGTCATAGTGTACGTTTAACTACTACATTCCCCTTCCACCCCCCAGATTTAAGCAACACTTTGAACCGAGTTCCTACTGGACATGGTTTTTCAGGTGCCTGGTAGTGCTGTTAATTAGACAGAATCTTGGCACTAAAAAAAAACACTATTTACTCTGATCTGATGGGACCTTTGTAGTTTGAGTACAGGGATATTTATATTTTTACTCAGAGGTTTGGCAGCTGGGATTTCAGTTTGCTGAATGCACAGTGCTTAAGTCAGAGTCCATTTTAAGGGATGTCCTTCCAAGCAGGATTCCGTGCCAAAACTAGCATGTCAGACCAAATGTTTAGGTTTGCATTACTGTATTGAAAGTATGCTCTGATTTGTAACCAAAAACTATGTGGCTTTCATAGATCTATGTGCGGCCTTTGATTTAGTTCCTCAAAGACTTCTGTGGAAGGTGTTAATTGAGATGGGGGCCCCTGCCAACCTGATTAATTGCAAGGCTGCACGAAAATAATTACACCCAGGTACAATGGGGCAACCAAGGGGAATTAACAAAGCAGATTCCAATTTGAAGTGGGGTACGCCAAGGGTGCGTTTTGGCTCGTACTCCGTTTATGTTATATATAAATGATGTTGTTAAGGAACTCCAGGATTGTAACAACGACTCTCCTGTATTGAATGATAGCAGGATTTCTATATCACTTTTTGCTGATTCCTTACTCATATCAAAAACCTGTACGGGCCTTCAAAATTGAATTAATACGTTTCTGAACTTCTGTGTTTGCAAGGGACTGGAAATAAATGCATCAAAAACGAAATATATGATTTTTGGGAAAGGTCCCGTTAGAAATAGTACTGCGAGAGTGGCTGATGAACCTCTAGAAAGAGTTTATTGCTTCAATTATCTGGGTGTCAATCTGACCGACACGCTTAGCTTGGAACCCCAGCTTAGAGAAAGCACTTTGCTTCTGACACAAAGATCCAAGGCAATACTCAGATTGCATAAACAGACCCCGTCCAGAGCCACATCCCCAGCTTTGGAGGTAGATCTAGGCAAAGCTCTGAGCGCTGCCCTTTTTGGTGCCAAAGTCTGTGGGTATGCGGATACTCAGAAGTTAACAGTGGAGGAGAGGAAAATGCTACTTACCAGTATGCATCTGTTCTTGGCATGTAGAGCTGCAGATCCACACACTATGGTCACACATCTGGTGTTGGGCCCGGATGTTTGCACTTTGGAGCATCGCCTGAGGTTTGGGAGTTAGCCCTTTTCCTGGCGTTAGAAACTACGAAAGAATCTAAGGGAAGTTGCCCTTTAATGTAAGCGGGGTCAGCTGGGGCAGACTTATATTTCTTTTCTACCCTGGGGTTAATGACTCTAGCCCTTACAGGATCTTTAAAGACCTCAGGAGCGTGTTTGATTACCCCTTTTAGCATTGGGAGGATAGAAGTGGACCTTTGAGATGGTGCGAAAGTGTCCATAAGGAAGTCTTCTTCTACAGGGTCTGTGTGTAAATCTACACCGTGGTATTCTGCAGCTCTATGTATGAGCTGAGTGAATCCTATGGTGTCCTCTGGAGGGGATAGTCTAGATGGGTAGATATCATCTTGTGGTGTATCGGGGACATCTGGTGTGCCATAATCGTCCCATGGGTCATTAGGGATATTAGGATGGCTAGGTTCTCCTAAAGGTTGGTCATCGCCTTCGTACTCAGAAGGGTCCTTATCATCCTGAGGTGGAGGAGATTGTGAGGGTACTGGAGATGGAATAGGAGAGATGTGGTGTGGAGGAGGGGGTGGGGAAGGGATCCTGAAAGGAGAAGCGGCAATGTGTTTTTTCTTGAGAGGGAGTGGAGCTGGTGCAGGTTTGTCCAATTTCCTCTTCCTGGAAGGACTAACCGCAAGTCGACCTGTATTTGGGTCTATTTCCATTGTTTGTTGGGTTGGATCTGGTTGGAAAAGCTCCTCCTCTGAAGTGTGGTGTTTCGGCGCCGATGTTTTCGGGTCCGAGTGTTTGTGTGGCACCAATTTTGGAGTTGTTTAATACTCCTGAGGCTTGGAAACGGGAGCTTTGGTTGATTCCGTTGGGGTTTTTGGAGCCGGTACCAATAGTTTTTTCGGCTCTGAAGGTTGAGGTCCAGCGGTTCTCGGAACTGGTTGTTTGCTCGGTTCCGATGGTTTTTTCGGACTGGAAGGCCCCGTGCCAGTGGGTTTCGGTGCCGAATGCGCCGATGTGGAACCCGGCCTCGGTGCGGGCGTAGACAGTGGTTTGTCTTTTGGTCTCGGTGCTGGGGATGGGGTTTCGGTACCGAGGGTAGGCTGGCTCGAGCCCGAGCTGCCTGAAGGCTTATGTGTCGACTTCTTGGCCGGGCCGGAAGGCGGGGCATGGGAAGTTTTGTCCCGGTGTGCACCTAGGCCCGAAGGTGAAGGTGTTACCGAAGCCTTTGCCGGAATGGATGGTGGGGAGGGGGTCGAAGTCAGTACTTACGACCCGTTGCCCAGGAGTGATGTCTTCGACGTCGGAATCGTCGACTTCGGAGGCGCTGATGAGGCCTTCTTCGAGTTGTTCCTGTTCCGGTACATCCACGACTTCCTGGAAGATGTCGTCTGGTATGGATGTTGACGATCGAGCCATGTTTCTTCGAGCTAGACGATCCCGTATCGTTTTCTTGGAGCGGAAAGAGGCGCAAGCTGGACAGTCTTTGGCCTCGTGCTCGGGCGAAAGGCAGAGGTTACACACCTCGTGAAGATCGGCGTGGGGAAACTTGGACCCACATTGAGGACACTTTTTGAAGGGAGTCCTTTCCATGAGCCAAAAGGCCTGATTGCGCAGCTAGGCCCGAAGGCCTGCGTCGACGACTGGAATTGAAGGATTGGAATTGGTAGAGATGCGCGTCGAAAAGGGAAACACGATCGAAAACAATACCGACGAAAGGGTGAAGGATTGCGCGTCGAGAGTTAGAACGGTGGCGACACCGAACTGGAGCGCGAGAAACACATCCGAGCCCGATGGCGGAAAAAAACAATCTGAAGATGGAGTCGACGCCCATGCGCACTATTGTCCAAAGGAGGAGTCACCCATCTCGTGACTTCCAAAGACTTATTCCAAAGACAACAACAAAGTGCAAACATCCGGGCCCAACACCAGATGGCGATCTATGCATAGTGTGTGATCTGCAGCTCATATGCCTCGAACACAAATTTATCAGATTACTTATCTGTGTTCCTTAAAGTACTCCCCTAATTCCACTTTACTTAGGTAGCAAACATATTGCAGATACGGCACACCTAAGACCTTTGATGTTTTGGGTTTGTATCTGGTCTACCCCAGAACTAATAGAGTATAGGGGTGCATTGAGGGATTAAATGAAGAACAATGGCGCCCTCAAAAACCCTTGGTTACAATATATCTCAACATGGTGTAGGAGAATAGGGCTGAGCTAACTCTGGGATAGTCCTGAGAAAAATCAGAAAGTCTGAGGTTCCTGTACTCAAAACCAGGTATTGGGCCTTCCTGCATGACCAACAACTAGCAACAGCTTCTTTAGGTCGTCAGACTGATCAGTTCTTTGAATTTAGGCCTAGCCCAAAGTTTGAAGTTTTTCTTGATATAATTTCTCCTCCCCTGGCCAAAAGTCTGTTTGTGAGAATTTGGTTGGGTAGCCTGCCACCAAAAACTTTTACGAGAAAGCGGGCAAGAGAACGAAATTCGGACAAATGTCCTGCCTGTGGGGACGTTCCTGGGACACATTTTGTTTTTCTGCCCAGACTACCTTGGCCCCCGCAGGAAATGGATGTGTTGTAACCGGAGGGCTAATTCTTATAAAATTGCATACAGAATTTTAAAAACAGGTACCTCTGAAGCAATAGTCTTTTCTGCAAGTCGGTTTTTAGCCAATGTTTGACACAAACGCTCTAAGGTTGTACTTTAGCGAGAGGAAGAGTACACTACTACCTTTGTAGAATTGAATTCTGATAGCTGGGGTTCGTGTGACTCTCTTCAATTAGATTATAATACTGCACACTCAATAAGTTAAGTAAGGATACATTAGTCCTCTGCCAGATTTGCACAAACGCTGTCAGAAGAATACCACCGTACCTTTGGTATTATAATTGATTCTTTTTATTAGATCTTCAAACCTGTGAGAAACTTTTAATGGCCTCCTCTACTCATTTTACCTTTTATATTGCATGAATTGTATTTTAGAGACTTTTAATTATACACGTTTTTGAATTTGTATGCTTTGATGGTGCTTGGCAAACAAAATAAAGCTTAATTAATGATGATGAAGTGATGCCCACCCACATGACAGCAATGCTGCTACACATTAAAGTTTTTGTCTTGTGCCTCTGGCTCACTGAGAATGGGTTTGTAATTATCAAAGGATTCTTGAAGAATCTTGTAGCCCTGTGAGTCACCAAAGAGCAACCCCATAACACTAACATATAGCCAATGTTACAGAAAATGCAGCACACTGCACATACATCCACTAACAGTGTGTACCCTACATCCTGGCTGTAATTTACTGTGTTTTGCTGTATGTGTTCTAAATTATGTCACCACTAGTTAAGTGACCAAAGGGAGTAAGATAGTTGTATACGCATCGTAAACACTTTCTCCTTGATGCTAGCCCAAACCTGGTCTGACAGTCTGAATAATTTGTTCTTTATAGGAACCCCGTCACCAGTGTCAATATCAGGAACACTCAAAAACCAAAATAAAGAGCTAGGACTCTAGGACGGCCGTCCTTGTCCCTGCAATTTTATGATATAACCAAAGAAGACGGCCAAGAAAAATGAAAAAAATGACTGACATAAAATGTCTGGCACCTCGAAGGTTTGTTAAGAAAACCCTCACACACCAACCTGGTTGGTGTCATGCTTCATCATCGGGTCCCAGCTGGGTAGCCGAATGCTACCCGGTGGTGCTACAACACCTGTTTACAGTGGAGCGGGTTTCAAGGTGAATGTGAGTGTGATGAAGTGAGTGAAATATAAAAATACCTCCAGAATACTACCCGTTACTTTTATTCGTGGTAGTCTGGGGTATAGTTAAAAGAGACATGAGAGTGGATAAGAAACTACGAATATTCTGCGTAGTTGTTTTATTATCCTTTGGTCGACATGTTTCAGCCCTTAACAAAAATCTATACGGGCTTTCTTCAGGACCTCTCAAAATAAATAATGGGAGTGATGTGAAAAAAGTGTGATAAAAAATTACCACATGAACTGCATTTTTAACACTCACGCTAAGGAGTGCTATTTATGCGGCAAGGACTGGCGATGTGTAGGTCCTTTTTAAAATGTAGAATACATTAATTCTTATGTAGACGTTCTTATCTGGTCCAGGAGGGGGAAGAAGCACCTCTCTTACTTCACATATTTATGTGGTGGCGTCTCCCTCATACAACCTAGTGCAGGCCAGCCTGATCCAGGGGACCTGCACTAGGTTATAACAGGGAGACGCCGCCACATAAATATGTGAAGTAAGAGGTGCTTCTTCCCCCTCCTGGACCAGATAAGAACGTCTACATAAGAATTAATGTATTCTACATTTTAAAAAGGACCTACACATCGCCAGTCCTTGCCGCATAAATAGCACTCCTTAGCGTGAGTGTTAAAAATGCAGTTCATGTGGTAATTTTTTATCACACTTTTTCACATCACTCACATTATTTATTTTGAGAGGTCCTGAAGAAAGCCCGTATATATTTTGTTAAGGGCTGAAACATGTCGACCAAAGGATAATAAAACAACTACGCAGAATATTCGTAGTTTCTTATCCACTCTCATGTCTCTTAACTATATCCCAGACTACCACGAATAAAAGTAACGGGTAGTATTCTGGAGGTATTTTTATATTTCACTCACTTCATCACACTCACATTCACCTTGAAACCCGCTCCACTGTAAACAGGTGTTGTAGCACAGCCGGGTAGCATTCGGCTACCCAGCTGGGACCCGATGATGAAGCATGACACCAACCAGGTTGGTGTGTGAGGGTTTTCTTAACAAACCTTCGAGGTGCCAGACATTTTATGTCAGTCATTTTTTTCATTTTTCTTGGCCGTCTTCTTTGGTTATATCATAATATCAGGAACACACCAGCTAGGAGTCCAAGAATTCAGAGCACTAATGAACTATCAGATGCAGTCTCAGACAACTCCCCTAAGGTAAGCTGTCCTCATTTCTGTCATCATCGCTTTCAAATAACTTGACAAATCATTATGGATCTGGTGTTAAATCTGAGTTCTGGATTAAATTGATTTTAAAAGGTTGCTCACCTCTGAAGGATACAATAGCTCCCACAGATGAATTTCCTAAACCTATTTGAAGGTGGCAGACTCAACCAAGAGATTTCTATTCAGTAATGTGGCATCACTGGCTCTAGTCTCAGGTGCGCTCTCCTGAGTCAGGACTTCAGTTATTCACCAGAAATCAAGCTGCAGTTACACTTGAAACATCTTGCTACCAGTGTCTGTCAGGGCCATCGTTATTTTCCCATCACACACCCACATAGCTTAAAAATGCAGATGCCCATTATGAGCTAGACAGATGACGAAGTCCAAGACGAGCTATCAGTCCAAACTGCTTAATTCATGTTACCTGCTGTACCCTGCCTGCCGAGTTGATGTGAAATTACTACGGTTTCCCGTCTCTGTATTGCTGAATTATAGAGAAATGTCTGAGGTACGGATGTCCTTTAGCTGTGCAACATTTTATGTTTTGAGTGCCAATTGCTGCTCCTTTTGTCATTGTTTACAAAACCAAATAAAAAAAATGTAGAAGCCCAAGTAAAATAAAATCACAAAGAACAATGAAAAGGTTTTCAATCCACCTCAACAGGAGGACGATAAGGAAGCAGCAGAACTGTTGTATGCTTAAGAAAGAACTTTAAAATATTTACCTTGAAATACTCCAGTGGCTCGCAACTCCATGTTCCTCCCTGTCCTACAACCACACTCATTCCTTTCATGGGGGGAGGGCGAATGCCGCACAATTCATGATCTGTTTGAGGGGGATACCTTTAAAACGTTCGAGCAATGCAAGAAATCCTTCCATACCACAGATCCTCCAGACTACAATACTACCAACTCAGACACTGGCTGCTCACCCCCAACTATATTCTGAGACCAACCAGACCGCTTACTCCCTTTGAGATCCTGGTCCGAGCCTTCAAGGGCACCCGTGGCCTAATCTCCCACACATAAGGTGCTACAGCACTCATCCCCCACTCACCCCCACACATATCAGAAGCTATGGCTAGTGGACATGGGGGAGGAGATAACTCCAGAAAGCTGGGAACAATCTGGCGTGACATCCCTAAAATCTACAAGCGCATCCCTCAGCGCCCCCCTTCCCCCATATTCATATTTTTTCTCCCCCTGTTCCATCTTGTCCCACCAGTTGTGTTGTTTGGTCATCATCGAGGGTCCACCCTCACCTGCTTCTGAAGATACGCTTATGCAACTGGTTTAATGTTGAACTTCTAACTCATATGTGCCTTATGATGCATGGTATCTGTTCAATGTTCAGATCACTGCTACTGTATTAAGACTCATGACCTCGCTATATTACTCCAATTTCTTATGCTCTTTATGGTGATGACTTTCTCTCTAAATCTTTAATAAACAGATTTAACGATAAAATATTTAACTTGTTCTTCTAAGGGCTACTCGCGCCAGCAGTATGAACCACAAAATATCATAGGATGATTGTTCAGGAATCCACAAGAGTTGGTTTAGGGTGAAAAACTATCCTACACGAATTATTATAATCGCAATGATTTGCTGTCTACATAGAGCCATTCCCGTTAGACAAATGGCTGGTTCTTCCTTTCTTAAACAATTGCTCTATAAGCACTTTTATATGTCAGCTTTTTTTTATAACTCTGTAGAAGCTGGCTCTGTATATGGTATACCACTAGGTGGTTGTACTGTGAAAGGAGTCAAAAGATTCCCCCAGAAGTGTACAGGGCTCTATGCAAACACAAAGTACCCTATTTGTGGTAGTGTGGGCGAGCAGCCTTAGACCTAACACAGAGGAATGTAAGACATTTGTTGCGCACACAATGACCAATAAATGACACACGAGTCAAAAAGGAGAGCCACACCAATTTTAGAAAAATAAGCTTTGCTCTAGATTTATTTTGCAACAAAAGGTAAGTACGTTTTTAAATAGAAATACTTTTCAGTTTCAAAACTGGACACTGCCTTTTCAATCTTTGCAGTGTTAACCTATGGAGGAAATCAATAATGCTGTTTTACAGGTAAGTAAGCAACTTACAAATCTAGTCTTCGGGTTGCAAGGTCAGCAGAAGACAAGATTCAAGTTAGCCAATGTTACCCAATGGAGACAGGGGGTGCTTGAAGACATGATGCTTACAGGTTAAGTAAAGCGGCTGCAGGGCTCAAGCTTCGAAGATTTAGGCAAGCACAGGGGGGCCACAAGGCAGCACCAAAAATACACCACCAGCAGCACAGTAGCGGCCGGGTGCAGGGAGCAAACACGGTGTCGGGCGCCCAATGCAAGTGAATAGAGGAACTCTGGGATCGCGGATACTGAGGGCACCAGAGTCCTTTGTGTTGATTTCTTGTGGACAGAGCCGCTGCTTTCTGGAGTTCTGGTCTTTGTCAAAGGCAGGCAGCCCTCCTAGGTGTCTTGGAGGTCGTTGGCTGCAGGTCAGGCGTGGTTCTCTTTGCAGGGTCTTTAAAACTGCAGGCTTGGGCCAAGTCAGTGGGTGTCATAAGTCTTCTATGCACGGCGTCTTCTTCGTCCTTTATCTTCTTAGGTCAGCAGGAACTAGTTTCAGGGTCTGTGGGAGCCACCTAAATATTAGATTTAAGGGTGTTACAGGGGAGTAGCAGGTAGGGACCAATGTGTTCCTTACCTGGGGTGGCTACAACCACTATTATGCCACCCTCCTGTGAGAGGGGGCATAGTCCTAGACCTGACTGGAGCAGTCCCATAATCTACAAGATGGTGGGTACTGCAAAATGTGCTTCACCTCGCCTCCTGCACCTTAGGGGTGGAGTTGGCAGAGGTGGGCACACCTCCTATTCTTCCTAGCTTTTCCCCCCAGCTTTTCCACCCAAAGTGGGGGTCTAAACCGGGGGCTGCCATCTGCTGCTAGCAGCAGATGGTGCAGGTCAGATAAAGGCGGCAGGCCTTTGAAGCTTCCGCTGTCGAGAACTGTGCCCATCCTGGGGGACGAAGTGACACCTAAGCCCAGGATGTGTTTTGTTTCTGGCCACAGAGAGTAGAGGCTCTCCATCCAGGGGTACAGAAACATGCCTGGTGGTTGCAGGCTGCCTAAAACCAGTCCGAGATCACACCATGGTTAGTAGGCTTTCAGGGGGCACCTCTGAGGTGCCCTCTGAGTATATGGTTTAATAAATCCAACACTGGCATCAGTGCATGTTTATTAAAAGGGGTAGTTTTGTACCAAACACTCCTGGTTTCAGAGAAGCCATGATGGTGCTGGCTAACTCTAGTCATTGAGTTTCCAACCCATGTATTCTCTATGGTTTCCCTGGCACTTACAATATCTAAGAATAGACTTAAATACTGTAGGGGCATATCTGCTCAGGCAGAAATGCCTACATCTGTGATATAGGGCACCCTGCCTTAGGGCTGTAAGGCCTGCTAGAGGGGTGACTTACCTATACCTGAGGTAGTGCTGCTTGGCAAGGCACACAGGGCAGTGTGCCATGTCAATTCTGTTGTTTTTCTCTTCACTCAGGCATGCAAGGCAGGAGTGGCAGTCTGCATGGCCTGGGTGAGTGGGTACTAGGGTGGCACAACTGGTGCTGCAGCCTAGGGTATCCTCTTCAGTCCCAGTGCCTTAGGTACCAGGGGTACCATTTACTAGGGACTTACAGGGGTAGCTGAAGTGGTGCCAAATAAGGTACAGCTTTAGGGAAAGAACACTGGTGCTGGGGAACAGATTAGCAGGGACCCAGCACACTTTCAGTCGAAGTTGGACCAGATACCAGGCAGAAAGTGTGGGGGGTACTGCAACAGAACCCCATTTTCTCACAAACTCTTATGAAAGTATTTTACATTGTTTTTTATTTAGTTTAAATGTGGCATCACCTTTTATATAAGTCTTGGAACCTACACAAATACGTTTAAATTGTGTTATTTGTGACAGTTGTATTGCTAATTTCTAAATCATGTGGCTATGTTTTATATTCTGTCGCTTTTATGGTCTATGACCTAAATAAAGTAATTTGATGATGGTTAAGGAGAAATGGACTGAAGTAGCACTCTACCAAATTTAGGCCAATCATCTTCATGGCCATTCTGCTTTGAAAATGAATCCATCACAGACCAGGGAGCATTTCTGCAAAACCAACCAAACTGAACCCCCCTCTTGAAAGAGCTGGCTTCGCCACCATACCCTGCATTAAGTGATCAGATAGTCTTTGAGCTGAAGGTTTTCCAGACAGTATCTAACGAAAGTTTACAACCAGTGAGAGCTATACAGAAAGGGACTACTTCCCAACTGCTTGTCCCACCTTATACCTCTCTAACCTCCAAAGAATTTGCTATTCACCATAAAGGGCTTGGATCTGGAAATGTATGTTTGAGACTTGTGCTAGGATCTATGTTTGTAATATTGCCTCTTTCTTGGAAAGGAATAGGGGAGGGAAAATCAAAGCAGGCTGCCACCTTCAGAGAAAAACAAGGTTTTACATGAAGGATGACCTTGTTTCATCAGAAAACCGTGAAGGGCTGATAGAACATGCATTTTACTTACACTTCTGGCAGATTTTAGGACCACCAAAATGTAACTTTTAAAATTGACATCCTTCTGGAAAGTTCTTAAAACCTAGAGACTAACTGCAGCTTCAACAGATATATAAGACCTAATCCTTGAGAAAGATAACGATCTGCACCATGTCCATCCGCTGAGGAGCAACACTAGCTTAAATTGCATGGGTCGTTAATGGCACAGTCAGATTGTGCAGCAGGCACCTGGTCTATACTGGCCTGAACAGCTTCTTGTGAAACATTTTCGAGGTTTATTGAGGTCCGCAGAAGAAGGCATGTCCTCAGAACTCCTCACTTTGGGTACTTGACCTTGATTCAGGCAACATTTTTTAGACTTTCAAGAATGATGGGCCTCATCTGAAGATAAGTGATCAATAGCCAGGATTTTTCTCTTTTTTTTTCTTCTTTTTTTAGAGTACCTCAAAAGATTACCTTGTAATCATTCAGTGTTTTTGCAGAGAACGTCTTTCAACACTCAGAGTTTGGCCTTATGATGAGGGCAGACAGTGAATGCACTCCCTGCATGGATCTTTCACATACAGCCGCCTTTTCTTTGGAGATTCCTCAATGCTGAAGCAAAGTAGCTCACAGAAATCAAAGTCAAAAGAAGGTAGTTCTCAAATGTAAAGCGCCAGAAGAACAGAAAATCCAGAGAGAAATCAGAAAATCACTTTGTAGAAGGTAGAGAAGAGATCTGGTGGTACTCCCTTTCACATGATGTGCAATAGGAAATCTGAGGTATGGTGACCTCTAGGAAAGTTGTAAACAGAGTGCGGGCAGGTTTTTGGTTTGAAGTTTGAGCCTTTCTCTATGGTTAATCAAGTGACATTGTTTGCAGGCTGTAGGAAGCTGGCTCTGTACATACTATACCAAAGGAAGGTATAGTGTGCACAGAGTCCAGTGGAACCCCAAAGGTAGGCAGAGGTAAAAGTAGATATCACCTTACTCTCTATTTGTGGTAGTGTGGCCGAGCAGTAAGGCTGTATCAGAGGGTAGTGTTAAGCATTTGTTGCACACAATCAGCAAATGATTGCCACACACTCAAAGACTGAACTCAGACCAATTTTGTTTGTATAAAAATATTAAGTTATTTTAATTCTAGAACCAAGCCAAGCCTGGCACAGGTAAGTGAAATAAATGCTTTGCAAAATATTATGCAGTTTTTACAAGTGAATGCAAGTTCAAGTGCAGTTGTTTGAAATACAGGTAAGTTAAGGTATTGAAATTACTGTACAGATTACTTTTTAGTTACTTTTAGATTACTTTTTAGATTACTTTTTCTACGCAGTGTGATATCCTAGATATCACCACACTGGGACATTTCCTTAAGAAAAGGTAAGTAAAAACAGTTTTGCACAATTGTACTTTTTTAGGTTTCCATACAAATCAACTCCACACTTAAAACATTTTTCAGAGAAAAACAGTCAATAGGTTCCTATGGAGAGAAATGAAGTTACCAGGTAAGTAATCAGTCTTTGGGGTTGAGCTTCTGGGGGTTAGAACAAGGGTTCCCCCAGGGTCAAGGATGCACTCTTGTTACACCCTCAGCGGCGCTAGGGCGGTCAGGTGCAGAGTGCTGAGGCCCAAGGTTATCCAATGGGGGATAGGGGGCCTCCGGTTGGTGGATGCTTACGAGCAGGCCACTGGGTTGTGGGGGCCAAGCTTCTGGTGTTAGGCTCAGGGAAAAGGGGGACCCGGTTTAGCACACAAAGTGCACCCGCAGCGGCGGCTGGGTGCTGTTCTGGTGTCAGGTGTCCCGTTTTCAATGGGGATTTTTGTTTTGGTTTTTAGCTGCAGGCTCGGTCCAGGAAGACTTCCGGGAGGAACAAACAGCTGGGCAGGTAAGTTGGAGGGCTGGGGGACATAGGTGCACCTCAGGTTCTCTTCTCCAGGGCGGCTGGATGCAGGGGTGTCTTTTGAGGTTGGATTCACCTTATGGGGCCACTCGCGGTTGGGGGGGGGGGGGAGTCTCCATGCAGTGGCTGCAGGCAACGTCGGGGAGTCCGGTGGGCCACTCTAACTCGGGCAGGGTGCAGTGGGGGTTCCAGGCGTCTGGTTTCTTTGTCCTCAGTAGGCTCAGAGTCTGTCTTGGGAGTTTTCTTTTGAACAGAGCTGCTGTTCACAGGAGATCCGGTCGTTGTTGAAGGCAGTCAGTCCTCCCAGGGTTCTGGAGGTCGCTGGCTGCAGGAAAGGCGTCTTTTGGCACAGGATCTCTGGAAACTGCAGACGGGCCGGTAGGGCTGGGGCCAAGTCCGTTGTTCTCTGCAGTGTCCTCTGCTGGGCGTCTTTCATCCTTTTTAGGTCTCGCCTAGCGTTGCAGCTCTGCGAGGCTTCTTGTAATCGAGGAGATATCAGAAGTGGAGTGTAGGCTCCGCCCCTTCTTTCCATTGGCTTGCGTCATCGTTTATGCTAAACGCTGGCGTGTGGTTGAAAATGAGGCTTCTTTGTTACCGCCCTGTCTCCTTCTCGGATGGCCATCCGGACTGGATCTTTCACTTGCGGCGTTACACTGTCTCCTTTATTAGTGGGTAAGCACTCTTTTGTGCTCAGTCTGCTTTAGCAAGGCCGCTCGAGCTTCACGGGCCGCCATGTACCGCGCTATAGCACAGCGCTTGTGTTTTTTTTTTATTGTCTAATGCTTTTTTAATTTATTTATTTTTTCACTTTAGCGGCACACGCGCTTTACCTTCAGCCATGTTAAGCTAAAGCGCGGGTGCTGCGATTGTTGAAAAAGTAAAGAAATAGATTTTTTTCTATTTGTTTACTTTTTCTACAATCGCGGCACCCGCGCTTACCTTTAACCATATTAAAGTAAAGCGCGGGTGCCGCGATTGTAGCAAAAGTAAACAAATAGAGAGAAAAAAAAGAGTGGCCCGCCATTTGTTTTCTATTTGTTTACTCTTATTTTTGTTTTTGTTATGTGCAGCACGGTCCTCTTTCACTTTAGGGACCGCGCTTGTTTATTTAATTGATAAAACGTATTCAGTTGAAGTGTAGAAATAACATTGGTTTCATGTGGCAATAATGGAGGGGGATATTTAAATTATAATCTTGGGCAGTTTCAATAATTGTTAAAATCGTTAACTATTTTCACTATGAAGTAGTCAAAAGACAGCCACAAAGACAGGGTATCTTTAGTGACTCCCTATAATTCCACCAGTCATATACTTTATAAAATTTTGAGGAAACATTGGCATGTCTTACGAGCAGACCCAGTTATCAATAAAGTCATAAGTGTGAATCCTGACATTATTTACAAACGTGGCCAAACTCTGAGGAACATTCTCAGTCCCAGTTTCTATAATCCGAGACAAAACAGGAAGGACACACATTGGTTAGGCACACCGCCAGCAGGCTTTTATAAATGTGGACACTGTTCTGTTTGCCCACACACTATGGATAAGATCAAACAATTTAGATATAATGCACAGATAGAGTATAAAATCAATTCTTTTATTAATTGTAATACGAAATTCGTAGTATATTGTATAATCTGTGTATGTGAGAACATCTATGTGGGAAGCACAATTAGACCGGTAAAAGAAAAGATACAGGAACACATTAGGGCAATCAGAAATGGGAATAAAACTTACCCATTAGCTGTACATTTTAATACTAGACATGGCCTTGCTGATTTGTCTCGAATAACATTTCATGGACTTGAAACTGTTATGGATAATCCTAGAGGAGGTGATAAAGTTCACCACCTCCGCAAATTGGAGGCTTCTTGGATTTGTAAATTGCGAACAGTAGAGTTTGGTCTTAACATTGATAAAGAGATGTATGTATTTCTAAGGGATTGAGCATCGACTATAACCAACTATATCCCTCGTATTAGGTATGATATCTTCTATGTACATACTGATATGGTTATACTTAGGATTAAACACGCTATCCATTTAGCAATCAAATGTATGATACTGTAATTGACATGAGATTTTTCTACATCACCTGTATGTTCTAATTCAACATAGATTCTTGGCTAATATGTTCTTTTGGGACTATATATTTTGCTCATGTCTAGTGCTCTTATGATGTTGCCCTGTTAAAAATGACCATTGTTTTTGGTGATCTAATTCCTTTTTGTAATGAGATCTTTTTCATGACTTAAAGATATATTGTTTAATTGGATTCCTACAATGTATTTCTTTGTGCTACTGTTTCAAATCTGGGGGCCATGAAGGTGTTTCTGCCTCTTCTGATTCTGTATTCCATTGACATCTATTTACGGGTGTACTCAAGTCACTTACCTTGACTTTGTCTTTATATCATCAATCTATTATTGCCTCTCCTGATTCTGTGTTCTATTGACACTTATCTACGGGTGTACTCAAGTCATTCATGTTGACTCTTTCTATATACCACCAATCTATTACACCGACTTTATTTTAAATATAGATATGACAACCTAGTATAATGTCTGTTTTCCATTACTAAGTTGTGGTACCTTACAGGGTTTTTTATGCTTAACGACATTCTGCTTGCGTTGGTTTCATTAAGAAACCACAATAATGGCTGTCATACAACTGTTGACGATTAAACTACGTTAACGCGTTGCGTTAGATACTCCTTTCGCGCTTTCAAGTTGCTGAATCCCATATGGGTTATGTTATGCCTAAATGGCTCCCTGTTTACGGTGATTTCACTATAAAAACTACAACAATGGCTGTCACGTTACTGCGGACAAGCGTATTACGTAAACGCGCTTTGCAGACGTTCCTCCCTTTCGTTTTTAAAACATGTACCATTAGGCAAGCGGCGTTTCTCTATGGCGGCCGCCGACACCGTGAAAGCGAATGCTGAAATCTGACCTGGACGGGGTAAGCCAAGCCTATTCTTTAACGTTGAAGGCTTCACATACGGTTGTATTACTGAAGGACTGTTTAGTCATACTTCGCTTTATTGCAGGTCGGATCGATGCTCGCATGAACTTTTGAAGCTTGACACTTTGCCTTATGAAACGTTTATCATGACGTTTCCTTCAGCTACTTTACTTTGTCTTTAAAGTAAGTTTTATGGACAGTCATATTTGTGTTTAGGAACGGACCAGGGTTTCTATCTGATGACTTAGGGTGTTATTTGTATAGTGCTTTTTGAAAACATGGAGCTTGCTTTGGGAAAACGTGCTTTGGTTGTTTCTTTCCTGGTTATATTAGTCATTTTTTGGTGTGTTCCTTCTTCCTGCGCTCCTTCATTTGTTCTGCTTTTATTGGCTTATTTTAAAGTCTCTTACTATGGCTCTTGTGAATGCTGACCCCGTTATATGAAAGACTCCGTCATGTGCTTAATTAACTTTAGAGGCATTTACTGTTTGGCTAACTCACTTTTTATGACTTACATATGTTTTCACTTTTAGTGATTATTTGGTCTTTTGCTGCCGTCTGGACTTATTTTGAAATTTGTATTTAAACTCTGACTGCTGACATTAAAAACCGGATAGATTGCTAATATTCTTGAAACATACGAGTACCATTTTTAAGGTAACCGTAATGAATATCTTTCTCTCTTCTCTTGGGTATTTATTTTAAATACAATCGGGTACTTGCACGAGGTCACTTTGATCCAACTTATTTTGTTTATTTATTTTTTGCACCTTGGTGGTGGTATCTTTACATCTTTACTCATTCTGGTCTTATATCTGCATCTGCACACTCCTCTTTATTAAGTATATGTGTTCTCAAACACCTTGATAATACGTCTGCTTATAAACTTATGTTTATTACTTGGCTAATAATGGGATATTGATTTTGGGTTATTTGTTAAGCTCATTCCCCCTTATGTTTGACATTAAGCAGTCTGATATACCGCTTTGTCAACAGCCTTGAAAAAGTCGTTTTACGACAAAACACGTGTTGGCTGTGTAATCTCAACATCTACGTGCCGATATATTTACAACATCGTGTCAAGACTTTGGAATTTGTTTTTGATCTTTTTGTATTAAACACTTTACAGGTTGATTGTCCACCAGTTTGAATTTTCTTTGTGCTGTGCTCTGTTATCTAGAATTATAGTACATTGTGATATTCGTGGTGTTATTCATTTTCTGCCCAACAAGCATTTTAATTTCCTTCGGACATCGAGGTGAATTGTTTTCCTTTGCGCACATTACCTTTCCTATAAAATGATAAATCCCTGAATATTATTTTGGTGAGATGGCACAATTATTTGCTCAATAGCAGCATTCCCTCGCAAAAACTACGAGTTAAGTCACCTAAAATGCTACAATTGGAGAGGCATCGAGAAACGTATCTTTGACGTGTTTAAGGTGTCTCCCTTGGTCTGTAGCCTAAGTAAAGATTGCATCTGTGTTTACAGACAAGACGACATTTTTGAGCCCAAACACGACTGTTTACTGCGGTCTGTGACCGATCTCTGCGCTTTAACCTTGAGGAGTGTGGCGGCCATTTCCTGAGGGTGGAAATAGCCCCGGCCTAGCGTGCTATTATCCCATGGATAAAGAAGATGCATTAATAACAAGGACGTATATTAATAACGGAGGAAGCGTCCCAAGGATAACCAGTACCGAGCCACTTCCTGTCTGTGGGACCTGCGGGCGGCCCCCTTCCTGTCCAAGAGGTCAGTGAGTGTCCCACGGATATACGTGATATCTGTAAAGTGGGTGAGCCGATGTCCCTGTGAGCATTATGCCTGTTGAGGTGAGAAGTAATTTTTACCTGCTTGTGTCTTGTGGTGAGATTTCTTTATGGGCTCCCTGCATCTTGGGGTGAGATGTCATTGCCTGCTGCTTATGTCGTCACGTAGTGCTTAATTTGTGCCGGTGCTTAGCACCGGCACTAATTTCTTAGGGCCGGGTCTACAGAGAACATTGCATGCAATAATTATGTATGCTCTGTAGTGTGAGTTAACGGTCTCCTCCCTGCACACAGACCGCCAGAAACGGCAGGTGAGGTGATGTGACGTCCGTGCCTCAGCTCAGCATAAGTAACTAACAATCTCACACAAGCAGCAATAAAATTATAGTAGCTCTAGTGCACTACGGCCGCAACCAATCAACTGCTGTAGTCTTTCTTGCATGATGAATTATTAGACTGGCCTGGGGCGTCATCCCTCCTTGGCGTTGAATCGTCAAGGTTTTGTGTTTTTTTTCCCCGGGTCGGCCTGACCAATGCAGATCAGGGTTCTGGCTTTTTGCCCGCCCCAGCATACTGCGCAGCTGCAGTGCCAGTCATTCGATGAAGCAGGGAGTGTGTCACGCAGCAGCAGGCCTATAACTAAAACAAGCATTTGCAATGCAATAGGTCTCGCATTTACGCGAGTTTGAGCTATTCGCATAGTAAATGACAATGTCTTTCATTTATGTTTTGGTTTTTAGAACAAATAAAAGGCATTGTCATTTGCAATGCTAATAGCTTAAACTCTCGCAAATGCGAGACCTATTGCATTGCAAATGCATATTCTTCTTAGGTTGCGGGAATCTGAGTTCTTGGTTCAGGGCTGCCCCTAAATACTGTATTTAGAGGGCGTTTTAGGGATCTCGAGGTCAGTAGTCAATGGGCTACTGACCTTAGGGTGACTATACCCTTGGGGTGCTCACCCAACGTGTGGGAGTGAGCACGATCCCTTATCCTGATTAGGGAGTGCCTGCCATCTGCAAGATGGCGGGCACTGAAGAGTGGGCTTCACCTCGCCTCCCCCACATGAGGGGTGGGTTGGCAGAGGTGGGCACACCTTCTGGGCTGGCTAATTTTTCCCGCCTGTCTTCCCGCCGAAAAGGAGGGGAGACAGGAAGGGGGCCTGCTCCCGATAGGAGGAGAGGCTGGGGGTCGCATTACAAAGGCTGCAAGACCTTTGAAGCTCCCCTGCCACAGATGGCTCTTCCTGGCCTGGGGGAGGTGTGAACACCTCACCCAGAAAAGGCTTTGTTTCTAGGCTCAGGGAGCAAAGGCTCCCACCCTAGGGGTCCAGAAACATGTCTCGTGTGGCAGGCTGGTGTGTACCAGTCAGGGAACCCACAAGAGGCTGGTCGTTTTTCAAGGGGCATCTCTAAGATGCCCTCTGAGTGCATATTTAATTAAATCCCACACTGGCATCAGTGTGGGTTTAATGTGCTGCGAAGTTTGATACCAAACTTCCCAGTTTTCAGTAAAGCCATTATGGTGCTGTGACGTTCGTAATGACAAACTCCCAACACCATTTACTCTTAATGGCATTACTGCACTTACAATGTCTAAGAATTGGCTTAGACACTGTAGGGGTACAGGGCTCATGCACCTGTACCCCCACCACTGGTATAGTGCACCCAGCTAGAGGGGTGGCTGACCTATGCCAGGGCAGTGGGTTGTAGTCATGGTACACAGGGATGTGTGCCATGTTGACTCTTCACTTTGTTATGCACCAAAACACAGCCTGCAAAGAGGGGGGAGGGCGGGGGGAGTGTGTGCGCGCGTGTGCGTGTGGCCTCTAAGGGTGGCACAATAGGTGCTGCAGCCCTTAGAGGCCTTCCCTGGCCACAGTACCCATGGTACCTTTTACAAGGGACTGGCATGTGGCCAGAGAGGTGCCAATTGGTGGTACAAGATACAGTTTTGGGGAAAGAACACAGGCCCTGGGAACCTGATTGGCAGGGACCCAGGGCACATCAAGTCAAAGTGCATCAGTTGTCTGGCAAAATGTGGGGGGGTTACTGCAACAGAAAGCCAGCTTCCTACACAGGCTTCTTCTCAGGCCTTCATTAGGAGATTTAGAATATATTACTTTTTGAAGGCTACAGTGGGATTGCCAGTTGGACAATGGAGAATGGTTCAAACTAGTGATTTTATGAAAGATCCAATGCTGAAGAACTAATGTAGCTCTTAGTGCAGGCCTCATCTCCACATCACAGCTCCCCCTGATGGCTCACTTTGGCCTGTTGTGGTGAAATAAGTTAGTTTTGAGCTGGGGCTAGTTTATTTCATAATTTCAACTCTATGGTGGTTAGGTGTTTGTTGTACTGTAGGAGGTAAGCTGGGCCTACTGTTATATGGTTATTATTTGTGATGCAACGGTTATACCTGGAGCAGAGTACCAGATTTAAACCTAATATGGTCAATAACTTGATTTATCTGTTATAGATAATATAGAAATAAAAAAAGAGCAGGTCCATCCCTTCTGAACATTAGCCTCTCTAATTCATATTGGAGCATTACCGTTTTGGGTGGCAGCTGACAACTGAAGCCTCAGAATTTTCTTTCCTTACAGCTGAAGAATACTGGTGAGATGCTAGCTATAGGTAGACGTCTGTAGCTCTACTGTACTTAAGCCTCTGCAGGGATGAACATTATTGATTCAAACACTGAAATTCAGGCAAGTCAGTCACACTGAGAAGCTGCAAACTCTAGTCTCTGAATTTTTTCAGATCCACTGCGTGTAGAAGTCTCAGGACAGATTCTTCAAGCAGGTAGGCTCCTCTCCTAGGGGAACAAATCTACCCTGGGATCCTGTGTAGGATGTTATTTCCAATAAACTCAAAATTCAATATGGAAGGGTTCTGCTCTAGTATTTATAGTTCTCGCCTGTCTTCCAGTACCCCACAAATGCCTCCCAGTTCATCCTTTCAATTCTGAAGACAAAGACTCCCATAGTTAACATCTGGTACATGCTTTACAAAAAACAGAGGCAATGATCACATGTAGACCCCTGAAGAAAAATTAACAAATGAAAGTGACAGCATTCTTCTAGCAAAAGGTTTTCCCTAAGTCCTGCCGGCAGTTCGAGCATTTCCAACCAGCTGGGAAAGAGGAAAAACCCAGACAAAGATTTCTTACTTTTTGGTTTTCAAAAAAGTGGACGGTTATCTTTGAACATTTATAATAACTTTCTCAAATCAGCTATAACGAAGGTTGATATTCAGAATCTAAGCTGCAGAGACCAGAGGAATCACTTTGTGTTACCCAAATATTCTCACTCCTCAAGAAAGCAAATATGAGGATTACTTGCACTATGCAAGACCGCGAAAGTCTTAATAGAAATATCCATTCCATAACTTTATGTCGGCCACTAGGGCCATAAAAGTACAAGTAACAATAAAACAAATAATATACACTTGTGATTAAAAAAGTGACTAGCTCAATTTCATCTTATTGTAGAGAGATCATTCAATGAACACACAGAGGATAAGAGACACAGCAGGGATATAAAATTATACTTAATGCTGTCTTCAGCCCGTTAAAAACACAGTAAAGGGGGCGTGGCCTGGACTCCGATGGCGTAAGACGCACGAGGACTGAGCTCCGCTTTCCAGGGGCGGCCTGGGGCGTACCTTAAGCGATTTAAGGCACGGGGGGCAAAGTCTGTGCCCCCCATCGATAGCATATAGCCCGATGCAGGTCCCTCGAGTTTTGGGGGGACCTTGACCCAATACAACAGCTGGGAGAGCCGAGAGAAGTTGATCGCGGCGATCCCGTCCGCCATCTTGCCCGCAACAGAGTGTCGGCCTTTGTCTGCGGGAGAAGCGAGAGTCGCTAGTCCTTGGGCGGAGGAGGTCCTGCGTGGGGTCGCTCGGCCCCGGAGACCCTGCCTGCGACGGTGGGCTGAGTTGGGGAGTCTGCCCCCTCCCTCTGGGAGCGGACGCTGGCCAGGCTCCCGAGGCCCCACGAACCCGTTCGCTGAGACCGGGGAAGAGCTGAGAGGCAGACGGAGGTGAGGAGGGGGATCGCGGCTGGCCCGGGGGATGGAGCGGCGGCCCTGAGGGGGCTGAGGACTATCGTGAGTACCTGCGGCAGGTAGTGGACTCTTCCCCACCCCCCCCCCGGCTGTGCCTGAGACTGTGGGCCTCGTGTGCCCCTCCCCCACACAGTAGCGGCCCAGCGAGGTCGGAGGAGCGGCGTTCGCGGAGCCGGAGGCCTGGTGGGACCCGGCTCCCTTGGGCCCATCACGCACAGCGCCCTGAGAACCGGCGTGGTTATTGGCGCCTGTGGACACTGACGAGGCCAGGGGCTGGAGGACGGCCGAGGTCCCGCGACCCTATGCCTGGAAGTCCACACAGGGGAGACCACGCCTGAGGGATCGGAGGCCTTGAGAGCACCGCGTGCGGAGGAGAGTTAACAGAGAGACGGGGGGAGTGGTGGAGGACCCCTGCAGTGGCACCGGATGGCTGGCCCTGAGGTGGAGGCTTTGATAGTGCTTGCTGCCCCACTGTGACTGCCCTGGTGGGTGGACAATACTTGTGGTCGGAGGCCCCCGCTCCTGGACCTCTGACTTTGCGTATACTCCCCTGAGAGTAGAGGACCCTGAAGAGTGGAGAGAGCTTGGCCTGGACGGCGGTGAGGGGCGGCGGGGCGGGCCCTGGTTGTTGGGCCGGACTGGCAGTGGGGGTGCCCTGTGCTACGCTCGGGGGACTGGAGCGACTCGGGGCCGGATCGGGCTCCTTCCGGTGCCCGAGCAGAACTGGCGTGGGGCTGCCCTAAGCTCCGCTGAAGTTGTCAAGGCCCCCGCCAGGGGTGACGGAGGAGAGTGGCCCCTATGATTTGAATCGACAGCGGCTGGAGCGTGGGGTATGGTCCCCCGGGACGATACCTCCTGCCAGGATCGGCGACGAGGGGGGCCCCGAGTTGGTCTGACGGGCGGATCCTGCGGTCGGGCCTGCACCGCCTTGTCCTGCCGCCGGACGGACCTGCGAAGCATCGACTAGGGGGAAGTGAGGAGGCCCCGGTTTGAGATCTACACCCCCGGCGCTGAAATCATGACCAAGCCCAAGACGGGAAAGGCCGCAGCCCAATTGGCGCCTAAAGATACCTCGGTGGCGGACCTGTGGGGCAAGCAAACCCCGGTAACCTCAGGGGACGACACAGCAATGACCTCCAAGCTGGATATGCTTGAATCAGGCGCCATTACGCAGGCATTTATGTCTAGTTTCCTTCAGGAAATCAAATCAGAGATCTCAACTCTTAAGTTGGAGGTCAAGTCCTACCTCACGGACATTAGACGAGATGTCACCGAAATTGGCACTAGGGTGGACGACTTGGAGCACACCCTCGACACGCGCACAGAGGAGCAGGAAGATCTCAGGCGCCGCGTCCTAACTCTAGAGGAGCAACATGTGGAACTCCAACTCAAGCAGGAGGATTTAGAGAACAGGAGCCGCCGGAACAACCTCCGCGTCCGGGTTGTGCCGCGGGGCGCAGAGGGACAGGACATAATGACGTATGTCGCAGAACTACTGCATGCGGTATGGGGAGATGAGGACTACTCCCCACCCACACTGGACCGAGCGCATAGGGTAGCACCCCCACGGGGAAACACCAACCTGATCCCCGACATCCTGACCAGGGTACATTTTTTTACAGAAAAGGAGGCAATCCTCCGAGCGGCCAGGGCGACCGAAAAGTTGGAACACGAGGGACACGCCATCCAAATCTTTCAGGACCTATCGCCCTTCACCCTGCGCCGCCGTAGGGACTTCCGGCCAGTCACTGCTAAATTGGAGAAGCCAACGTCAAATATCAATGGGGCCACCAGTTTGCTCAGATTTTTCACTGGGAGGGGAGGCGCAGGTCTCTGAGATCTCTTCGTGAAGCCCTCCAACTGCTGAACATCTCGCCTGGATCGAGGCCTTCCTCTCCCGGGCCCGCTGAGTCGGCATCCCAGATCTCTCTCCGCCCTGAGTGGTCGAGGGTCGGGCGCCCCAGGGCTGGAGCCTCCGGAGCCGGGGGGACAGACCTTCAAGCCAAGCAGGACATTATCCAACACCTACGGAACATGGAGGCTTCACAGACTTCAACGAGAGAGGGCCTGAGATCGAGGCCGCCTTCCCCCCCTGGCGCCAGCGGTGGCACCTGATAACCAGTTGAGAGGCCTCCACAGACACGTGGACTGGTAGAACATACCTCTCACGCCCCATTGACAGAGGCTTCAGATGGGAGAGGGCGTTGGATCGCCTTGACTGCTTGGACGAAGTGTTGGGGCAACTAGGCGTCCATACACTTAATATGATTTGTCTTAAGAAGAGTGTCAGGGGAGGCAATGTCTGGTTGTCCCTCGGGGTGGGGGATCATGCCTGCAAAGCACCACACTCCCTTGAAGGGATGGGTTTGCCGTGGGTGGGCTTTTGGGAGGGCTTATTTATGCGCGTTACTTTAGGCTACCGTATCCACACCAGCTTTACATTGCTGAAAGCGCGACGGGGGGGCGTGGTGTCCCTCCCCCACACCTGTCAGTCACTCTAAGGGTGCCCGAGTTTTTAGATCGCCCAAATGCTTGGAGGGCGATAGTGCCAGGATGTGTTGTTAGGCTCCGGATCCACTCCAGAGGGGGTCCCCCTGTGGCTCCATCTTGGGCGCGTTTCTCCCCGTCGTTACTGCGACGGGTCGCCCCTGGGGGGCGGACGACTCTTGCTCCCAGGGAAGTCTGAGGCCTACCCCGCCATTTCCTTAGTCCCCAAGAGGAGTGACTTCCTCAGAGCCGCCCTGGTTCCCACCATTCGGCCGCTCCTGGACTGGAAAGGTCCTGTTGGGCCCAGTTGGCCCCTTAGTTATTTGGTACTTTCTCCATTCTGGGAATCTTCCCCTCTTCTATTCTTTCCCTTACTTCCTTTCTTTTTCTGGACTCAAGGGGAGGACCCCGAATCGCAGCGAAGGGCCATGGCTCTGAGACCGGCAGCTTTGGGGACCCCGGGTACTATATCTCACACTCCACCCCTGGGGGGGAACCCACGCTTGCTCCAACTCCCACAGCGGTTGACGCTTCAAGCTCCGACCAGAGAGAGATGGGACTCCTTCAGTTCCGGCCAACGCATGCCTCTTCGGGTACAGATCAATGGCTCAGCTTAAATGTCTCTCCCTTAATGTCAAAGGCCTGAATGCCCCGAATAAGAGAAGACAGATCTGGCGCTACCTCCAACTTCAGGATCCAGACATTGTCTTTCTCCAAGAGACCCATCTTTTACGGGCCGATACTATCCGCATGTCTCATCCTAAATTCCCCCTACAACTATGGGCGTCTGCACCATCTAAGACAGCAGGGGTGGGGATCCTTTTTAAAGTAGGTCTCTCGGTAAACATAGAGAGCACCGTTCGGGATGCGGAAGGTAGGTCTCTTAAGCTCCAGCTATCATTACAGGGCAGACAGCTTACCCTCCTTAATTTATATGCACTCAACCAGGCACAGGATGCTTTCATCCGCCACCTCCTCCAAACTTCCCTCTCCAAGGAAACTAATCCTATCATCCTTGGGGGTGACTTTAACCTAGTTTGGGACCCCACCATGGACCGCACCTCCCCTTCTTATCAGGGGGTAGGGGGCTATGTCCGCCGCTCTCAAACGCGACCTAGAAGCCTTGGGTCTGGTAGACGCTTGGCGCTATAAGGAACCGGACACACAGGACTACACTTTCTACTCCCATGTGCATCGTTCGCACTCCCGTATAGATTACCTTTTTCTATCCCACGCACTCATTCCCTCCCTAGAAACAGTAGGGATTTCAGATATATCTATCTCGGATCACGCTCACTTGGAGATAACCCTTTCCACCTTGGGCCGTCCCCCGAATTCCGCCCCGCGCTGGCGACTCCCCCCGCATGTTCTCCGCGATCAGGTGGATGTGGCCGAGCTCAGACAGGCTATACAATCATACTTTACGGCCAATGACCTCCCGGAGACCACAATACCCATGCTGTGGGACGCCTTCAAGGCCACGATCCGGGGCGTTATCACTTCCATCTCTATAGCCCGCAGGCGGGAGTCTCGCCTGGTGGAGGACAACCTCACCCGTGATCTTAAAACCATGGAACAACAAAATCGTAACGCGCCTTCTATCGTCACAAGCAAGAGACTTGCCTCCCTTCGGGGTCAGCTCAAGGCTCTCCGGGTGAACAAAGCAGAGCGTTCCCTCTTGACTCTCAAGCAGAAGTTTTATGGGGGGGCAACAGGGTGGGATCCATGCTGGCGCGTCGCCTCAGGAATCAGATCTCTAAGGGCCATATCGCAAAAATAGTCCAGAGTGGGGGGGGCTGGGCTACCTCCGAAAACGCTAAACAGGAGTTTCACGCCTTTTTCTCTGAACTATATGGTCAGGGAGAGACTTGTGGAGACCAGACAAATCCCTTTTTAGCTGCTTGCGCCTGGACGCCACTGACCCCCTTCTTTAAGGAACAATTAGAGGAACCTATCATAGCGGCAGAACTCCAAAAGGCCCTAAATGGTATGCCCGTGGGAAAGTCCCCAGGGCCTGATGGCCTAACGCTGGCTTTCTATCGCCTCTTCCTCCCCGAACTTCAGGCCCATCTATTGCGTCTTTTCAATTCATTTGCAGAGACAGGGTCAGTAACGCCGACGATGGCAGAGGCGGAGATAATCCTTATCCCTAAACCTGGGAAAGACCCCACGGCATGCGCCTCTTTTCGGCCTATCTCCTTATTGAATGTAGATGCCAAACTATATACCAAAATACTCGCCCAAAGGATAGGCTCTCACCTCCCGGGCCTGATCGAACTGGATCAGGTGGGTTTTGTGAGGGAGAGACAGGGAGCGGATAATATTCGCCGAGTAGCCCATCTGGTGCAAAAGACACAGCATTATAATATACCGGCCTTTCTGCTCTCCCTGGACGCCGAAAAGGCTTTTGACCGGGTTGACTGGTCCTTTTTGTGGGCGGTCCTGCATCGCGTGGGACTCGGACCGACCATGATTGCGCGTATCATGGCGCCGTATGCGGCGCCCTCGGCGCGGATCCGAGTAAATGGTCTTCTCACCCCGTCCTTCTCCATCAGCAGGGGTACGCGCCAGGGGTGCCCGCTCTCACCCTTACTGTTTGCTCTTGTGGTGGAGCCCCTGGCGATTGTTATCAGGCAGTCGGCAGAAATTCGGGGACTACGCATAGGAGGCGTAGAACACAAAATTGGCCTTTTGCAGATGACCTTCTCCTGACACTAACGGAACCAGCAAGCTCACTACCCGCATTATTGGACATTCTCTCTCAATTTGAATTGATATCGGGCCTTAAAATTAATCTCTCCAAATCGCAGGCACTCAATCTCACTCTCCCCCAGCTACAGCTGGATAACCTAGGTCCAGTTAACCCGTTTCAATGGGCCTCACATTCCATACGCTACCTAGGGATTAACGTTACTGCTACCCTGGACACCTGGACTGGAGCTAATTGGCCGGCATGCAGGACGGCTGTCCGGGCTGAGCTCCGTCGCTGGAAATCACTCCCAATTTCGTGGCTGGGCCGCTTGAACGCAGTTAAAATTGCAATTTTGCCGAAGGTACTGTACCTTTTCCAGGCTCTTCCCACGCCGATCCCCCAGCGAGATATCCAGAACCTCCAACGGGATCTTACGGCGTTCATCTGGGGAGGAGGCAGGCCGCGCTTTTCCACACAGGTCCTGTTGCTACCTCGCGACAGGGGTGGTCTGGCTTGTCCCGATCTGCTCGCCTATTACTGGGCCTCGCACTTGCGATACATATCGGAATGGTCGGTTCGCGAAAGCGAAAAACACTGGTTCCATATGGACAGGGCAGTGGCGTGTCGCCCACTGTGGGACCTGGCCTGGATTAGAAGGGGGGCCAGGCATCGTAGTGCATACATAGCTACTCCAACCAAGACGGTCTTGGAGATCTGGGACAGGATTGCAGTATCCCGTGGTCTCACTACATTCCCCTCTCCCAACACATCACTAGCGCTCAACCCGGATTTCCCGCCGGCCCTACCCCTAACATCGTTTCCGGCTTGGTCGGCTGGGGAGTGCCGTGTCATAGAACAACTTTTTGAGAAGGGTATCTTTAAATCATTCGACCAGTGCAGACAGGACTTCAACCTCCCAAAAACCACGCGCATGGAGTACTTTCAGATCCGGCACTGGCTCCGTGCCCCCTCGTACATGGAGGGAGCCACGAGGCGCCTAACGCCTTTTGAAACGCTGGTCCGTGCTTTCGATGGATCCCGGGGGCTGATTTCCCGGACCTACAACATGCTTCAGCATTCACATTCGGTGCCCCCACACACCTACCAGCGCCAGTGGCAGTTGGATATCGAAGGAGATATAGATTCAGACCAATGGGAGCAGTTATGGCGCGATATCCCTCGTATCTTTAAAAGTATAACACAACAGGAATCGGTCTATAAAGTCATGACTCGCTGGTATTATACTCCTCTCAGACTCCAGAAGATGTTCCCGGGCTTCGCCCCTCTTTGCTGGCAATGCCAGGCGGCACAGGGTTCTTTTCTTCATATATGGTGGACCTGTCCACTCATTCTTACCTTTTGGAGAGAGGTGATGGGCCACGTTGGAGAGGTAGTGGGCTTCCCCTTGCCAAATGACCCGAGGGTGGTTATTCTGGGGCTCCGACCGACGGCTCTTAGAGCAATGAAGCACACAGACTGGCACCTGATTTTTCATATGTTCACTGCCGCTAAGCAGGTCATTGCCATACATTGGAAGAAAACGTGCTCCCCCTCGTCCTTGATTTGGCTTACTCGTCTTTGGCCTGTCATGGCGATGGAACTCCTCTCTCATAGGTTGGCATGTACGGATGCTAAATTCGACCGCATATGGCAGCCACTGGTCTCGCATCTCTCTCGGTTGGAGCATACACGATCTGTGCCCCCAGGTTGAGAGCCCTCCAACTCTTTGCGGACCCCATACTTCCACGGGGGGAACCGTACGAGGAAGACACACAGTAGGGAGAACAGGGATGTCGGCCCCTCAAATAAGCTCACAACCACACCACGGGAGAGCCCTGGGCCCCCTCCCTTCCGAAGAACTGCTGCACGGGGACATCTCCCCAGACTATCCTCTCATCTCCTCTTTTCTATCCTTTCTCACTTTTTTAATCTCTTCTTGACTATCCCTTCTTCTTAGTTATCTCTCCCGGCATAGACAGAACTATGGCCTCCTCAGCTCACTGGCCGCGGACACCGCAGCTACCGCCTTCGAATGTAGAGCCTAGGTAAGGCCACTATGAGGGCCATCTTATCTAGATGGGGTGCTCTGCCGAACACATACCGCGTCTAAAGGCGCTAGGGTCTTTTGGACCCCCTGAGAGATACACTACCACACTTTACGTGCGTACCTGGGGAACAACGACCTTATTAAGTATAACAAGTACCGGGATTAAGGGCTTGCGCTGGAGGATAACTGTACGAAGTAGACTGCCTGTTCCATGCTATTGTTATATCTCTAAAATTCCGGCTGTTGTTTTTGCTGCCTTAGCATGTTACTTAAAATGGATCTCTTGCATCGCACCCGGACATTTGCTCTGGCAAAATGCCCACTATAACGGATACTGTGCGACTGGTCTTACTATTGGCAATGTTTTGTTACTCTGTGCTGTCATATATTATTCCATGCTTGCTATCTGTCATATTAATGGCTTTTGTTATATGAAAACTCAATAAAAGATTTAAACAAAAAAAAACCACAGTAAAAGCAACCATCTGAAGATAAGCTGCACACTAAAATTTTACAAAGATAAAAATATGGGACTTAAAACGATAAACCCAAAACATAGGTACACAGTTAATATACCTGCGCAAATTCAGTGCATTCGTTCTTCCCCATGGGATCTACTTTAAAAAGGCCTGCCGGATATGCCACATACAATTTAAGAATCGTGATACAGCAAAAACTAGTGGTGGATGGGTGTCATACTTTAAAACTCTGTAGGCCTCTACACAGCGCACGAAGCCCAAATTCTTGCATAGTTGGATTAACCAGCGCTTGCGCGCCAGCCGGTAGGCAGGGCAGAGAAGCAGAACATGTATTTCAGACTCCTCCTTATAATTACATGCAGGACATTCGCCAGTTTGCTCTTTCACCCATTTGCTGGTATATGCTAATAATGGAAGGGTCCCTAGTCTGAATTGCACATACAAATTCCTGGCCAATGGGGGTTGAATAAAATCCAGAAAATGTTCCTTCCTGTATACATCTTTTACTAGCAGAAACTCTGCTATCAGACGACCACATGAGGCACTTTCTTGTATGGACATTAATTTAGTCTATAGCATTTAACTAATTCCAACCTGGAAATCATGACACATGATGTCTCGGGTGTTCTCCAGAGGTCCGGCTTGCCTAACTTAGAGGCAAGATCTCTTATGTGACAAAGCCAAGGAATTTTCTTGATGGCACATACAGTCAAAAGCTCATTTAGCTCAGCCCTGCAGACGGACAACTCTGGGGTCACCCATAACCTCCGCCAGAATGTTAAAGGCCTCAGGGCAATCTCTTCATCAAGGGGCCTAATACCCAGGTCCATACGAAGGGTTGTAAGGGGGGTACTACGGGGTAGGCCTACAAGCTGCCGCATGAAATTGTTCTCCACCTTCATCAAGTTGGTGGCAGAGCAATGCCCCCACAACTCCACCCCATATAGTGTAGCACCCCTTGCTTGTGCTTTATAGATTTCCACCACAGGGGCGGCTGGTTTAAAAGCTGAACTTCTATACAATTTCATTATACCGCCCACTGTCTGGGTTAGCCGGAGTCTTGCTTTGTCCAACTGAGGCCCCCATTCAAAGTACTCTGACAGAGTAACTCCCAGATAGTCAAATATTTTCACTCTTTCCAAAGGAGTGCCGTGTAGTGCAGGGTTTGGACGAGTCGTGTTGGGCGGGTTGAAGACCATATACTTAGTCTTTGTTAAATTGATCTCCAGCCCTCGCAACTTACAAAAATTGGCGAAGCCATCAAGAGTGCGCTGGATACCCATTGATGTTTTTGAGAATAACAGGGTATCATCAGCGAACATCAGCGCAGGGACCTTCCCAGAGACTAACTTGGTGGCGTCATTGTCCTTTATTTTTTTTAAGATGTTCAATAAGACCGTTGATAAAAAGACAAAATAAAGTAGGAGCTAAAACACATCCCTGCAGTACCCCCTTTTGGACAGGAAAACGTGAAGTAAGTTCCCCATATTTTCCACTTTGTACTTGGGCAAAATTTTCCGAGTGGAGCCTCTGTAAAACATTAAGAAGGTAGGGAGGAATCCCAAGGTCGCTCAGCACCTTCCACAGTTTCTCCCGGGGTACAAGGTCAAAAGCTGACTTCAGATCAACAAATATAAGATAGAGGCTGCCACCCTCTATAGTCACCGTTTTCCAGAAGAGTAGTTGTAATCTAAATATCTGGTCTACGGTTGACATATTTGTTCTGAAGCCGGCCTGGTAGGGACTTATTATTGGTTCTTCTTCCAGCCAGCCCTGAAGACGGTCCAAAATCACCCGGCCGAAGAGCTTTTGGGTAATATCAATTAAGCTGATCGACCTGTAGTTCGAGGGTGAAAGGGGACAGCCTTTTTTTAATATGGGAACTATCTCAGCCCCACGCCAGGTATCAGGGGGATCCGAGCCCTTCAGGACGGCATTAAATAGGGCACACAAATATGGAACCCATATTTTGGGTTCTTCCCGGAAGAGGTCCCCCGGTAATTTGTCTAGACCTGGCGCTTTGTTACAGTGAAGCTAATTAATAGCGTTTCCTACTTCGGTCATAGTGATCTCCATGTCCCCCACCTGGTGGAACTCCGATACCATGTTGGAAGTAACAATGTTATCGGGCCCACCATCCCTGATTGAGTACAAAGACCCAAAGTGGGTCTCCCAGGCTTCCGGCGCTATGTTGGGCTCAATGGCCGATCTCCCTTCCCTGTCACCCGAACTCACTATTGCCCAAAAGGTTTTTAGATCTTCATCATTAAGGGCAATCCTGAGAGTTTCCCACCTCTCTAGTTCCCAGTTTTTTTTCCCCTGCTGGGTGGTCCATTTATACCTGGCCCTAGAAAGTTTGATTTGTGGCCTATCCTTCACCTTCACCGCATCCAGGAGGTCCTGCTTGGCCTTGCGACACTTATCATTGAACCAA
The DNA here is from genome assembly GCA_963921515.1 of Calotriton arnoldi. Taxonomy (NCBI): domain Eukaryota; kingdom Metazoa; phylum Chordata; class Amphibia; order Caudata; family Salamandridae; genus Calotriton; species Calotriton arnoldi. The sequence goes on along the minus strand of CAWUFW010001079.1, from coordinate 2,202,976 downwards.
GAACATTTGTTTTGGTTACTTTCCCTCCTATGCACAACCGGGAAAAATACATCCGCCAGTTTCATGGTTAACTCTGCGTGTATTTTCCCTGCCTTGTCTAGGTCCACGATGGGACCATCCACCTGTGCTACCTCCCTCATTTTAGTTATCATTGGAATTGCTAGCTGATAGACTTTGGCCAGCTTGAGGGGAGACTGTTGAATGTGGCCCCATCTGACGTTTCTTCTACTGTTTGTTACTGTTATTGGACTTATCACATTTGTAAGGGCGGAAGGAGGTTTAGAAATGCCAAGGTCCCATGGTTTTAAAATCAAAATCAGGGCATTATGGTCACTACCCTGCCTCGGCGTGATACAAAAGTCAAGGACCTTTTCCCACAGTCTTGTTTCCACCATGATATAATCAATTAGGGAGGCTTGACCTGCTCTATTAAATGTGAGCTGTCCTGGCTGATCGGATTTAGTCCATCCGTTACATGCCCTTAGCGATAGAGCTAGGGTGAGTGAGTTAAGCTGCATTACCAATGGTGACCATACTTTTATAGGCGTGGTCAGGGGATCGGGTATTGACCAATAAAGATCTTCTTCCGTAGGAACGGAGTAAGTTGGATCAGTAAGGGGTTCAAAGTGGCAATTAAAATCGCCCCCTACAATCAGCCATATCCCTGGGTCCAAAGTTGGAATAAAATGTCCCAGATGGTCAATGGTGGCAGATTCTTGGCTGTTGTTGACAGGATGAGAATACACATTGATTAGGGCGATTTTCGTCTTTGTGGGAAAGGAGAGCAGAACACATTGGATGTCATTTGTGGGTGTTATCATCTGCTCCACTCTGCAGCCGAGGTGGGTGCCTACCCAAATGGATAGGCCACCAGAGGGTCTCCCCCCCCCCCCCCCATGGTTGCCAGGTTGTTAAATGAGGCAAAACCCACCCGCTGAAAGTCTTCCCTCGCCCAGGTCTCCTGAAAAGATGCAGATATCATGTTTATCGACAAAATCACCCCACTCGGGGCAGGGCAGTTTGCTTTTAATACCTGCCAGATTCCATGATAGTATCCTCATCCAGCTGCCTTGCCCTCTTTCCCCACTCGCAGCCTCAGAAACGCTAGCACTGTTAGATGGAGAGTCACCTAGGTGGACCGCACAATACCTGTCTGGTACCCTCCTTGGTTCACCTTCTCTTCTTACAACACCCAGTGAAGCGGGGTATAGAACGTCAGTGACCCCACTAGATTTTGTCCTACCTCCTGCCGAATCAGTCCACTGGGGGGGACTTGGACTACTACCCCTAGGTATACGTTTCTGGCCGCACCCCACTGTACCCGTGGGGTCATGACCTGCCATTTCTGGGTCCCCGCCCTTAAATAGTCCATCCCCCAGTCAATCTACCTCCTCAAGAATGTCGTATCTGTTGTTCACCGGGATATTAAATGGGGGGAGCCTATTATGGGCAGTCCAGCTTCCCTCATGTAAGGGCCCTGGGCCCTTTACTGGAATTAAAGGTGGTACACAGCTTCTTGAGTATGTTTGCTGTTGGAAATAGAAAGAGTCCAGGGGGCGCAGGCTCATGTTTCTTGAAGCATTGTGGCAGTTGAGGGTGGTTTTAAATAAATTGGTAACAGTGTTGGGGGTTTTAAAATTAATAACTACACACTCACCCGGTTCGCTTTTTCTACGGTTTCCCACCCATCCTACCCTTCGAACCATTATAATCTCCCCTGCTCTGGCATAATCAAAGTGCTTATATCTAGCAAGCCAGAACAGACATTTCTCAGCTCGAGTTGGGTTTCCTTTGAATTGGGTTCAATTGGTGGGACGCCTGTCAGAATAGCTACATACGGGGAGCAGGCAGGGGGAAGATTTATGTTAGGCAGGTTTAAACTTAGACAGGCATGCCTCCCCTCGCTATATTCTTGTGCTGGATGCCTACTCCCTTTACTATTGGTGACTTGAGCTTGGGGGCTAGGTTTATCTCGCTGCCTGGGAGGGGATGACCTGTTTTTGGTTCTAGGCTCAAGGCTAGCACTCCCGCCTCTCTGATGCATATGGATACTCTGATCCCCTATCTCACGGCTAGTAGAGGGACCCTCATGAGCATGCATCTCCAACCCGGGAGGGGGTGTTAGACCCACACTATCCGCCTGACATCCTATGTCGATCCCACTTCTAGACTTGCTGGTGGAGTGATTTTGTGAGTCAGTTGGTCTGGCTTCCCCTGCTGCCAATGCTTTCTCCAGTTTATCTAGACGACTGATAAGGGGGGCCAGTTCTTCTATAATGGTAGCCCTCAGATTATTCTGCAGATCTGTCATCAGAGACAGAGCCCACGACGGATAGGTCGTGTCTGTGCTGGCTGTTGGCGGTCTACCTGAGGTCTGTTCTCGCTCTCCCCCCCCCTCTATGGTGACTATATTGCCCTCACAAAATTTCTTCTTTTTGGGTCCAACCTCGGATGTTTGTTTGCGCTTTCCGTTCTTGGGAATACTAGTGATATTTCTACTTTTGCGCACTGCTTTCTTGGGGGGGGGACAACCAGGGAAGATGGCAGGGGCTGAACATCTAACTGGGTTTGGGGCGTATTTGGCAGCATAATCAAATCAGACGGTGGAATAAATAGATCAGGGGTAGCCGCCTTTCCGTTAACTCAATTTCGGAATCCACCACCCCTATGGCCCTCTGTAACATTTTGTCTATTGATGTTGGAGGCAGTGAGACTGCACTTGTGATTTTAGATCTAGCTGGGCCTGCCCTCCTCCCCATTTTGTTGTCTATTACCAATCTAACACCCTGACTCACTCCACACCAATTCTCAACAACACTCGTCTGGCGTGTAGCACCTGTAAACAGTTTAACAGCTTGAAAGAAAACCAAAGAGTCACGAGCTAGAACAAGATGCTAGCTACCCCGGAACCACCCCCCACATTGATGTAACCAGCCCGTTTGCTAATTAATTAAAATGTCAGTGCAGTCTGCTGTTCCTTTGGACTCCACAGTTCGCAGATCGAGCGACTTGTGAGGGCACTAGTTCCTCGGTGGGGGGGGGGCTAAGGTGCTGTAACAGTAAGAGGGGACACGAAGGAAGGTGAAAGTCTTACCCGCTGATACTTCCAGAACACGGGTCACAACGGCCAAAGGGAGTGGCCCTGCCCTGCCTCTTTCTGTCGATGAGGGGCGCAGGACGGGCCCCGCCATTGGCCCGGGCTTCGCCCAGGCACGGCCCGCGCGCGTCCCGCGCCGCGGTGGTGACTCGCGCTTTTTAGCGCGTTAGCAGCAGGCAAGCTCCTCCCTCCAGGGAGGACACGTCCGGGCACAGGATTCCAGGACAGGTAGTCCCATCAGCCACAACAGGCGTCCCGCGCCACGGTGGTGACTCGCGCTTTTTAGCGCGTTAGCAGCAGGCAAGCTCCTCCCTCCAGGGAGGGCACGTCAGGGCACAGGATTCCGGGACAGGTAGTCCCCGCAGCCACAACATAATACAGAACAAAGTTAACTTAATATAAATTGTGTAAAAAAAAATTTGGAAGGTTTGTTACAATTCACAAAATCAATATTGAATATTACTTCTAAATGGGGTTGGTCTTACCTATCAAAGACTTAATATTTTCAAGCATTGGTAGACTAGTTATACTTCCAGATATATCCTGGCCAAGTTCAGCAATCAGCTTTGCATATCCTTCATTTTCTTCTCTTAACAAATTGAACTTCTGTTGCTTATAACTGCAATCAGGAAAAAAAATGGTTCAGTTTAGAAATTCAGTAGCTACCACTATAAAGAAAAGGCAAAGGAGAAAAATGTAGTTCATTCTATTTGACGCTCACCGGACAAAATAAACTATATAAAGGCAGCACTTATCAGCGAAGGCTGAAGAAAAGCCAACAATGAAAGTTTAACAAATAAAGCACATGAGGGGCCCTCAACAGGTAGCTCATGAGCTTACAGCTCACTAGCTACCAATACCTTCTAGACTACCATCAAGTTGGTCACAGAGAATAGAATATTATGCAATTCAGAAGTTATACAGCACTTCCAAGAGACAGCAAGCATCACTAGTTTCAGCCATCCAGAGTGACAGTGAGGCAAGACAATGGCAGGGACACACACCAACATTATGACAGAATGTGCAAGATCCGCAACATGATCGATCACAACACAGAACAGGAGGCCTTACTAATTTAGTTACGTTCGGTGTGAGAATGACGCCAGGAAGGAAGAAGGTCAGTGGTATCTGCAGTAATGAGGCTAAAATACGGAACTACAGCATTCAGGGTGGAAGTGTGCAAAATCAGCCAAGAGCCATAAAGATGAATGCAGGGGGTGGAGTGACAACGGTGTGGTTGAGGTGTTCACTTATGCCACTAAGTGAGTGCACAATCATCATTGATGAGCGTTAGAGAGAAGATACTTGTCTGGTGTACCCTCTTGGAAGAGCGTTCATTTCTGGCAATAACCCCTCAGGTCTGGGATGGCCCGTGGCACTCTGGCCATATATGTGTAATCTCTGGCACAGTGGTTGTTACTACTAACAAAGGTGGCCTTACCATAATACTGGTAAGCCTCAATATAGTTTAGTCATTATAGGTTTAATCGCAGCTAATCCTTGCGTTATGGGTATCCTTGGCAATAACTGATGCCATCACTGTCCTAAGCATAGTCGCCCTTAGCTTAACGCTGGCCACCCCATGCACAACTATGGTAGCTTTTAAGTCTTGCCTACCCGACAGCTTTTAGCGGACTGTTGGCATAGCCTATTGTGGACCATAATAAAAACTTAAAGTGGGCTTACAGCCCTCCCATTGCTTACCATCGTCTTTGTCACAGTCATGATTATTCAATGGCTTCCCTTCATTTTCATTTGTAGGTCCTTCCCCTGGAGCATAGCCTCTTTACCATTCTTTTAATTGGCTGACTTATATACTTCGACTGCTCACATTTAGGAAACGACTTTTGTTCCTTTAATAACTCCATGAGAGTACACGTTTTCTTGCTCTCTCGTGCGTATCACCCTCAAATACATTCCCATCCTACCCCTCACAGTCCGGCTGCAATAAATGGACTTTTTTCCCTTTTCGTTTTTTGGGAGGTCTTGGCAGCTGCACTGTGCTGCCAGTCTGCTTTACATTTTAATAAAGTGTTTTCAGGCAACTCAAGAGTATCCCTCGCTCCTCTATGCCCGTCTACTATCCGTACTTCCCAAACCCCTATCCTCTCCTATGTTGTTCTCCCACCCCTCACAGTAATTTAGTTTTTTGGGGTTTGTTTTGGTTTTCTTCTTTGGAGGGACAAGCAGGTGCCTTTTTCTCACAGACCACTCTGCTTTCAAGCAATTCTTTTTTGTTTAATTCATTGATTTATCGATCATAGTGGTGTCCATCATTTTACATCAATAAATAAAAAAATGGTGCCGGCTTCCAGAAGGCATATGCATGCATCAGCACGCATCTTCAGAATGATGTGGCTGGCAGCTGCGCAATAGCACCTTTTGTCTCTATTTTTTGCCAATGCTGCACAGGATTATCAAAAGCATTGACAAAACCAAAAGACAAGACTAGACCTATTGACTTTGTCAATGCTTGTAGATATATTGTGGGTATTCTTGGCAATGTGGTGCCAACCATAGCACAGTTGTGCATATTGGTGGCCACCGTTGGCCTATTTACGGGTATCCTTGGCATTCTGGCAGTAACCCCATGCAAGTGTTGGTAATAAAAGGGAATTTGAAATATGTCAAATATTTCCATGTGGGAAAGTTATATACAAGATTTCTTCATAAAATACATATGTGGACGTGTGAGGACCAAACATAATTAAAATAAAAATTTTAAAAAACAGTATTTTAAGGGGGTTTTTGTTTTTAGAATATTATAAAATGTTTCTTTGGTGGAATCTAGTTTGTATAAATAAAAAATAGAACTTGCAAAAGATGGCTATATGTGAGTAGTTTCAAAATTGGCAAGGCATTCGGAGACCAAATGTTGTATTCTGAAAATATATTTAAAATTCATGCTGATCTTGTTAACATACTGTAGATATTTCCTTGGTGCAAGAGAGAACCTGTGGTTTTGAATCATTTAATTATTCAAGCAGCCACTTCATACTGATAAAGCTTTTTACGACACTGCTGTTCGAAATCCAGATTTATACACTAGGGTGGTCACTACTGATAATTCCTAATTGGAAGGCCACTATTATAATCTTGTGTGATGCATTAACTATCGCCGGCAACATGGACAAGTTAAAATTTGCCACAGGCATTTGCAGGGATCAGAAGGCCACAAATTTAAAATCCAGCAAGAATAACCCGGTATCCCATCAGTCAGAGGTAGGCACCAGTGTTTTTGGTAATAGTAACACAAGTAATATACAACACTTAGAAATGGCTCAAGTGTTGTAATAAGCAGTGCTGCGTAAAGTGATTTATATTTGTTTTTGTGGATGATTTTCTGTAAACCATTGTAGTTCTGACAGAAAAGGCCAGAGGCCGCTGTAGTAACAGTGACCTTCAGAACTGCCTTATTCCAAGTTCAGTAAGACACAATATTCTTTCTGTTCCACTCATTATACACGTGCTCTGGGGCTCGCAACAAATTCTTCTAGAGCAGAGACACTCTAAGTACGGGCTAGCGGCCCTCATGACCTTTATACGCGGCCCGAGGCCAACAACAGCACTGCGATGCTGTTTACTTGACTCAGCACTAATAGTATTAAAAATATGTTAAACGGGCAAGCATTTATTTACAGGTTAACTGAAGTTAAAGAAAGGAAGTAACATGGGAGTCCTGCACTCATTTTCAAGCACAGCTTGCAACAAACGTGTAAAAATATGATAAAGTCTCTTCAAAATTCCAAAAGTGTATTTCATGAACATGCAGAACCGTTTCACCTTAGTACATCATATTATATAAGTGCATTGAGAAGTATTTTTTTTTTCCATACAGTGACAGTTTTCAAACAATTCAGAAACAGTTATGCTTTCACCCACCATGACAAGAATGCCAGTAGTGAACTAAGAGGGAAGTCAGTTGACATGTACACCCTTTGACTGGCCTGGGATGTTATCATATTTGGACATTATAGTTTAACTCTTTCGCTGCTAGGCCTTCCTCCTCCCACCCCACCCCCGTGCTAAGCCTTTTTTTTTTAGCTATTTGAGGTAGTTCGCGCTTAGGCCCCAGCAACCTTTTGACCACATAAGGTATCCACGCTAAATTTGCGCCCTTTTCTTCCAACATCATAGGGATTTAAAGGTAGCCAGAGTATGTGGATTTCCCCGGAGGAGACCCAGAAATTAGCCAAAATACAGCGAAATTAAAAAATTGGGGGCGGGGGGGGGGGGGGGGGGAGGCAGTGCTGCATTAGAATGAGTCTGGTTTTTCCCCTGCAAATGGTATAAAAAAAGGGATTGTGGTGCTGAAATCATCATATTCCCAGCTTTCAGGGAAAAGCTGACTTTTGTCAGAAAACCAAAGTTTTTTTACACAGTTTTGGCATTTTACTGGGACATAGCTTATTTTTGCTACTTTTTGTGCTTTCAACCTCCTTCCAGTTAGTGGCAGAAATGGGTGTGGCAGCAATAATGGATCCCGGAAAGCTATACATTTCTGAAAAGTAGATACAATTCTGAACTCAGCAAGGGGTCATTTGTGTAGATTCTTCAAGGTTTTTTTTATAGAAACTGACAGTTGAAAATAAGAAAAATTGAAAAGGAGATAAAAAAAACAGTGATTTGTGCCAACGTTTTCAACTGTAACTTCTTCTCTAAGTATGACAGATGTTTGAAAGCAATATACCATTACATCCGCTGGACCCTTCTGGTTGTGGGGATATATAGGACTTGTAGGTTCACCAAGAACCCGAGGAACCGAGAGCCAATAACTGAGCAGCGTCTTGCAGTGGTTTTTCATTGTGTACCGGGTATAAAGCAATTAATTTGGTAAAATATAAAGAGTGAAAAATAGGTATCAAAGACACCTATGTATTTCCGAAATGGGAACAAAATATAGAGTTTAGAAACAGTAGCTATTTGCACATCTCCGAAATTGTGGTTACCCATACTAGCCTGTGAATTGTAGGACATTTTTCAAAGTGACTTCTTTTTTACACATTGTCTTACATTAGGAAGGCAGAAATGCATAGAAAGTCAATAGGTAACAGTTGCTCTACAATTCTGAGTTCCCCTAAGTCTCCCGATAAAAATGGTACCTCACTTGTGTGGGTAGGCCTAGTGCCCGCGACAGGAAATGGCCCAAAACGCAACGTGGACAAACCACATTTTTACAGTGAAAACGGACCCTTTATAGGCAAAGTGCCTAGCTGTAGATTTTGAACCCTAGCTCTACCGGCACTTAGGAAACCTAGCAAACCTATACATTTTAGAAAACTAGACACCCAGGGGAATCCAGGAGGGGGTGACTTGTGTTGCTCTCACCAGGTCCAGTTACCCAGAATCCCCTGCAAACCTCAAACTTTGCAAAAAGAAAACACATTTTCCTCACATTTGTGTGATGGAAAGTTCTGGAATCTGCGTGGATCCACAAAATTCCACCCTCTCCGCATTCCCCCAGGTCTTCCGATAAAAATGGTACCTCACTCGCGTGGGTGGGTCAAGTACCCGCGACAGTCAAGGGCCCAAAACGTATTAAGTATGAAGTGCAGGTGCTCAAATGTTTGTCGGAGGCCACACCTACTTTTCTCTGGCTCCACCCACTTCCTCCACTGGCTCCACCCACATCCTCAACTGGCACTGCGAAAAGTCAGATGAATTTCAGCAAGGGAGCCTTCCTCATAGTAAGGTTTTGATAGGAGGTTCCCCTGCCCTGTGAACATTTTGAAAAAGATTAAATCAAAAGTGCATTTAAAGCACAATTTTGGAATAAATTAGCTAAAATCACTAATGCATTGAAAAGGGACAATTCCAGTGCTCTATGTGCCGATTAAATTAGATAAAACGCCACCACGCTCAAACAAAAAAAAAAAGCAGCGTTGGTTTGGCAATGGGCATGGAATTACCTGCTTAGTATTACTTACAGTTATTTATACTTGTGGTGGGCCGGGCGTCCGGGCCACTGCCTTATTTATTACACTATATAGCTAGGTAGGCCTGCAGGTTTGGCCCAGGGCAAAGCAAAGCAACCTACATTTAGAGAAGGCAAACGTGCCTTGGAATGAAAATGAAACCATGGGCTCTGCACCAGGGTGAAACAGAACCATTAGGTTTTACAACTCAGAGCTGTAATCCATATTTTTCATAAAATTCCCTGCCATGCGACCAGGTAGCATTGAAACAAGCCAGTTATAAGAGGGAGGTAGACACCCCTCTGGTGACTTGTAGCGAGGTTGGAAAGCTCCAATACCTATCTTTTCAGGGTAAACAAGCAGGACATTTCAGCAGGTATACATCCAGACTGTCGCTATGCCCAAGATTATACTAGGGGTACTGTGAGAGGGTATGAAGATCAAAAGTGAAATAGTGTCTCGATGTTCTAGAGGTACAACGCTGTGAATCGTAATCTTCGAAAAATTGCATTTTACCGTTCGGCTAATTTTCACGTTGCTCACTTGTCATTCTGTGTGAACCAGAAAATACTGTCAAGAACAGTACGTTTTTTGAAAAACGGTGACTATTTGGAAGATGTGCTCCATATGTGGCAATATATATATATTGAGTGCAAATTGGAATTCAAATTACTCCACATAATTTTAAAACAATAAGATTTTAAGAGGATAAAGTACCCACTGTGAGTAACTCTTTAACACCTCGATTAACTGTTACAGGTCCTTATGTTCCCAGTCTTAACTAAGTTCAACACTCTCAGAGGTCGGGTCCCATCATCCAAAATCTCCTCATATGTTCTCTTTGAGAAAGTACATTTGCCTTTTTCGTGCCATAATTGAAGATCCCTTCACTGGGTGCAACATAAAAATCCTTCAAAAAAGTAACCTCATCAACCCATATGTATATAGTGTATAATCTAGAATTTTCCATGTGAAAGAGTCATTCTGACTGCTTTTTCTTGGTCCAACACTTAAAACACAAAATCAACCAACGTGTAATACCCCACAAGAAGCAGCATAATTTACTCCACCCTGTGCTTAGCAGGAATGAAAGAGTATACTGTAATCCAATCGGTATCCAGAAACATAATCAAATGTGACATCTCTCTAGTAAGAGTCAGACATTCCTTCGTGTTTTAAGGGAGGTGGAAATGGCTTTTGAAACTTGCATTAAGTGACGTGCAGTTTCGCATCTCCGTTCTCTCAGGATGTTCTCTTGAGTATGACATTACCTCCATGCTTCAGAGATTAACTGTGTAAAGTACACTTTCCGGATCTGAATTTTGGGAATTATTTATGGGAAACGAATCCCCAGTACCTGACCTGAAAGCAGTGCTTAGGGTTTTATGGCCTTGATCATGATTACGATCCTTTCTTTGCATTCAGGTGGTGATGGCTGCTCGACTGGTTTATAGGAGCCTGCCTGGTGCTGCTGCTGCCTGCCTGGCCTGCCCTCAACCTCAACGTCGTCGGGTTGATGATGGCTCGTCACGGGGTGCGGGTGTGCCAGGGCGTGGCAATCGGAAAAAAATCTGTGCGCGCCGCGCTGCCTGCCCTACACAACATCCTGCTTTTCATGGCATTATTTAGCCACTATTAAGCCAGTAAAAGCGGAGCCACTGTTAAGCACTGAGGCCGGGAGGAGGATACTAAGTTCAAACAAGGCAGGGGCCGGGCAGGGCCTTTGACTTTAAACCCGGCCGACCGCCGGCCCTATATCGTGATACGTCAAGGGGAAGGGCCTTCTTTAACAACTTAACCCCCGCCGGCCCTATTCGGATATAAATGTATTAAGTTTAAGTGTACGTACTACCGTGGGCCGGGGCAGGCCAGGCACAGTGTGTCATCGAATCTCTTGTTGATAGAGATGGAGCCGGAGCTACCGCGGTGGCGGTACCCGACACGCCAGCACGCAAAAAAAAAAAGAAAAAAAGTATTGTGCGTTGATTTGGGTATGGGCATGCAATGCATGGCATGATGACTGCTTAGAGGCGTGCGTACTACTTACGGTTACGCTCGTGGCCGGCCAGGGCTGCGGGGCACTGCCTTTCCACCCGATAAAAATGGTACCTCACTCGCGTGGGTGGGCCAAGTACCCGCGACAGGCAAGTGCCCAAAACGTATTGAGGAGTCATCAAAATTTCCAACAATACCTCTCCTGACTTTCTACGTGCTCAGGGGCCTGAGATAGCCCCCTGAGCACGTAGAAAGTGAAACTGATATGAGCCTCTTAGTTCATTTCAATTTCAGTTTCACTGAAATTATGTCAGCGCGACGTGCGCGCTGATAGTCATTTCAGGGAAACCAAAGCTACAGTCTCGGGAGCTGGGGAAGCTCCCGAGGCTGTTGGGGGTGAAAGGGAATCCCTCTGGTGCGGGCACCAGAGGGATTCCCTGTGCCATATGATCGGACGGTGAGCACTGGTGCGTCGGACGGCCCTCGGCCATCCGACGCACCAATGGTGTTAATAAATCAAACACAGGAGAAGGTTTCATATAGCACACATCCTGAAGTCATTTCTTTCATAGTCCTCTTTTATGTGATAATGAAGAAAAAGAAGATTACACAATGCTAAGAACTGGGTCACTAGTCGATTTCAAGACTTGGCCCTAGTTCTGGCAAAGCGGGAGATTACGCGACATTGGAAATCCCCGGGGAGGCCAAAAAGTCTAACTTGGAGGGCTGAGCTAGAGAAATGGGCGGCCTGCGAGGGGAGGGTACTCCTTCGAAATGCCAAAAGAGGGATTGGGAAATTGGAGCGAGCTCGGGCCTGGGAAGCCCTGGTCAGTAGCCTGAAGGAGCCTGAATTAGCATCAGGAGATACGACTCCGATGGGAGTATCCCCACAAGGTACGCCCGAGCCTCGTGCAGGGAGGGAGGAGGAAACGGGGATTTAGAGAGGGGGATCCTGATACACTCCAACACTAGAAGATGGCAGGGGGGTGGGCGTGACTGCTGGGTGGGAGCGTGCGGGGGAGCAAACCACGAGGATTATATTTAATCTTCAAGCTCACTACTCTTACTGATACAGGATGACTGCTGGAGATCTGCTAGGGGAGGGAAGAGGGGAGTTGGGCGTTAGGGTAGATAAGCGGATGTGTATTAGTTCCAGTACCTTGTCAAATCTCCATAACCTTAGATCAGTTGCAAAAAGATCGATACAATGTAACTAATCGTTGAAAACAATTATAGAAATGTAACGTAATGGATATCAAAGATGTTATTTGAAACCCCAATAAAATATGTCTGAAAAAAATGAAGAAAAAGAAGAGAAAGTGAAATAAAACAATTGCCTAGCATCACACAATTTGGTCAAGTGGGTAAGCCGGGATTGATCCCAGGTTTTCTGGTTTCAAATTGTGCACTTCAGTCACTAGATGTACACAGGGACGGCTTTAGCACTGGCGGTGCATGGTGGTATGGAAATCATTTTTTTTGCGCCTCCGACCTCTTCCTCAGATTCCCTCACTGCCACTTGGCAAAAGTGTCCCTCATCTCTCCATAGCCCCCGACATACATTTCATTTGTTTTAAAGCACTGGTAAAGGCTGGATTTACTAATCCACTCAGCTATCCACGTAAAATGCAAATGTGTTCTTTGCAGCAGGAATATTAATCCTCTGCGCTACTTTCCAGCGAAACTGCCTCTAGACAAAACTACAATCTCGCTCTCTCTGCAGAAACACTAATCACAACAGCCGTCTTTACATATTTATTGATGCCTCAAAGGTGGACACACAAGGAACTCTGCAGCAGGTGCTTTTAAATCTTAAGTTATTGCTAAACACAGTGTCCCCTCCCCAAAAGGTCAGTGCCCCCTCCAGGTCAGCACCCGGTGCAGCCGAACCCACCTTAGAACCGGCCCTGGCTGTACATGATTCGCTTCCCCTTACACCTCCCACCACCAACCACCACCCTGCTGGCTTCAATGAGGTCTTCGGTCACACCACAGACCAAACTTAGACCAAACATTTTGGCCCTTGGGATAATGTTTGCGAGTACCCATGTTCTAGAGTAATGGTGGAATCTGCCTGTTCAAGAAAAGACTAAAAACCCTGCTGTCTATTTAATCGGTAATCTCTCTCAGTTCCCTACAGTTTCCAATTTTGGCTTTCGCGCCGGGACACTCATGAGTAGCCGTGCGCGTTATAAATCACTGTAACATAACATAAGGAACAGCACACTAGGACAAGCAGAGAGAAAGGGAGATGATAGCACTGACCAACACTAAACTCACTGGTTTGCCCTACAACCTTAAAGAGAAAAGAAATTGATAGGTAGGTTGAATGAACTAATTTCAGACACTGGTAATCACTGAGACTTTTCGAAGCATTTCACCCATCACATTTTGCTGTGGCGCCCCGTCATGGGCCCCATACCTTGCAATGCCACAGACCTGATTCCAAGAAGGCTGGAACATGTCTAGCGCTGATCGAGTTCCCTTCAGAAGAGACGCAACGTGGCTGTTTGATCTGAAAGGATAGTTCCTACTGGAGGAGGGCCAAGTCTGGTTTGAATATGGTTGCTCCAGTCTGGCGTGGAGCAGTGTGCAAAAAATGAAGGACTAGAATACGGCCCAAGTGACTGCCATTGTAAGCATTCCATGCATCACTTTTTAGTGTTATGCGACACCTTATAGGGGCAACATACTTTCAGGAAGAATTTAGAACAGATGTACCCCTCCCCCCTTCTCATGTTCGCAAGCATGATCATCACAGAAAAAACAATTGGGGGACCAAAAGGGCAGGCAAGACATATCAGGGAGAGCCAGTAGGGAATCTATTCCAAAGGGGTCGAGTGGTTACTGCTCTTGCTAACTAGGTTTTTGGGGAGGGGTCGCAAAGACATGATTTCTAGTCAGGGATACAGGCCATGGGAAAGTAGAATAGCCAACTAGCTCCCTCTTGTGAAATGTCTGATTAGTCATCAGTAACTTGTAGACCTTGACCTCAACATGTCTCATACACGTATGAATAGCACCTGTTGTGATCGTCTGTGTGTGGATTTACAGCGTTGTGATTGAACTGGTGAGCGATTGAGTCCATTAGATTCCACGGATGTGTGCTGCACTACATTGTGGTTTCTACTGTGCGGGGCTAAAATTCTTTTGGAAAGGTCAACCCACACGTACACTTCTCTTTTCCCCCTCCCCAAACCTAGATGTGCTTTTAAGGCAAATACAAGTGGCAAGGTTCCCCATGTTAAAGATAAACCAATCACTTCTTGTTTAGGACGAACATTCTATGTAACACAGAAGTCCCAGATGGGCCATTACATACCACTTGAGCCTGCTTAAACAGGAATAGACAAGGCAAGGTACAGCCATATCTAAAAGGGAGACTCTACATGACCTCCATGCAAACACCTTCTACGACCGAGACCCTTGTTTTGAACAGGTCATTAATGCAACATATGCCTTGTGACTTGATTTTGCATGCAATATTAAACATTCACCAGCATAGTGAAAGCATACTCACAAAAGTTTTGTCTTGATTTTAACAGATTTCTGATTGAACTGTTGGGACTGCTTGATAAGGCCCAATGATTCCAATGTTTCTGGATCCAGACGTTCCTTTAGGATTGTATCAGAAACCAAGCACTGCATAACAGAAGAGCAATATTTATAAAATGAATAGAAACAGATGTACATAAGTATCTGTATGAGTATTCATATTCTAAAATAACCACAATCAATATGCCACAAAACACATTAATATCCTAGGATTCTTATTCTCATAAAGATGTAAATCGAAAGTCAGAAATTCCAACTGGAGTTGGTCATAACAGTATGCAACTACGATGTATCACCATCACCAGCGGCTTTTTCATTACATGCTCTCACCAGACGAAAACAAAACCAAGCAAGAGAAACCGCAGAAGAGACTTTACCTTTGCAGCCAACAGCCCACACCCAAATGAACGCTACCTTTGCCATAAAAGATAAAACGTTTCAGGGAAGGACAGCACAAATCAAAACATATGTGGGTTGAAAGGGAGGGGGGATATGCGTAAGGCGGCAAAACCCCCGCTAAACAGTCGCCAAGTTCATGCATGGGTCAATGGATTGTGTGGCAGAAAATTCTAGAACCTGATAATATCTATTAAAAAATTACACAACTAGAAACACCATGAGATAAACGTGTTTACTAGTTCTTTAAATCAAAAGGTATCTGCATCAAATTCATACACATGACTTATGTGATTAAGTACAGGACACCGTGATATTTCCTGAAAGAGATATCAGATTTTAAATGTACACTTTTGACACTGCAATTTTGTCTTTTTCTAAATAGCTCAAATAAGAATAAAAAATTAAAGAGGATTCTTAATAGGCTATGGGATTAGATAGGCAGCAGCCTTGGTACAGAGTAATTTGACGCTGTCACCTGAATTTACCATTGTCAGAGCCAGTTAATTTTCACAGCTAATACAAAGAAAGTATCTTAACCTCTACCCAACAAATTGAGCCCAAGACATTAGAAAGGCAGAGGGAGGCTGCTGATTGCCGTAAGGTGCAGGCGAACTCTTTTAAAACTGTTCAAATCTGTTTTTATGCCTTTTATGCCTTTTACATTATTGTTACTTACTTAGTGTGCAATTGAATTTGAATTGAATTGGGGAGGCATACTTCACACGACTGGGACAGGCTCTCTCTATCTGACCCTACCACACAGGAAGTCACTGTGAGGCCGGAAGCAGCGCATTTCGGGGCAGCGCTCTAGCTTTCCCGCTCATGGGTGATTATTTAAATGGGGCTGCGGTGCAGCCGCGCCGCTGGCATGCCAAAGGCGCGCCTAAGGCAAGCCCGTCTGCGGCCGACCGTGTCCGGACCACGGCCAGCCATGCTGCCCGTGGCTTGCCCGGTGGTCGAATCTGTTGGTCCAGGGAACAACTACTAAACATGAATATCAGGGACTGGGATTACACTTTCAAACTAGACTGCGTGGTGTCGAACCAACAAATGGACTGCAGCGTCTGCTCATACTCTTATGCCAGGTTCCCTGCGTTTCAAGGACGCACCTTTCACGAACCCAGCCCTCACCAATCAGGCCCGGACTCACTCCTCCCCCATAAGGGCCTGCCTGATTAACTGCAGATCCCTCCCTAGACACTCTGATGATATCTGGCTCTCCTTGCTGCCATTGCTAGCACGGTACTCCCCACCGCCTCCCTTTGTACGGGACTGTCTGACTTTTTCCAAGACAAAATCCAAGCTATCTATACCACCTTCACTTCCACCCAGACTACCTTACGAGCCCACTGTCTCGCTCGACAATATGATGCGCTGGACAAATTCCGCCCTCTCTCTCTCTTGATGCTTCCTTGCAAAAACTATTAACTTGCAAATCTGGGTCGCCGGGCGATCCCTGCCCGGCCCAGTTTTTTAAACTCTTGGCACCATGTATTAACACCTTGCTAAATCAGATCTGGAACGCCACCCTGAGCTCAAGAATTTTCCCAGCAGTGTGGAAACAGGCTTACCTCCTGCCGATCCTCAAAAAGCCGGTTGCCGACCCCGCAGAATACAAAAACTTCAGACCCATCTCCCTGCTTCCGGCACTGGCGAAAATTCTTGAACAAATAGTCCAAGAACAACTTTCTGATTATTTAGAATCTAGGAATCAATTCCATGACTCCCAATCCGGCTTCAGAGCTGGCTATAGCACAGTGACCGCCCTCCTTGAAGTATCCGAGACTGTCCGCGAGACTGTCGACCAGGGCAAAGCAGCTATGCTTGTGCTACCCGACGTGCCCGCGGCCTTCGACACGGTTGCCCACTTCATTTTCCTGGAAAGATTAAGTGGCCTGGGCATTCAGGGCACGGCCTTGTCCTGGATCCGGTCCTTTCTGGAAAACCGGTCACAACAAGTCTTTCTCCGCCCTTTCATCTCTTCCGAGAAACCCCTGCTGTGTGGTGTTCCCCAGGGATCCGCATTGAGTCCTCTCCTTTTTAACGCCTACCTCTCACCACTGGCGGCTCTTGTGGAATCCTGTGGGGTGAGGTTGATCTCCTACATGGATGACACCCAATTGATGTTCTCCTTTAAAGATCAATCGGAAGCGGCCTATGCCAACTTCAGAAGGAGTCTGAGTAACATCTCAGCCTGGATGACACTTAAGCTGAACTCGATAAAACTGAGGTACTTTTATTCAACCAGAAGTCCCCACCCCCTCTGCGCTCTAGTGGTCACAGGAGCTGAATCTCCCCCTTGAGCCTGTGGACTCGGTGAGAAAACTGGGGTTCAGATTAGACAATGAACTCTTTTAAATCCCAAATTAGGCAAGTCTCTTCTTCATGCTTTGGGAAGTTACGTACTATGCGGAAATTCCTCCACTTCCTGCCTTTGGAGTGTCGAAGAACAGTAGTCCATGCACTAATTACATCACACTTGGACTACACTAACAGTCTTTATCTGGGTCTCCCCGATTATCTGACTCATAGTCTGCAAATAATCCAGAACGCCGCTACCAGACTGATTTGCAAGATACCCTTCCGCCACTCTATCACTCCACACCTGAGAAACCTTCACTGGCTACCTGAGATCCGGCGCATAGAATTCAAGGCACTTACCTTGGCGTTCGGAGCCACCAGGGGACTAGGCCCGGCGTACCTGAGAGCCAGACTCCAGCACTACCATCACAACCGGGCCCTGAGATCCAACCAGCTGCGTCTCCTAGTCATTCCCCGCTTTCGTAAGGCGAGGACAGGCGGCAGAGCCTTCGCGGTTAGGACGCCAAACTCTGGAATGCCCTTCCACTCTCCATCCGCATATCGGAGACTGAATTTACTTTCTGTCGTGCCCTTAAAGGAAAATGCTACTTACCAGTATGCATCTGTTCTTGGCATGTAGAGCTGCAGAGTTGTACACTGTGCATAGATCGCCATCTGGTGTTGGGCTCGGATGCTTGCACTTTGTTGTTGTCTTGGAAGAGTCTTTTGTAGTCACGAGATAGGTGACTCTTCCCTTGGACGATAGTGCGCATGGGCATCGACTCCATCCTCATATTGTTTTTCGCCATGATGGAGTCAGTAAGAAGTAAGAGATGTCCATGTGAATGTATCTAATTAAGATAATACTGGAACAGATACAGGTTCCGGGGAGGCGGGTGGGCGTGTACAACTCTGCAGCTCTACATGCCAAGAACAGATGCATACTGGTAAGTAGCATTTTCCGTTCGAGGCATATGAACTGCAGATTGTACACTATGCATAGACTGTACAGCAGTGTCTCCCCTAGCGGTGGTCACCTGTATCTGTTGCAGTGGTTTGAAAAAGTGTTTTAAGAACAGCTTGGCCTACAGAAGCTTGTTGATTCGCCTGCACGTCAACACAATAGTGTTTGGTGAAGGTGTGTGGTGTAGACCATGTTGCTGCTTTACATATGTCATCTAAGGGAATGTTCCCTAAGAATGCCATGGAAGCCCCTAGTTTGCGTGTTGAATGCGCTCTAGGGGGAATTGTTAATGTGCGTTTAGCCTTTTGGTAGCATATTTGAATGCATTTTACTATCCACCTCGCGATCCCAGCTTTGGAGATGGGGTTACCTTTATGAGGTGGATACAAACAGTTGTTTTGCGAAAGGGTTTAGTCCTGTCAATGTAATAAAGTAGTGCTCTTTTGACGTCTAGTGTATGAAGAGCTGTGTGTGCCAGAGAGTTTGGGTTTTGGAAAAACACCGGTAACTCAACTGATTGGTTAAGATGAAAAGCAGAGATGACTTTGGGAAGGAATTTTGGATTTGTTCTGAGAACCACTTTGTTATGATGTATTTGTAATAATGGTTCTTGTATGGTTAAAGCCTGGATCTCGCTTACCCTTCTGAGAGAGGTAATTGCGACAAGGAAAGCAACTTTCCATGTGAGGAACTGAAGTTCACATTTATGTAGAGGTTCAAATGGGGGACCCAAGAGCCTGGTAAGAACAATGTTTAAATTCCACACTGGAGAGGGTGGCAGTCTGGGAGGAATTATTCTTTTAAGTCCCTCCATAAAGGCTTTAATTGCAGGTACTCTAAATAATGACAAATGTTGTCTGTTTTGTAAATAAGCGGCGAGCGCTGCTAGATGTAATCGTATGGATGAATATGCTAGATTACATCTTTGTAAGTGTAGCAAATAGTAAATGATGTCCTGGATGGAAGCATCCAGTGGATCAATTTTATTATTTTTGCAGTAGATGACAAATCTTTTCCATTTTGCTGCATAGCAAGCTCTAGTAGTGGGGCGTCTGGCTTCTTTATTGATGTTCATACAGTCCGGCGGAAGGTTAAGATAACCGAACTCTAGGACTTCAGGAGCCCGATCGCTAGATTCAGTTGTCCTGGATCGGGGCGTTTGATCTCTCCATGGCTCTGCGTTAGCAATGTTGGGGAGAGGCGTAGTTTTTGGTGTGGAACCACAGAGTTCCAGTAGTGTTGTGAACCACGGTTGGCATGCCCATGTGGGAGCCACCAGGATCATCTTGAGAGACTGTTGTCTGAGCTTGCGTACTACTAGGGGAATCAGTGGGAGTGGCAGAAAAGCGTACGCAAATCTGCCTGACCAGTTCATCCATATCGCATTGCCTTTGACAATGGGTGTGGGAACCAGGCGGCAAAGGTTGGGCATTTTGCGTTTGTGTGTGTGGCGAACAAATCTATGTCTGTTTGACCCCATATCTGGAAAAAAGGTTGGAGAACTTGGGGATGAAGTTCCCATTCGTGTATCTGCTGTGTCTGTCGACTTAGTAGATCCGCAATCTGATTGTGAATTCCTGGAAGATGTTCTGCCAGCAGGTATATATTTTGTGGAATGGCCCATCTCCAAATGTTTTGTGCGAGCTGGGAAAGCTGCAGAGAATGTGTGCCTCCTTGTTTCTGTATGTAGTACATGGCTGTCATGCTGTCCGTGCGGATTAGGACAGTCTTGTGTTGTAGATGTACTTGGAATGATTTTAATGCTAGAAATATTGCCAGTAATTCTAGGTGGTTGATATGGAACACTTTCTGTTGAGTGGTCTATTTGCCTTGAATTGTATGGTTTAGGAGATGGGCTCCCCAACCGGTGAGTGATGCGTCTGCTGTCAGTACTATCTGTGGAACCGGCTCGAGAAACGGCTGCCCTTTGGACAGGTTTTGTGTGTTCCACCACTGCAGAGAGCGATGTGTGCGGCTGTCCACCAACACCAGATCTGTAAGTTGTCCTTGAGCCTGGTTCCACTGACGTGCTAGGCATTCCTGTAAGGGGCGCATCTGAAGCCTTGCATGAGGTACGATAAAGATGCAAGAGGCCATCATTCCTAGGAGTTGCATGAATACCCTTGCTGGGAGTGCTGCGGTTGAAATTTGCTGCTTAGGGCTTGCATACTGGCTATCCTGGCTGGACTGGGATATGCTAGAGCTTTGGAAGTGTCTACTGTGGCCCCTAGATACTGATGTATGTGGGAGGGCTGGAGATTTGACTTGGGGTAATTTACTGTGAATCCTAAGTCGTGTAGCAGCTGGATAGTTTGATGAGTGTGATGGACACACTGGTTGAATGACTTGGCTTTTATTAGCCAGTCGTCGAGATATGGAAAGACATGGATTTGTTGTCTTCTCAAGTGTGCTGCTACTACCGCAAGGCACTTTGTGAACACTCTGGGTGCGGTAGTCACCCCGAATGGTAGGACTTTGAACTGATAGTGTTGTCCGTCCACTATGAACCTTAGATACTTCCTGTGAGCAGCGTGCATGGGAATGTGGAAGTAGGCGTCTTTGAGATCTAGTGTGGTAAGGAAGTCGCCTTGTTGTAGCAGTGGTTTCTGGAAGAAACTGGGAATTTGTATTGTTTGCATTATATGGAACTTGGACACCACCTTTGGCATGAAGTGTGGGTCCGTTCTCATTACCACCCTGTCATTGTGAATCTGAATGTAGGGTTCTTGTAGTGTGAGTGCCTGCAATTCGCTCACCCTACGTAGCGAGGTAATCGCTACCAGAAAGGCCGTCTTTATTGTGAGCATATGTAGCGAGGCCTTGTGAATGGTTTCGAACGGTGCTTTCATAAGCTGTGTTAGAACTACATTGAGGTTCCATGTAGGCGGTGGCATCCTCTTTGGTGGGGCTATTCTCTTGGCTCCCTCTAGGAATCTTTTTACCACTTGAGATGTAAAGAAGCTTTTCCCCGTTTCTCCTCTTGTGTAGGATACTATTGCTGCCAGGTGCACTCTCAGCGATGTGCAGCTTAGGTTACTTTGTAGTAAGTGTGTTAAGTATTTTAGCACTGTTGATTCTCTAGTGATTCTCCTGTGGAGCTTCTTCTTGATGCACCATTCAGTGAATCTCTTCCATTTTGCTGCATAGCATTTCCGTGTGGTGGGCCTCCTCGCTTCTCGCAGTACTGCCAGCGTGCTTTGTGGAAGCTTGAGGTGAGCGAACTCCAAGTCTTCAGGAGCCACGCTGCTAGGCTGAGGCTCTCTGGTTCTGGATGGAGTACCCTTCCGTTTTGCATCGAGAGCAGGTCTTTTCTTTTTGGGAACTTGTGTGGTGGTCCCTGTGCCATTTCCACGATCTGTGAGAACCAGGACTGCCTGGCCCACTGTGGTGCTACCAGAATTAGCGTCATGTTGCTTGTTCTGCACTTGCTGAGCACCTTGTGTATCAGCGGTATCGGTGGAAAAGCGTAGGCAAATGTCCTTGACCAGCTCATCCATAGGGCATTTCCTTGGGATTGATGGCCTGGCTGCCTGGATGCGAAGTATTGGCATTTTGCATTCTGGTGTGTTGCAAACAGGTCTAGTTGTGGGGTCCCCCACTCCTTGAATAGTCTTTGCGTCTCCTGCGGGTTGAGCTCCCACTCGTGTGAAATTGACGTCTGTCTGCTCAGTCTGTTTGCTTCCACATTGTCCTTCCCTGGCAGATGTATTGCCAGGAGGTCTATTTGTAATGGAATTGCCCATTTCCATATCTGTTGCGCTAAATCTGACAGCGCCACTGACTGTGTTCCTCCCTGCTTGTTGATGTAGAACATCGTTGTGGTGTTGTCTGTTTGTACCAACACCCTTTGCCCGTACAGCTGTTTCTGGAACGCATTTAGTGCAAGGAACACGGTCTTGAGTTCTAGGTAGTTGATGTGTTTGACGGCATCTGTTTGTGTCCATAAACCCCTTACTTTGAGCAGGTTCATGTGCGCTCCCCACCCCATTTGGGACGCGTCTGTTGTGATGGTCACTGTCGGAGTTGGTGGTGTGAATGGCTTTCCCATTGTTATGTTGTCCTTGTTACACCATGCTATCTCTTCCTGCACTGCGTGCGTTACAACCACTAGATCTTCCCAACTCCCTGTAGCCTGTGACCACTGCTGTTGCAGCCATTCCTGGAAGGGTCTCATGTGTAGTCGAATATTGTGGACTAGGTGTATGCAGGACGCCATCATCCCCATGAGCTTGCTCACCGTCCTCACTGTCAGACGTTGCCCCTTCTGGTATTGGCGAGTCTCCTTCAGCAGTGCGAACGTTCTCTTTTCGCTGGGGAACACTATGCCCTGAATGGTGTTGATTTTTGCACCCAGGAAGATCTTCACTTGTTCTGGTTCTAGCGACGACTTCCCGTTGTATATGGAGAAGCCTAGTTTTGTCAGCGTATGTGTGACCTGCTGAGCATGTAGTTTGCATTGGTTGTAGGAGTTCGCCTTCACCAACCAGTCGTCTAGGTAGGGGTATACATGTATTCCCTGCCTCCACAGATGTGCTGCTACGGCAGCTAGGCATTTTGTGAAGACCCTTGGCGCGGATTTTAGGCCGAAGGCTAGGACCGTGAACTGGTAGTGCGTCTTGCTGATGGTAAATCTCAGTAGATGTTTGTGTTTTTGGTTCATGGGAATGTGTAGGTAGGCATCTTTGAGGTCTATTGTGGACATAAAATCCCCGTGCCTTATCTGAGGTATAACCTCCTGTAAGGACGTCACTTTGAACTTTTGAGTCTTTATGTATTTGTTTAGGAACCGTAGGTCCAGTATGGGCCTTAACGTTTAGTCTATTTTTGGCACGAGGAAGTAGTTGGAGTACACTCCCGTGCTTCTTTCCTTGTATGGTACGTTTTCTATAGCCTGTTTGTGGAGGAGTTCTTGTGCTTCCTGCCACAGCAGTGATAGCTCTTCTGCTGAGCGTGTCTTGTTGGTTGGCCTCCTGTTTGGTGCCTTTACCAGTTCTATGCAGTAGCCGAACTGTATGATGTTGAGTATCCATTTGTCCGTTATCTTCTCCCACTCCTGGAAGAAGTGTCTTAGTCTGCCTCCTACGGGTGTAACATGATCGTTGATTTGTAATTGTTGCTTGGCTCTTTTGTTGTGCCGCGCCACTAGGGGTGTTGTGAGTGCAGGCACGTTTGGTACTGTGGAGTCACTTGGGGGCGGGTTGCTGTCCCCCTCTCCTTGTTTGGCCTCGTCCTTTTGGTCGACTTCGAAAGGACTGGCCCCTTTGTTGGTTCTGCCAGCCTTGTTGCTGCTGACCCTGTTGCGCCTGGCTGCTTCCCTGAAATGTTTGTTGGAAGGCCTGGTGCGATGTTCCCAGTTGGTTCCCTCCTCTGCCATTTGGTCTCCGTGAGGGGGTGCCCCTTCTCATCCCTCTGAACTGCAGTGCTCCCATGGACCTTGCAGTTTCGTTATCTTTTTTGAGCTGTGTCAGCGTCTCGTCCACAGGTGTGCCGAACAGCTTTTCCCCGTTGAAGGGTAAGTTCAGGATGTTGTTCTGTACCTCAGGCTTGAACCCAGAGATCCTCAGTCAGGCATGCCTTCTCTGTTACACAGATCATCATCAGCCTGCTTGATGTGTCTGCTGCGTCCAAGGCCGACTTCAGGCAGGTGTTGGCCATATTCTTGCCCTCCTCCACCAGGTGCGCTGCTCTCTGCTGGTGTTCGTTTGGGAGATGTTTGAGCAACTGCCCAAACTCTTCCCAGTGTTGGTAGGCATGTCTATTTATAAGGGCACTGGAGTTGGCAATGCGCCAGTGGATTGTTGCATTCCTCTCAATTTTCCTCCCTGTGAGGTCTATTCTCTTGCTCTCCTTGTCTGGAGGCGGTCCGGAGTTTGAGGGAACGTTGGCCCTCTTCCTGGCTGTTGCTGTTATGATGGAATCAGCCGGCACGGATCCTTGGATATATGGTGGATCTTTAGAAGAGTGCTTGTACTTCTTCTCTGTCCGGGGGGTGACAGATCTGCAGGTAGAAGGCTCCTTGAAAGCTTCCCTGCCTTGGTCTAGCACACTTGGGAGCATAGGAAGGAATTGGCTCCTAGTTTGCGTTGGCAGCAGTGTCTCCAAGAGGAAACAGGCCTTGAGTTTTTCTTCCTCCATTTCTACCCTATAGGTTGCTGCAGCGTTCTTGACGACTATGGTGTCTATCCCAATGTCGTCCGGGGGCGAAGGCCTCGACGGATAGGTCTCCACGGCCTCTTCTGCGTTTTCGGCGTCGAGATCCTGCCAATCCAGGTCATGAGCCTCCGAGGGTGTCGAGCCCAAGTGAGTCTGCTGGTCGTCATCGCCCTCGGTGTAATAGTACAGGCCCTCTTCGTCCTGTTGCTCCGACGGTTCGGGAGTTTTCGGCGGGTCGGTGGCGACGAACTCCTCCTGGGCCTCTGCTTCGACAATTGTCGAGGGCTTCGAAGGGATGGTGTATCTACTCATCCGTTGTAGGAAAGTGGCTCTGTATATACTGTACCCAAGTAAGGTTCAGGGTGTACAGAGTCCACAGTCCCCAGAGGGTTGACAGAGGCTAAAGTTAGATATAACCTTACTCTCCAAAGTGGTAGCTTGGTCGAGCAGTAAGGCAGTATCAGAGGACAGTGTAAAGCATTTGTTGTACACACTCAGTCAGCAAATGAAGCCACACACTCAAGAACTGAACTCTAGGCCAATGGTTTGTATATAAAAAAATATATGCTTGTTTTATTTTAGAACCAACAATAGGATCAAAATATACTTTCTCAGTATGAGATGCTTTGGTTATTCACCTTACAGATAGGCAGTAGACTTTTTTGATAGTGGTTATCACAGTTGGTGCAAGAGGCAACACAGGGTCAAATTCAATGCAACATTGAGCTCAATGGAAAATTATGCTTAATTACAATTGATTACTTTGCAGAGCACTTTTCTAACCACAGGACTGGATCCTGGATTCAGTCCTGGGACACTTCCTGTAAACAGGTAAGAAAAAGCGTTTTGGTTATTGTAGTGATTTTTGAAGAATATTACTATATTTCAAAAGCTGACACTTAGAAACTTTTCTGGGTAAAATTACCAATGTTATCCTATGAAAGGAAATACAGTGTGCAAGCAAAGTATGTTTACGTTACTTTTGTAATCCAGTGCTGGACTCCTAGGTTCAGCACTGGGACATTTACTTAAAACAGGTAAGTAATTACGTTTTTGTAGTTTGTTCGATTTTTAAAGAATATTTGTAAAATACAGAAATCGACACTTAGAAGAAATTTCACAGAAAACCAGTCAATGGATCCCTATGAAAGAAAAGTGAGTTAGCGGTAAGTAACGTTGCGATTACTTTTTAGGGCCAGTGTTGGGCACTCGGGTCCAGCACTGAGGCCCCTTCTAATACTAGGTGAGTATTTTCGTTTTCGTGTCTCGGTTGATTTTTGGTGAATATTCTAAAGTTTCAGAACTCCACACTTAGAAGAAATTTCGCAGAAAACCAGTCAATGGAACCCTATGGAAGAAAAGTGAGTTATCGGATTTCGGGTAAGTACTTGACTGGCAGGGTTAAGGTTCTGGGTAAGACTCAGGGGTCCCCCAGGATCAGGTAAGTACAGTTTTTACACCCTCAGCGGCACAGGGGCGGCCGGGTGCAGAGTGAGAAGGCCCAATGGTATCCTATGGCAGGCGGGGGCCCCGGGTTGGTGGCTGCTGGCAAGCAGGCCACGCGACTGTGGGAGCTGGGCTCCTGGTCACTTGCTCAGGGCAAGTAGGGAAGTAGGTTAGGATAGAGGTTGCACTTCCAGGGGCACTCGGGCGGCTGGGTGCAGGGTGCTTTGAGCCGTCGGGCGCTCAATGTTAAACAATAGAGGTCGTGAAAGGTGAAGAAAGGCTGCAGGCTCGGGGACGGTGATTCTTCAGGGACGACCAACACTTCAGGAGGTAAGTTGGGGTCTTGGAGGATAGGTAGACACCCAGGAGTTGGGCACAAGGGGCCGTGGGGCGCCGGGTGCAGGGGTGTCTTTGAGGTCGGGAAATCTTACCCCCTGCTGGTCGCGGTTGGAGGGGTCCCTTGTCCTGAGGCTGCAGGCGTCGTCTGGGTCGTCGAGGAGGGTCCTTGGCCACTGGATTCCAGGTCAGAATCGCCGGGGGACGTCCTCGAGGTCTCTGGTCACTCAGGCACAGGCTGGACTCGGCGGGTGCAGAGTGTGCAGGTTTCGCGGCTCCGTGCCAGGGCCGGGTCTTTGGTAGGTTTTCTTTTGAGCAGTACCACTGCTCGTGGGAGTCCCTGGGTCGAAGGCTGTAGCACAGAAGTCAGGTCCTCCGGGGTTTGTGAGGTTGCTGAGGCCGGGATTCCGCAGGAGCAGGTTCAGAGGTCGACAGGCCGGTAGGGCTGGGGCCAAGTCAGTTGTTGTCGCCTCCTTTTTAGCAGCTGCACGGCTGGTCTTCTTGCTTCGTCTTCTCTTCTTGTTTTCGGATTTGGACTCCGGAAGGAAGGTTCAGGGAGCCCCTAAATACTAAATTTAGGGGTGGTTACAGGTAGGTAAGGGCAGGGACCAATGGGTCCCTTCCCTGGGGTGGGTACACCCCCTATTCTGTTCCTCTCCAGTGGGAGGGGGCAGGAGCCTGTCCCTGGTTGGCCAGGTCCCCCCATCCTCAAGATGGCGGGGACTCGAGTTTGTGCTTCACCTCGCCTCCCCACCTTAGGGGTGGAGTTGGCAGAGGTGGGCACAACCCATTTCCTGCTTCTGGTTTTCCCGCCGGTTCTCCCGCCAGGAGTGGGGGTAGAACCAGTGGGGACCAGTTTGCTGGAAGCAGCAAATGGTCTGGGGAAACTCCAAAGGCGGCAGGCCTTTGAAGCTCCCCCTGCCCATCCTGGGGAGGAGGCTTTGGCACCTCGTCCCGGGATGTGCATTGTTTCAGGCCCCTGAGAGCAGAGGCTCTCGACCCAGGGGTCCAGAAACATGTCTGGTGGTGGCAGCCTGGGCAGCCACTCAGTCCGGACACTGGAGGTCGGGTTGGTTTCAGGGGCATCTCTAAGATGCCCTCTGGAGTGCGTTTACATTAAATCCCACACTGGCATCAGTGGGGGTTTAATGTGCTGAGAAGTTTGATACCAAACTTCTTAGTCTTCAGTGGGGCCATTATGGTGCTGTGGAGTTCGTAATGACAGACTCCCAGCACCATATACTCTTAATGGCAGCACTGCACTTACAATGCCCAAGAATGGACTTGGGCACTGTAGGGGCACAGGGCTCATGCCTCTATGCCCTCACCACTGGCATAGTGCACCCAGCTAGAGGGGTGGCTGACCTAGGCCAGGGCAGTGGCTTGTAGGCATGGCACACAGGGATGTGAGCCATGTCGACTCTTCACTTTTGTTCTGCACCAAGACACGCAGCCTGCAAAGGCAGTGTGTGTGTGTAAAGGTGCAGGGTCCCTAAGGGTGGCACAACAAGTGCTGCAGCCCTTAGGGGCCTTCCCTGGTCACAGTGCCCTGGGTACCCATGGTACCATTTACCAGGGGCTGACCTGTGGCCAGGGATGTCAATTGGGTGTAGGTATCAATGCAATTTTAGGGAAGGAACACAGGCCCTGGGTACCTGGTTGGCAGGAGCCCAGGGCACACTCAGTCAAAGTACATCAGCCATTCAGCAAAAAGTGGGGGCATACCATGTAAGAAAGATGGCACTTTCTCACATCCGTTCATCGAAATCCTTCTTCCTTTGGAGGATACTGGTCATTTCGGCCTCGAGCCTTCTTTTCTTCCTCTCCATCTCTGCCGCTTGTTCGGCGTCGAGAGTTTCGCGTTTCTCTTCGAGGTCGTGGATGTTGACGTCGAAGTTGCCTTCTGCTCCTTCCCCTTCGGCGTCGAGTGCGGCTTTTCGGAACCGTGCTTCGACGACCTGGGTGTATCTAGAGCTTTTGCCGACCGGGAGTCCTTGTCGAAGGATCCGCTGGGCTGTTTGTCCGTGGACGTCGAATGCTTCGACACCAGTGCTCCTTTTGAGGACTTTGGCTCTGATTTTCGAGAGTCTGTCGGGGTTTTAGGGGTCGACGTCTCTTACCTCCTTCCTCGACTTATCGGTCTCTACGACCGTGCAGTCCTCTGGTCCCTCGGCGATGTTGTCCTCTTCCCCGCTGGAGAGGCCCAGGTCCCGCAGCAACGGAGGTTGTCCTTGCCCCTGCATGCTGTACCTTGCTCTCCTCTGTCTGTCCCTCAGTCTGGGGGTCTTGGGGGCGAATGCCGAGCAGGCGTTGCAGTCGGTACTTTGATGGTCGATCGGTAGGCAGAGGTTGCAGACTGGATGCTGGTCCTTCTGCGCGAACTTGTGGTGGCAGTTACAGCAAAATTTGAATGGTGTCTTGTCCATTCCCGCGCTCTGGGAGCCCCATTTGTGCGCATTCTCCGTCGGACGTCGAAGTTTCACCTACTTCGTCGTCCCGGTTGTATGTTCTTTGTCTTGTGATGAAGAAACTCCAATTTTCTCGGTTCTTTTTGCTTTTTTTCCTCTTTTCTCTTCTTCAAAACTCTGGAGCTCCTCGCGACGATCCAGACCCAACGGCGGAAAAAAGAATCTGAAGATGGTGCCCAGGGGTGGGAGCTTCCGGAGGAAGCGCGCCGACGTCACGGGAGGACACCAAACGGTGGGGCGTCGACGCCCACCTGGGCTAAACAAAAAAAAAAAGAAAAGACTACGATTTCGGACCCAACCACTAGACCGCGGAATAATGCACAGCATAGTGAATCCAGAAAGATTCACGCTGCAAAACTGGTTCTATTGCATGCTTTTGAAGCAGTGAGAGAACTTCTTGTTTTAAGAGCGTAATGTGTTCTGTGGACATTAGACGCTGTTTGGGTGGAATGTTGGGTGGGGTTGCTGTAAGTTCCAGGCAGTAACCATACTGGATAATTTGTCTTACCCACTTGTCTGTTGTGATGAAATCCCAGACAGGTAGGAACTGTGAGAGTCTCCCCCCGACTGGAGTGGAATGGTCTGGAGGGAGCGGAGGGAAGTCACTGTTTAGTAGCGGGGGAGGCACGAGTGTTGTTACTACCTGGGCCTCTCCCCTTGTTGTTATTTCCCCTGTATCCGCCTCCAAAATATCCTCTATTGGGGGATGTGGGAGTGGTGTTTTTATATGAAGAGGAGGCTGTGTCTGTTCCAATGTTTTTGGATGCTCCCCTATAGAAGGAGCGACGAAAGGAACCGCGTGTGGATGGAGACTGCAATGCTCCCATGGATTTAGCAGTCTCCGTGTCCTTTTTCATCTTCTCTAGAATGGTGTCTACAGCCGGTCCAAAAAGGTGTTCCTGATTGAACGGTTGGTTAAGGATAGCTGTTTGAACCTCCTGTTTAAAACCTGAAATGCGTAACCAGGCATGTCGTCTGAGTAGCACACTAGTGTTAACAGATCTAGAGGCTGTGTCAGCTGCATCCAGGGCACACTTAATTGATGCGTTGGTTATTAGTTTGCCCTCCTGAATTAAATCATTTGCCTGGGTTTTGTATTGATCAGGCAAATGTTGTAATAGGATCTCTAGGCGGTCATAGTGAGCCCTATCATACCTAGCAAGTAATGCTTGGGTGTTGGCTATGCGCCAGTGATTAGCTGCTTGAGCTCAATTGCCAGAGGCATCTAGCAACTTAGATTCCTTATCCGGAGGTGGTGTGTCACCGGAGGTTTGAGAGTTGGCGCGTTTCCTAGCGTTAGATACCACTAGTGAGTCTAAGGGTAGCTGCCCCTTGATGTCTGGGGCAGGTTTGTACTTTTTGTCAATCCTCGGATTGAGAATTCTAGTCCTCACTGGGTCTTTGAATATGTCTGGGGCATGTTTAATGACCCCTTTTAACATAGGCAGGGTTTGGAAGGTCTTCTGGGACTGTTCAAAGGTGTCTAGGAGGAAGTCCTCGTCTGCAGGGTCTGAATGTATGTGGACACCACGGTAGACAGCAGCTCTATTTACGAGTTGTCCAAAACCAATATTGTCATCCGGGGGAGACGGTTTTGTTGGATATGGTTAGGGAGCAGGGAGGTCTGGGGGACCTATTGGGTCATCATAATCGTCCTGTGGTACATCTGTATCGTCGTCGGGATCAGTGAAAGGGTCATTGGTACCTCCCCCACCCCCTAAATCATCATCAACATGATCTTGTGGTGGTGGTGATGAATGTGGTGGAAGTGTTGGAGGCTGTGGAGGAGAGACAGGCTTAGGAGGGAGAACTGGCTCAGGAGGAAGGACAGGCTTAGGAGGAAGAACAGGCTGACAAGGAGAAACAGGAGAAGAGTGTCTTATAGGTGAAGTGGCGCAGTCTTTTTTTAGGTCTCGCTGAGCCAGCGCATGCGCTGCGAGAAATTTAGTGAGTGGCTTTTAGAAAATGCTACCAGAGGCTTTTCCTGGCCTCAAGCTTGCGTTCACGCGAGCGTGCACGCGCGCAGCCGCCATGTGGGTTTCTGTCAAGGCTCATTAAGCCTTGCGTGCCTCTCTCCGCCTTGCTTGTTTTCTTTCACATCAAGCCTCGTTTTTTAAATTTACATACTAAATAATGAAACCACACCTCCCAAAACGTATCCAGCAGCGATGCCGTGGCCTTTTATTTATTTAGTACGGCGCCCTTGTGCTTGCTGCAAAGAACACCCCTCCCTCCTCCCAAACATCATCCAGCAGCGATTCCGTGGCCATTTATTTATTTAATAAGGCACTCGTATGCTTTTTTTCTTGTTTGTTTAATATTGCATCCCATGAAGATGCCTGTGCCTTTTTCAATGAGACAGTGAGATTTGTTGTGTGGTGCCTATTATAACGGCTGCATTTTCCTTTTAAATCTTGTGAATAATATGGCCCAATTTTGTCAGCAAGCGGTTTGTCCCTCTCACATGCTAATCGTCACTGCCAGAGTCCCACCACAGGCTGGGAAGAGTAACCGGAAGCCCCCCTCCGAGCTTGTGTCAGCTACACTCCATGCCTGCTGGCAGGGGTGCTTCAAGGTCAATTTGGGGGGCATCCATGTTGAGCAGAGAAAATGCATCAATCACTCTCTTGACACGCCCAACTCCAATAACATTGTGACTCCTAGAAACTGCTGCAACCACAACTTAATCCCCTATAAAGATTAACTTTCTCACCCAGCTTCATGTATATCATGTCGTCCTCTGCGGGTAACCGGCATGCCATCTTTAACAAGTCAAAACGTGAACATGCAAGACTTTTCAAACCGAATGGCGTTTCAGGTGTTATACTGGACAGTTTCCCAAAACAACTGTTTTTCAACAAGATAATGCAATTGAAAATTCCCTCGCAGAAATCACTGCTAGTGCCTGGATAAGTGTAATTTCCTTACTAACAAGACAGAAAAATCTGAAAAAAAACTGAGATGACTTGATGTTGAGATGTTTTCAAATCAGATTTCATGTAATGAATCTATTCAAACCGAGAAGCCTAATAAATTCATTTGCTAATTGCCAGTCATTTTACACAAAATGAACAACCATTCAAGACTAATTTACAAACCCTAGTTTAACACCACTCTGCTTTACTCCACGCCACTCTGCTTTACTCCACTCTGCTTTACTCCACGCCACTCTGCTTTACTCCACTCTGCTTTACTCCACACCATTCTGCTTTACTCTACTCCACTCAACGCCACTCTGCTTTGCTCCACGCCGCTCTCCTTTACTCCACTCCACACCATTCTGCTTTACTCCACGACACTCTGCTTTGCTACATGTCACTGTGTTTTACTCTGCTCAACGCCACTCTGCTTTGCTTCACGCCACTCTGCTTCGCTTCACGCCACTCTGCTTTGCTTCACGCCACTCTGCTTTGCTTCACGCCACTCTGCTTTGCTTCACGCCACTCTGCTTTGCTTCACGCCACTGTTTTACACCGCTCAACGTCACTCTGCTTTGCTCCTCGCCACTCTGCTTTACTCTACTCCTATTTCTTCTTTTTCGTCAGCAAACAGTTCCAAACCACACAATTCAACTCCACACATTTGCAATCCACACCACATAATTTAACACCAAAACGCATAATACAACTCAACACAATTACACAACACACCACATACATCTAATCAACACCACACAATTCCACATCATGACACAAAATTCAACAGCATGCCATATAGTTAAACTCCACTACATACCACTCCACAACACAAAATACAATTCCACATAATTACACTCCATATCACACAATCCCACTCCACATAATTCCAGAACACTCAATATACCACATATTTACTATCCATAGAACTCCACAGCACACCATGCCACATAATTCCACTACACAAATCCAATCCACGACACCACACAATTCCATGCCACACAATTACACAACAAACTAATCCAATCCCACACACATAACTTTCACTACACACCACATACATACATTCCATAAACCATAGGCAAAAGACATTGCCATTTACAATGCCAATAGCTCTAACTCAAACAAATGCGAGACCGGTTGCATTTTCAATGCAAGCAATGTTTGCAATGTTCCACGTACAGATAGCACATCTGAGCAGCCAGAAGGGGGCGTTGGGAAGGCCGGCACCGGATCCACAAGACCTGACTAAGGATCTAAGCTTGTGGTGTAGCATGGAGGAAAGTGCTGTTGTGAGCTCGGTAATATCCAGGTATATAGCATAACTGTGCTGCGCTTGATGTAAAAGGTTTCTTCTGTAATGGATTATGTTGGAGGTGTTAGTGGCGAGGTGTTAGTGGCTAGTGCTGTTCTGAGCCCCGTGACAGCCAGCGGTGGCAAAGATTGGTTTAATTAGATGTAAAAACAAGCATTGGCATAGCCAATAGGTCTCGCCTTTGGGACCTTATAAGTGTTTAGTTAACCAGCACAATATCCTTGGTGCAACAACATCAACTGTTGCATAGCTAAACACTTATAAGGTCCGAAAGGCGAGACCTATTGGCTATGCCAATGCTGGTCTTTACAGGCACTGCAAGAGTGTCTGATGTGTCCAGCTTCCTCTTCTTGTGTGGGACAGTAGCCACATGTCCTGTTTAAGGGTCTATATGCAGCTTTTTCTGCTTGGGATCGACGGGATCCGATCGGAAAAGTTCTTCCGGTTCGGTAACCGCTTTCGGCGCAGACTTCTTAGGGTCCAAGCGAGGTTTTGATTTTTGCTCCGAGGCCTTAGGAGTTGGTTTAGGGTCCTTTGGCTTGGCTATGGAGCCGGAAATCTTTTTCGGTTCCGAAGGTTTTGGCTTCGGAGTCAATGGTTTTTCTTTCGGCGTCGAAGTGATCGGTGCCGACTTCTTTTTGGGAGTAGGTTGGTCTTCGGTGCCGAAGGCGCCTGCGGGACGCTGATATAGGGTTTGCTCGGTTCCGAGCTACCGGAAGGCTTGTCCTTTATCTTCGGAGCCGAGGGTGGGGCTTCTGAAGCTTGTTTTTGGTCGCGACTGGGGCCAGCAGGCGAAGTCTTGACCAGGGCCTTGGTTTTTTCCGGTGGAGTTGGGGTAGGGGCAGAAGTACTCACTCGTTGACCAGGAGTGATGTGGTCGTCTGAGTCGGAGTCGTCTGCTTAGGACACGATCTGCAGGTCTTCAGAAACGTCCTCCGGAACATCGGTGCCTTCATCAAAGATGTCCACTGGTGCCGGAGCTGTTCTCTGCGCCATGATGTGTCGTCGGGCCCGGCGATCACGGATGGTTTTCTTAGATCGAAAAGAGGCGCAGGCCTGGCAATTGTTCTCGTTGTGTTCGGGCGAGAGACACAGGTTACAGACCTTGTGATGGTCACTGTGTGGGAATTTTGCTCCACACTGGGGACATTTTTTAAATGGAGTCCTTTCCATGAGCTGTAGGCCCGAACGGCGTCGATAGGCCCAACGGCCCGCGTCGACGACTGGAATCGAGTAGGGGAGATGCGCGTCGAGGATCACACGATCGAAAACAATACCGTTGAGTTGTAGATAGTTTGCGCGTTGAAAGGGTTTGGAAAATAAAGTACCGAACTGGAGCGCAAAAGTTACATCCGAACCCGATGGCGGAAAAAACAATCTGAGGATGGAGTCGATGCCCATGCGCACTATCGTCCAAGGGAGGAGTCGCCTATCTCGGGACTACAAAAGACTCTTCCAAGACAACAACAAAGTGCAAGCATCCGAGCCCAACACCAGATGGCGATCTATGCACAAGTATGTATTCTGCAGCTCATATGCCTCGAACACATGGTTCTTCACCAACACCTAGTCGTCGTCCCCCCCCCCGCACCTGTTATTCAGTCGACTGCTTCAGCGCCAGGACATCCCCGTTGGGGGTAGCAGTGCGCTCTACAAACTCCAAATAAATAAAAAAGGTTGCTTATGAATTTACTGCAGAAATATGCAATGGAGAAGTAGCATTACAAGTAAGCAATTTTCCCTTTTTAATCACATGGTTGTCAATATTCATGAATACGGAACAGAAGACTAACTCACTCCCGTAGCTGTGGAAGCTGGAAAGCCAGGACAGTCACAGTATGTGTTCAGAGGTCGGAATTCAGGTACCAGTGACTCAAGAAAAATTAAATCTGCCCATTGCGGATACCAAATCAAATTATTTTTCCCATCCCAATTACTAAATGGCAAAATACTGTGCAACATGAGAATCTAGAACAGAACGGTGGAGAAAATCGGATGGCCACTTGGGCCCAAGCCAGCATGTCGCTCCAGTAGCCTACCATCATGGTGTAAGATGACATCGAGCCCAGCAGCAATGACACTAGCCTGTGTCAGCAGTGAAGCTTTTCAGAATGGTTCTCATTTGAGGACTGCATATTTACATTGCGTTCAAAGGAAGTACTTTTGTCAACTGTATCAAGAAACAATTCTAGGTACTGGTTAAATATATTGTAGTTTATATATTTTTTTAATTATTTTCGCAATTGTTGATCTTACAGAACCTTAAAGTGTCTCAATGCCTTGTTCGTGTTTTTATATTGTTTGCACAGTAGGTCATCAGCAGGCAAAATAAACTCAAAACAATAAAGAGTATGAAAGTCACAAATGCAGCTTCTTGTTCTGTCGAGTCACAAATAAGAACTGAGGTACAATTTCTGACTGAAGGCTAATGTCTCTGCCTTAAGAAGAGCCCCACTCACTATAAAAAATATTTTTTTTTCCAAGAGATAGCAATTATTGAGGTGCTGCTGTAGTGATTTGTTTTTTCTGTTTCACACTTCATTTTGAAAAAAGTGAAACAGAAAAAATGTGCCAGCCTCATACTGCCTCAGCTACCTCACTATATAAATAAGGGGGAGAAAACGCTAATACTATGGCGCACTACCATGCCCTAGCGCTGAGCTATTTTTCGTGCTGTGACCAACTGCCAAGAAGGGGCTGGTATCATTGCTAAGGAAGTAGTTTCGCCCACTGATGCGGTACCAGGGCCCCAGCTCACATCCGGGACCACCATTCATGTGGGTGCTTGCCCCAATGGTGCGCACTGATCCTTGCCAGCGCCTGCTGTCATTTGACTCTGCCATGACCCCCAGAGGAGGGGATGACGAACCTCGTGGTGGTGCAGACGCGCGCGGATGATGCAGACACCGCAACAACGTGTCTCAACAACAGCATTCATTCTTGCTGAGCTGAAAGCGGGTTTCGGAGCTGTAGATACCAGTCTAGATAACATAGCTGCTAAACTGAAGAGCATGCATGAGCGTCGCGACCAATAAGTAGTGTGCATATCCGCGACCGAACAACGAATCTCGGATATGGAGGACGTAAGTT
This sequence comes from Calotriton arnoldi, assembly GCA_963921515.1. Taxonomy (NCBI): domain Eukaryota; kingdom Metazoa; phylum Chordata; class Amphibia; order Caudata; family Salamandridae; genus Calotriton; species Calotriton arnoldi. The sequence goes on along the minus strand of CAWUFW010001079.1, from coordinate 2,167,027 downwards.
CTTCCAGCATCAAACGGATTGATATACTGGAGAGAAAACTTAAACAAACTGCAGCAAAAGCGGAATGATTTAGAGGCGAGATCCCGCAGAAATAATATATATTTAGCAGGAATCCCAGAATCCACTAACAGGGCAAATGTGCAACTATGTGGAACAACTACTCACTGATCTTTTTAGTAGAGACGCCTTCTCAACCACGTTTGCAATCGAAAGGGCCCATAAAACCCTTGGGCTGAGACGGCTCCTGGTCCACCTCCTCCATTGATCACTGCTAGACTAATCAATCACCAAGATCGTGACACTATACTACGTCCTGCCCGGAAAAAAAGACTAATTGCAGTATCAAGGCAGGACACCGGCGTTCCACCCCGACTCCACCCCAATTGTGCAAGAGGCACAATGCAAATTTACAGACGTAAAACTGATTTTATGCAGTGCCAATGTGAAATACTCAACGCTCTATCCAGCGAAACTTTGCATACACTACAGTGGTAAAACGCATATATTCAAAACAGCGGATGACGCTATCCAGTTTTGCAAACAAAATCGAGCTCAACTTGCTACCATGAACAAGGCGACTGGTAATTCTTCTCCCGTCCACCCTTCACCTATATAATGCTGTACTGGACTCTGAATACCAAGAATTTCCTGTCCCTCGCCTTTCTCCTTTGGCTTCTAATGTCGGACTGGGGTCTCCCCCTTCAACGGCGGTAATGACAGCAGCATACTCCCAAAGTATACAAAGTAACTGTTCTCTGTTGCTTGCACGATTGAGGATCTGATGGACACCGTGAACTCTTTCCTAATCAGGCCATTATGTTATGGTGACTTGTAGAGCGCACGGCTGCCCCAGCGAAGGGGCGTCCCGGCGCTGAAAACAGAAAACTGCACAGCTTGTAGCAAACAAGACAGCTTATAACGGAGGGAAGAGGAATGTTTTCACAGCTTTACGGAAAGGCAGATAGGACTTTATACTGCGGATAGAAGTGGGGAGCGCATTCCAGAGTTTCGAGGCCAACACACGGAAGGAGCACCCTCCAGCACGGACCCTCCTCACCCTGGGGACAGCCACAAGATTCTGTCCCATAGAACGAAGTTGGCAGGAGGGGATGTAAAAAGTGTGCAGATTGGCCAGAATACATGGAGATGAGAAATTAAGGATTTTAAAAGTAATGCAGAGGGCCTTGAACTCTAAAAGCTTGGCCACAGGCAGCCAATGGAGGCGACGGATGGCATTAGAAGTAGGACACCTCTGCAGGCCAAGGAGAGCTCGAGCCGCTGCATTCTGGACCCTTTGTAGTCTGACAATCTCAGACTGGTTGACCCCCAGATAAAGGGAGCTGGCATAGTCCAGTCTTGACAAGATCAAGGCCTGGACGATAACCTGCCTAATTGGGGGATCGAAAAAACCCAACAGAGGTTTGAGCCCCCGCAATAGCCCAAAACAAGTCCCTACCACCTTCCTGGTTTGGGTTCGAAAGCAAAGGGCGGTGTCAATCCAAACCCCTAGGTTCTTTACCACCTGTTTAGGGGCAGGTGCCGGCCCCAGCGTGGCAGGCCACCAGTGCTCGCTCCACAGCTCTGACTCTGTCCCCACCAGCAGTTCCTCGGACTTGCTGGCGTTGAGCTGGCGACAGTTGGCAGTCATCCACTCCGAGACGGCCTCAAGATCGCTACGGAACTTACAAGCGTCCCGAGTAATGTCATCGGAGAGTGTGACTACCAACTGAGTATCGTCTGCTTACGATACTACCGTGAGCCCTCTGTTCTTAGCCACCATCGCCAGTGGTTGAACATACAGATTGAAGAGGGTAGGGCTCAAAGCCGAGCCCTGCGGTACCCCCTGCTTGGTGGCATAAACTCTGGAAACAAAGGGAGAGGCGGCAACCTGGAAGGTCCTCCTGGAAAGAAAAGGAGGCAAACTAGTCCAGGGCGGCACCCGCTATTCCCACCTCATTACCCATATATACATAACCATAGACAATGGGTGGACTCCTTGAATACGTAGAGACCTGATGCAAGTAGAACAAGCGCTAAAACTACTTGACACCGAGATGCTCGCAGGTGATCACCCTACTCTCCTACATAGAAGGGGATAATTAATTCATGAATTAGAAGACCTGGCTTTCCCGGAAGTTAAGTATTGGAGTAAATATGCCAGATCGCGAGCATACGGAGAGGGCGAGAGACCTAGCCCTACCCTGGCCAATACCCTACGCCATCCATATCAGGCAGAAATTATATAGTCCCTCCACTTAGATGACGGAACCGTCGTCACAGCACCGGAAGACATACACATCAAAATGCAACACCACCACCACCTTGCGGAAGTTGCCATGGTTTGGCTAGAAACGGGACACCAGTAGTTCTTAGCTGCACCTATCACTTGCGAAGAGATTGCCCAAGCAATAGACGACCTCAATGGCACATGAGCCCCCGGACTAGATGGCTTCACCGGTACCTTCTATAAGGCATATTAAACTGAATTAACCCTGTACCTTCGCAAGGTATATGCAGAGGCATTGTCAGGCGGCACACTCCCCCAGACAATGCTAGAAGCCGTTATAACCCTCCTATTAAAACCTGGCAAACTACCAGAACGTTGCACATCCTATCGGTCGTTGTCATTATTAAATCATGATAATACAATTTTAGCTAAGGTACTAACTATGCGCCTGTCTCTCCTGATGAACACAATCTCCCCACTACAATTGGGCTTCGTTCCCAACCGCTCCACGCCGGTTAACTTACGAACCATATTCGCAGTCCTAAATCAAATCAATCCTGAACACCCTGCAGCTGCAGTCCTACTAGACGCTGAGAAAGTGTTTGTTTCACTGGAGTGGCCTTTTCTAATGGCCACATTGAACAAACTCAGCTGCCCTAAGGGTTTCTGCAATCTTGTCCGCCTATCGTACACGGCTCCCATAGCGCGTTTAAAAGTAAGCTGTACCATTACGAACCAATAACTTCTGTCTCTGGGTACGTGGCAGGGATGCCCTCTATCCCCCCTATTTATTATAGCTATGTACCCACTAGTCCGGCATTTACAAGAGTGACACTTAGCGAGAGGACTTAGATTCCAACGCGGCCCACTGTTAGCATCACTATATGCAGATAACATTATGCTGTTTCTCAGAAATCCTGAATCTAACCTCTTCCCTGTACTACGAGAAGTGGTTCGCTTCAGGACAATGTCTGGTCTTACGATTCATTGAGCTTAGCCTGAGATTTTCCCACTAACAGACGCCAAAGTCCAGTCTCCTCTGGACTTCCCTCTCCAATGGTGCTCAGATCCCCCCAAATACCTCAGTATTTACCTGGACTGCCAAAGTTCTGAGGTCATAAGACTGAATTACAGCCCTGCTGTAGATAAATTATCTACGCTAATCGACAAATGGATAAAACTCCCTCTATCCATGGCCGGTAGAATCGCGATAATTAAGACGGTAGGACTCCCCTGTTTTTTTGTATTTATTCTTAAACATCCCAATTGCACTAACTAGCGCATTTTTTGATAACCTCCAAAACATACTCACTCGACTAATATGGGCAGATAAACACCCTAGGATTGGCTGGAGTACCCTGGCCTTACCTTACCAATGTAGTGGCGCAGGTGCATTTTGCCTACCACTGGTATCACCACAAAGCACAATTCCAATTTCTAAAGCCTGAAAGCTAACAAATCCACTCTTACCCACTTGCTACACTCTTGCCGCGTGGCTTACCCAGGAGCATCTCAGATATAGAAACAATCGCAACTACATGTTGGGCATGGACTATACTCAAAAGATATCTCGGTTTCGAATACCTTTATTCTTAGCACATTCCCATAGCAGACAGCCCATAGTTACCTGTCACAACCGAAACACTTACCAAGAAAACACTATCCACCTGCCGTCTACATAAAATGGGCTGTGTGTTCAACGAGACTGGATTACGCTCAGTCTCATCCATCGCAGAGGGATGCGATGTCACGCAAATGGACAGATTCATTTTGCATAGACTACAGAGCGCGTTACGTGCCACGATCCCCACCGTTCCCATTGAGCCACCTGAATTCCCCGTTATCACTGGTTTTTACAACTCCTGACAGAGCACATTTAGCATCCAGACTTTATCACACAGCATCCAATATGAGAACTATCGCTGATCGGGGAACAAGGGCGGCCTGGGAGAGAGATTTAGGGACCCCTTTACCGGATAAGATGTGGTTCTACTGGTGTGAACAAACCAGATTAGTCTCAAACAAACATCGACACAAGCTACTGCATTTTAAGTATTTGCATCGGTCACACTCCACCCCGCATTTAATGGCCAAATTCGATCCCACCAAATCCCATAACTGCCCTAGATGCGCGTCAGAACACGCTGACTTTATACACCTAGCCTGGAACTGTGCCCCTATACTTGCATACTGGGAGGAAGTATTTCATGTCTTGTCTCGGATGATAGAAACCGAGATTGACCCAACACTACTTACAGCCATTCAGGGTTACGTTTGGCCATTGCTGAAGGGATCCGGCTGTATGCTGCCATTGCCCTGTTATTAGTTAAAAACCTAGTCTCCATGCATTGGGGAGCCACATCTCACCCTACAGTCAAACGATGGATGCAGGACCTGGTAAACTGTGATAACACGAGTAACATTTACACCTCTCTCCAACCAACCGCATCCAGACCTAAAAACATATGGCAACCTCTGCAATCATATCTACAACTATTTCCATTTGAGGATGGAGACCACATCCCTGACTGATACACATTACAAAGAGGAACAAGCACCTAAAACTGACATTAACCATGCTCTACACAATATCCAACCTACTTTCCCCCCGCTCCCCTTCCCCCTTAATACAGTCCACACCCTGTGAGGAACCCCATTTCCTGATAACACACATTACCTCCCTGCGGATAGGCGCCATATTTTTATGCTTACCTGGCACTCCGCGCTATGGACAGCATGTATCCCTCCTTGTATATTCTAATGTTGTAACATGGCAGTGTTAAGAATGTGTAACAATGTGCAACCACACAATGGTAACTGAGCTACCCTTGCATCTGTATACAATTCTACTCTTATTCTGAGACCAATGTCTGTTTCTTTTTGTATTTAGTTTATCCTCTGTCAAAATTAATAAAAGAAATTTTTTAAAAACACTTCTATTTTACATTGCCACACTCTTCCCATTGAATCTAGAGGCGTGTTCACGTCCAGTGGAGGATGTATTTCTAAGATTGATAAATAATGAGAACTCAAGGAAGGGACTCAAGCATTCAACTTACCAGACAAGATGACACCAGGACTGTAAAGTAATCTCGTTTACTTTTTTCTTCTAAACAGCTGGTTTCAATATCTGCAATAAATTTAACACGTTTAGGTGTTTAAAACATATTACACGTTTTCTTATTTAAAGAAGAGTGACCTGTGATTCTCACATCAGGTTGTTGGGGGATACAGGAAGTACAGTTGTGGTGACCAAGCTATGTTTTTTACACATTTGGTATTTTAGAACCAACATTAATAAAAGGGTGGTTTGATTTTTTTCTCTTGCTGCCTTAGGCCCCGATGCATGTTACACCCAGAGCTAAAAGGCTCCATTACACTTAATGGTTAAGAGGTTAAGAAGTCATATGTCTGGTTCATTAAGGCAAGAGATCACCAATCATCGGTACTGGGTGCACCTTTACTTGCAAAGGGGTATATTAAAAAGGCCTGGCCCAAGACCTTCGTAGATTGTGCTGAGAGGGAAGCAGCCACACTCACTCAGAAATGAGGCGCACTATGGGTGTACACTTACAATCAGAATATCGCACTGATGACAAAACAGAACAAGCATTGGCATAGCCAATAGGTCTCGCCTTTGGGACCTTGTGTGTTTAGCCAGAACTTTTGGCTATGTTGTAGAGCATTGTGGCTGCTGTGCATTATGTTGAAAAGTAATAATAAAAAGTGTTAAACATTTTTGTTACCTTTATACAAATGAAGACAACATTATATGCAACTGAAAAACCGGATTAAAAAAAGATTAACATAAAAAATGTCTTCTAGTTTTTTTGTACTTGCACTGCTGGCAACTTCTTCCTGCCTGTTCTCATGCTTGTTTGTTATAAAAAAAAATTGTTATGGGGGAGCAGGACATAAATAACGGGGGAGTGGAGTTTGGAAAACAGTAATTTAATTAGAACACGAGCAGCGGACGGACACTAGGGAAAAATCAACAGATGCCAGATTCCAAGGGCAGACTGACGCACAAGATACTTACTTGTGTAACGATATATCTGTAAGAGACATTAGTTAGTGATAGATTCCTTACCTTAGAATATCCCCAGGCGTCAGACTGGATCCGGAAAGTTTGTCAGCAGTACCCCTGCGCGTCGGTAGGCGTCGTCGTGCGGCTCCGCGTACGTCGCTGGCGTCGTAGTCGCCGAGATGACGTAGTCGGAGCTACTTAGACGCGCGCTGACGTCAGTTCTGTACACGACTTTCCGCGCCAGGAACGCAGAGCCATGCCAGAGACCGACTACTGGTGCAATAGAACTAGGGCCCTGAACTCTAGAGAACAGTTCGCAGAACGGGGAGGATGGGTGGGCGGTAAGGAATCTATCACTAACTAATGTCTCTTACAGATATATCGTTACACAAGTAAGTAACTTGTGCATCTGAAAGAGACACGTTAGTGATAGATTCCTTACCTTAGAATACATACCCAAGCAATACCAACGCCGGTGGTGGGTCTGCGAAGTGAGATTACACCAGAAAGTCACGGAGAACCAAACGGCTAAAGAAGCCGTCTCTCCGGACTTGACTGTCAAGTCAATAGTGCTTAGTGAAAGTATGCAGCGAGGCCCACGTGGCTGCCTGACAGATGTCTTGCATGGGGACACCGCGTCCCAATGCTGTAGTAGCTGCCGTTGCCCTGGTAGAATGGGCGCGCATCCCTACCGGAGGTACCTTTTTAGCCAGAGTAACAGGCTTTAATACACAAGACAACCCATCGGGAGAGAGTCCGCTTGTGTACAGCTGGACCTTTCTTGGCGCCCACGTATCCAACAAAGAGCTGGTCATCCACCCGGAACTGTTGTGTGCGGTTGAGATAGAATGAAAGCGCACATTTGGGGTCCAGACGGTGGAGCCTCTCTTCCTCTTTCGAAGGGTGCGGAGGCGGAAAGAAAGTGGGCAGAGTGACAGTTTGCCCAAGATGAAAGGCAGCGACTACTTTCGGTAGAAAGGAGGGACGTGGGCGAAGCACAACCCTGTCCGGATGAATCGCCAGGAAAGGAGGTTTACATGAAAGAGCCTGGAGCTTACTCACCCGCCTAGCTGAGGTGATGGCCACCAGGAAGACAGTTTTCAAAGTTAATAACCGCAAAGGACAGTTATGAAGAGGCTCAAAGGGAGCGCACATTAAGTATGTGAGAACCAGGTTCAAGTCCCACTGAGGCATCACAAAGGGAATAGGAGGGAAAAGGTGAGTAATGCCTTTGAGATATCTATTGACAACAGGGGACTCGAAAAGAGGGCTGATTAGGCAGCCTGAGAAAGGCTGAAAGGTAGCCCTTGAGAGTGCCCAGAGCAGAGCCCTGCTGGGCCAAAAGGAGAAGGAACCATAGGACCTCAGAAAGAGGGGCAGAAAGGGGGTCTACAGCTTTGGCTGTGCACCATGCCACAAAGTTGTTCCACCGGTAGGCGTAGACAGTTTTAGTCGAGGGACGCCTGGCTGCCAGGATCACATTACAGACTTCAGGAGGCAAGTTAATTGGAATCAACTGTCGCCGCTCAATCTCTACGGAAGGAGGTGGAGGCTGGACAGGTTCGGGTGGAGGACCGTCCCCTGTTGCTGCGACAGAAGATCCTCCCGAAGAGGCAGCCGGATCGGGGATCCACGCTCATACTGAGTAGCTCGGGATACCAAACTGTTTGAGCCCAGTCCGGTGCCACAAGAATGACTTGGGCCCGGGCGCGTCTGATGTTCTTTAGCACTCTGGGTAAAAGAGGTATAGGTGGAAAGGCGTACAACAGACCGCAACTCCACTTGCGATGAAAAGCGTCTCCGAGCGAGTGCCGCCTTGGAAACTCCAACGCGCAGAACTGCTGACATTGCGCGTTCTCTGTGGTGGCGAATAGATCTAACGAAGGTACTCCCCACTGCTGAAAGAGACCTTGTGCCACCTCTGAGTTTAGACGCCATTCGTGATCCATTATGCACCGGCGGGCGAGTTTGTCCGCCCTGGCGTTCAAAGAACCTGCCAAGTGTTGAACCACCAGGATAACGCCCCGGCGTTCCAGCCATGTCCAGAGGCGCAGAGCCTCCTGACATAGGGTCCACGACCCCACCCCGCCTTGCTTGTTGCAGTACCACATGGCGGTGGTGTTGTCTGTGAACACCTGCACTACCCTCCCCTTGACAGAGGGAAGGAATGCTGTCAGTGCAAGTAGGATCGCCCTGAGCTCCAAAAGATTGATATGGAGGTTGGACTCCGCCGGAGACCAGAGGCCTCTGATCTCCGCCTCTCCCATGTGGGCGCCCCATCCCAGGAGGGACGCATCCGTTACCACTGTGTGCTCCGGTTGGGGAAGGGAGAGGGATCTGCTGCTGACCCAACACTGGTCCGTGAGCCACCACTGCAAGTCCTGTGCAGTGACCTCCGAGATCTGGACGTAGTCGGACAGATTTCCCTGATGCTGCGTCCATTGGAACTGCAGGTCCCACTGCAGAGCCCGCATATGCCATCTGGCATGATTGATCAGTAGGATGCAGGAGGCCGAGAGGTCCAGCAGTCTCAGTGTCTTACTGACCGAAACCCAGGACCAGGGCTAAAAGAACAGAATCATAGCCAGAGTGTCCCAGACTCGCTGTTCGGGAGGATAAACCCGAAATTGCGCCGTGTCCAGAACCGCTCCGATGAAGAGGAGCCTCTGAGAGGGAATCAGATGCGACTTCGGCACGTTGATGGAGAACCCCAGCAAATGCAGGAGGTCGGCCGTAGTCTGGAGGTGGGAGACGACTGCTTGCAGCGATCCCGCCTTCAACAACCAGTCGTTGAGATAGGGGAAGACTGAGACCCCAGATCTGCGCAGATAAGCTGCGACCACCGCCATCACTTTCGTGAACACCCGAGAGGCGCTGGTAAGGCCGAAAGGGAGCACGGTGAACTGAAAGTGCTCGTGGCCAACCGTGAACTGCAGGTAACGCCGGTGGGCCGGCAGGATGGGGATATGAAAATAAGCATCCTGCAAGTCCAACGCTACCATCCAGTCTTGCGGGTCTAGGGCAGACAAGACCGGAGGAAGCGATTGATGTTCCGGAGGTCTATGATAGGACGCAGGCCCTTGTCTTTCTTTGGAACCAGGAAGTAGTGGGAGTAACAACCACAACCTACTTTTGGCGTCGGAACATGCTCGATGGCGAATCCTGCTGCCACTGGCGTTCGGTGGGCCTGAAACACCGAACTAGGAAGGTTTTGAGGCAGTGGTGGCAGGGGCGGTGGTGGACCGACCCGCTGGCCGAGTGACCTAGTGCGGCGGGCCCCCCCGACCGCGGCCGCGCTGAGACGGTTGCTGCGCAGGCCGGCGGCTCTGAAAGGAACGCGTTTGTGCGCCTGGACCTTTAAAGGCGAAAGGCAGACCCCAAGGGAGTGCGCGTGGTGGCAAGACCCAAGGACTGGGCCGTAGCCCAGGAGTCTTTAAAGCGTTCCAATGTGCTGTCACCAAAGAGGCGTGTGCCATCAAAAGGCATGTCCAACAAAGTGTTCTGGACATCCCCTGAGAAGCCAGTTGTTCTGAGCCAGGAGCTCAAGGTTTTTGGATTCCTTGTCCGGAGGTGCGGAAGGGAATGCGCTCGGAGAGGCAGAGGCCTAGACAACTAGACTCTTAGGCGTTGCGTGAGAAACCTGGGGTCGCCCAGGGCCGGGCGATGGCGTCCAGGTACCCAATAGAATATCTGTAAGCGCGTTATTAAAGGGCAGTAGCGGCTCCGCCGAGGAGGCCGCCGGCTGCAGCACTTCAGTCAGGAGATTGGTCCTGATAGGCACGGATGGGGAGCTCGAGGTTAAGAGCCTCAGCCGCCCAACGCAACACCACAGAAAAGGACCCAACCTCCTCCGGAGCTACGGAAGAAGGGGACAGTGTACCAGGGTGCGGAGAGAAATCCAGATTGCCTGGACCCTCGACATCACCCTCCCATTCCAGCTCATCCTCACACTGAGCTGCGAGGGGGTCCTCAGACCCCTCCTAGTACTCCCCTTTGTCCACCGTCTGTTTAAGAGGCTGGTAAGGACGAGGGGCCCGGGGAAAGGGAATAAATTCCCCTCCTGGAATAGGAATTGGGGGGTAATAGCAACGGTGTCCGGCGGCGGCGCCGGAGGCGGCGCCGAGGCCGGAGCCAACAGCGCCGCAGTGTATCCTGCCGGCATAGCCGGGGCCAAAGGCGGCGGCACGGGGCGGAACCACCCAACGGGTCCACAGGGCCCGAAGGCGCTCCGGAGGGAACCGGGAGGGGGCGCCGAGGCCGGAGCCAACGGCGCCGCATGGTATCATGCCGGCGTAGCCGGGGCAAAAGGCGGCAGCACAGGGGCAGAACAACCCAACTGGTCCACGGGGCCCGAAGGCGCTCCGGAGGGACCCGATGGGGCAATAAACGGCCCATGGCCGACAGGAATACCTGTATTTCTTCCGGAGTCGTGTATGGCCCCGGGAAAGGCGGGTAGGCCGCAGGCAACAACGGAGGCTCCACCGGAGTTGCGGGGGGAGTGACCACCCGCCCCCTCCACCGCGTCCCGCGACCGGTGAGGGGTAGACCAAGAGCGACGTCGCTACTTCGATTTGTTATGGCGCTTTGACTTACCTGCTGATGCCGACGAATGATGGTGTCGGCTCCGCGACCTGTCCCTCGACCTCCCACAGGAGCGGGACCTTGAGTGGAACCGATTGCCGGGCCTCCAACAACTTTCGGGAACGCTCCCTTAAAGCCTTCGGCGCCATGGCCGGACAATCAGGGCACTTCTCGGCGTGCCCGAAGCAGAAGAGACACACGTCATGCGGGTCCGCCACCGACATGGTTCCCTACTGCACCAGAAGTAGAGTATTGGACAAAACAAGGGAAACAAGTTCCAGAAACCAAGTTAAAATATTAACTAGGAGTACCGCTCTCTCTCGGATCTGCGCTTGCTGGCGCGGAAAAAGAAAGAACTGACGTCAGCGCGCGTGGGCGTGTCTAAGTAGCTCCGACTACGTCATCTCAGCGACGACGCCAGCGACGTACGCGGAGCCGCACGACGACGCCTACCGACACGCAGGGTTACTGCTGACGAAAACTTTCCGGATCCAGTCTGACGCCTGGGGATATTCCAAGGTAAGGAATCTATCACTAACGTGTCTCTTTCAGATGTGATGCTTAGGTGGTGCACTGATGCAAAATGGTGGTGGTGAATGATGGGTGCTCAGGTGGTGACACTATATGCTGTGGATTGGAGGTAAGTTGTGGATTGTGGAGTTGAAATAGGTTTGGTGTGTAATTATGTGGTGTGTATTGGAAATGTATGAGTTTAATTATGTGGCCTGGAACTGTGGTGTTGAGTGAAATTATGCTTAGTGAAATTGTGTCATGGTGTGGAGTGCATTTATGTTGATTGGTGGTATGTGGTATAGAGTGCATTTATGTGGAGTGTATTTATGTTGCATTGAGTAGAGTGCAATTATGTGGCGTGTAATTATGTGGCCCTGAGTGGTATTATGTGGAGTGTATTTATGTTGCATTGAGTAGAGTGTAATTATGTGGTGTGTAACTGTCGCACTGAGTGGTATTTTGTGGAGTGTATTTATGTTGCATTGAATAGTGTGTAATTATGTGACGTGTAATTATGTGGCACTGAGTGGTATGTGGGGTGTATTTGTTGCATTGAGTAGAGTGTAATTATGTGGTGTGTAACTGTCGCACTGAGTGGTATTTTGTGGAGTGTATTTATGTTGCATTGAATAGTGTGTAATTATGTGACGTGTAATTATGTGGCACTGAGTGGTATGTGGGGTGTATTTGTTGCATTGAGTAGAGTGTAATTATGTGGCGTATAACTGTCACACTGAGTGGTATTATGTGGAGTGTATTTATGTTGCATTGAGTAGAGTAATTATGTGGTGTGTAATTATGTGGCACTGAGTGGTATTATGTGGAGTGTATTTATGTTGCATTGAATTGAGTGTAATTATGTTACGTGTAATTATGTGGTACTGAGTGGTATTATGGGGAGTGTACGTTGTATACATTAGAGTAATTATGTGGCCTGTAATTATGTGGCACTGCGTATTATTTGCAGTGTATGTTGCATTGAGTGCAGCGTAATTATGTAGCATATAATTATGTGGCACTGAGGGGTATTGTGTGGAGTGTATGTTGCATTGAGTAGAGTAATTATGTGGTGTGTAATTATGTGGCACTGAGTGGTATTTGGAGTGTATGTTGCATTGAGTGCAGTGTAATTATGTAGCATATAATTATGTGGCACTGTGTGGTATTATGTGGAGTGTATTTAAGTTGCATTGAGTAGAGTGTAAGTATGTGGCGTGTAATTATATGGCACTGAGTGGTATTATGTGGAGTGTATCTATGTTGCATTGAGTAGAGTGCAATTATGTGGCGTGTAATTATGTGGCTCTGATTGGTATTATGGGGAGTGTATGTTGTATTCAGTAGAGTGTAATTATGTGGCACTGAGTGGTATTATTTGGAGTGTATGTTGCATTGAGTGCAGTGTAATTATGTAGCATATAATTATGTGGCACTGAGTGGTATTGTGTAGAGTGTATGTTGCATTCAGTAGAGTAATTATGTGGCGTGTAATTATGTGGCACTGAGTGGTATTATTTGGAGTGTATGTTGCATTCAGTAGAGTGTAATTATGTGGTGTGTAATTATGTGGCACTGTGTGGTATTGTGTAGTGTATTTATGTTGTATTGAGTAGAGTAAGTATGTGGCGTGCAATTATATGGCACTGAGTGGTAATATGTGGAGTGCATTTATGTTGCATTGAGTAGAGAGTAAATATGTGGCGTGTAATTATGTGGCACTGAGTGGTATTATATGGAGTGTATCTATGTTGCATTGAGTAGAGTGCAATTATGTGGCGTGTAATTATGTGGTATTGTTTGGAGTGTATGTTGCATTGACTGCAGTGTAATTATGTAGCATATAATTATGTGGCACTGTGTGGTATTATGTGGAGTGTATTTATGTTGCATTGAGTAGCGTGTAAGTATGTGGCGTGTAATTATATGGCACTGAGTGGTATTATGTGGAGTGTATTTATGTTGCATTTAGTAGAGTGTAATTATGTGGTGTGTAATTATGTGGCACTGAGTGGTATTATGTGGAGTGTATTTATGTTGCATTGAATAGGTGTAATTGTGACGTGTGATTATGTGTTACTGAGTGGTATTATGTGGAGTGTATTTATGTTGCATTGAGTAGAGTAATTATGTGGCGTGTAATTATGTGGCTCTGATTGGTATTATGGGGAGTGTATGTTGTATTCAGTAGAGTGTAATTATGTGGCACTGAGTGGTATTATTTGGAGTGTATGTTGCATTGAGTGCAGTGTAATTATGTAGCATATAATTATGTGGCACTGAGTGGTATTGTGTAGAGTGTATGTTGCATTCAGTAGAGTAATTATGTGGCGTGTAATTATGTGGCACTGAGTGGTATTATTTGGAGTGTATGTTGCATTCAGTAGAGTGTAATTATGTGGTGTGTAATTATGTGGCACTGTGTGGTATTGTGTAGTGTATTTATGTTGTATTGAGTAGAGTGTAAGTATGTGGCGTGCAATTATATGGCACTGAGTGGTAATATGTGGAGTGCATTTATGTTGCATTGAGTAGAGAGTAAATATGTGGCGTGTAATTATGTGGCACTGAGTGGTATTATATGGAGTATTTATGTTGCATTGAGTAGAGTGTAATTAAGTGGCGTGTAATTATGTGGCACTGAGTGGTAATATGTGGAGTGTATTTAAGTTGCATTGAGTAGAGAGTAATTATGTGGCTTGTAATTATGTGGTACTGAGTGGTATGTGGGGTGTATTTATGTTGCATTGAATAGAGTGTAATTGTGACGTGTGATTATGTGGTACTGAGTGGTATTATGTGGAGTGTATTTATGTTGCATTGAGTAGAGTGCAATTATGTGGTGTGTAATTATGTGGCACTGAGTGGTATTATTTGGAGTGTATGTTGCATTGAGTGCAGTGTAATTATGTAGCAAATAATTATGTGGCACTGAGTTGTATTGTGTGGAGTGTATGTTGCATTCAGTAGAGTGTCTGTGATCCACACACCCGAGATTCCACAAGCCGAAGGGAGAGTGGAGGTGGGGAGGGGGAGGCTGTTCAGGAGGAGTATGGCTTCTAACATTTTATTTACCGAGCGAAGTTTCCTGGCACTTGAATTTGAGAAAACAGCGAAAAATATTTTTTGCCGGGAGTTTGGGAAATTGGAATTTGTTCAATGTATGGAGTGTGGAAAACGTGCACCCATACCATGCAAACGGCATTGTTTAGCGAAAGTTTACTGTAGGAAGGCTCCGGCACTAGTAACGAGCGGGAACCTTCACGTGCAAGGAAATGACACTGAAATATTAGGTGCCATTTTAACCCACCTCAAATGGTGCGCGTGCTTATCAACCACTGGCGGATGAAAAGCGGAGGCAACTCCTACAGGATTTGTAACTTGTAGGTTACACACAGCCTCTACAACTGGTGCTCAGCCCACTAAGTTGTCAACCCACCCGTGTTTGAGTTGTTTCTAAGAAATTAACACATTGAAACGAACTGGTGCCAAATGCTCATTGAATACATTCTAGGCGCCCTAAGAGTGAAATACTGTATACAGTCCCCTCCCTGCCTGCCTCCCTGACCCAGTCAGATCTCCGCAGTCTGAAGCGTGCATGTGTTTTATCTCCGTTTCCCTGGGGTGTCAGATGCGCCAGCGCCCGCTGAACACCCTACTTACTTAATATTCAAGCCCCTGAAAGAGCGGGACCGCGTGTTCGGGCCCCGGGGGCGCAATCTTGAACAGAGGCATCCATAATTTATAGGGATCACCGGCTGCGCGCCGATCCACCGCATCTCCATAATAATGTTTTAACAACAAACAGACCCGGCGGGAGATGGCCCAGGGCTGCGCACTGGCGAAGAGGCTGCGTGTGTGCCCGGTGCGTGCTTGTGCGGTGCGTGATAGAAGTTCCAACGCCGTGTTGGCCCAGGAAAAACTGAGGGGGGCGTGTGTCGGGCGGTGGGGGACAGGTTGAAGAGGTAGCGTACTTTTAGCAGAACCCTCAAAATTTGATTTACGTACAAACTGCAGGCCCAGCGCCAGGGTACGTGTCTTGCTTTACTACTTATCACCACAAACAGAAATGATGGGCAAAGGTTACGCTAACCAGTATGCGGTAAACCACTGGGTTTAAAGAGATAGGCAAAGGGGGGTAGGAAGTAACCACTAGCCAGAGAGAGGCAGAAAGCGATAACCAGTAAGACTTGCATGTGGGGCATTAAGCAGAAACAAAACAAGCACGCGAGTGCCATCTGTTTCCAATTCATGCGAACGCGATAATTGGAAACAGATGGCGCTGCTGCTCGCTCCCGAGGACCCTAGGCCAAGGACCAGAGAAGGTAGGACATGCACCCGCCTTGGGCCAATTGCATGCTGTCTTTCTTAGAAAGACGCATTCAAAGGTCAATAGGGGGAGATCAAAAAAAAAAAAGCATACGCACAAGCGTGTGTTCAGAGTTTTAAAGCCCTTACTAAAGCCTCGCAGAGCAGCGCGCTGGCTCAGGCGAGACCTAAAAAAGATGGAGCACCTCCTGTAAATTCGCACAACTGCTGCGTTCACTGAAGAAAAATTAACAATTATCCAGTACTACAAGATTTCACAGAGGCAAGTGTCCAAAGACCCTCTGTTGTAGGCCCAAAAAGTCCCTGACCAACATAACCATGTTATGCAGGTGCACAAGGTTGCAAAGAAGACCAATAGTATCAAATAGACAAGGTAAAGTTGCAGACCAATTATGCTGTGAGTTAACACCACACAGGATACATCAGCATAGTTACCAAGGTTGAAATAATTTAAGAAAGCAAATTTGTTTGACAATAAAAAGGGTATATTACCTAATATACAGAAAACATCTGCTAAAATTGAGGGTATGTCATCCCGAAGTTCCTAAATATGAGAAAAAGGAAAATAAATTAAGTGCTAGAGAAAATAAACAAATACATGTCTAGATAAGTTCATATTAGAGATATTGCTCTGATTTACTACTGTAACATTTAATGAAAATAGATTTGATTCACATTATTGGACACTTTGGGAACAGTTACCTGGCTTGTGTAAGAAGGTTAAGCAAATTAACTTCTACAACATGATCCTTCATAAATGAAAACAAGTTTATTAGGACAAAATCAACATGATATATGCAAAGCCTAACCAGCGGCACAAACTAACGAGAGAAATAAGCTCTTAAGCAACCCTAACACTATTTACAACTGACAAAGAAACAAATCTACAGCCTCGAAGCTTCCTTTTTGGAAAATAAAGGTAATGTATGTTTTGAGGATTGGTGTGTCAACACATGAAACCAGGACTATAGTTAACAAATGTTTGTGGCACTCTGAACTTATGATTAAATATTGCCTCCTTCAAACATGAGAATCGCCCTTCCCCTGATAGACAGAAGATGAGCAAATGACATAGCACTAAAATACCAGGAATCTTAATGCAGCACAGAGAGCATAGGCTTGGACTGGAAAGTTAAAGCAAGCCTAGCAGTCAGAGCTGCATTTGCTCCATGACACTGGCTTCATCACAAAGCTCCTGTGACCTCAGCGGGAAAGGTATATGATGGACTGAGCTAAAGCTCAACAACTGTACGAAAATGGTTAAAAAGGAAGAAAAAGCAATAGAAGAGATTGAGGCTTGAGCAAATATGTTGGAGGAACTGATAAGCAATCCAAAATGCGTTTAACCCAATGTTAACAAAAGAAATAATATAGAACTAGTAGAAAACACCATGCCACATTGTCTTACAGTGCAGGGATTACTACAGTTGCTCTAAACTTATGTATACAAGGGTTGTTGGTATTAGTCAGTGGCTTTATTACAGAATATGACTGCATCAAAGTCCAGATTGCTATAACTGCACTATCTATTTGCAAATTTTAAATAAACTGAATAAAAAAGGCTATGCAAGAAGGATTCTGTAGCCACAACTTGGGAGAACACACATCTTTTGCCTGGATAATTAACAAATTAACCAGAAGACCATCCAAAGCGACCAGAAACCTGGTTTTCTTTCCTGACTTGCAAAAATGCTCTCTCAACTGTTCGGGCTCAGGTCCAGGAACCTCGAGTCAACTGTTTCACAGTAATGTGTTTTTCCCAAAATCACCATTTGTACTATGAAATCAGCCGACATCATGAATTTCATTACTGTGGCACCTGTAGCATTTCCACCATTTTTGACATTGGAAGGCAATTCGTGTGAGGGCAGTAAGAAAACGGTGAGAAAAATCTCGGAAAACAATTCAGACATGTCTTGTACAAAGGACAGATGTGTCCCTGAGCATCAGCATAGCCTGGCCTAAAGCTGTTCAATGTTCAAAAGCATTATTGGCACGCAGCTCGCTTGTCTTGCTAAACTGATGAGAATCATAAAGGCTGTTTATATTAAAGTTGCTTTACGACACAGGAATCATGTGTTTGTAAGGAGTGGTGAGCTTAGAGTTATAGTACTAAGGTCTCAAATACTTTTTCTACAGCAGTTGTAATACTTTCTTCTTAAACTGGGAATTGAATATGCCAGTGTAAGAAAGTGCCCTCTTTTTGCATGGTTGCCCCCACTTTTTGCTGAACTGCTGATGTACTTTGACTGAGTGTGCCCTAGTGTAAGGAAGTGGGTTTCTGTTGCAGTAACCCCCCCCACTTTTTGCCAGACCACTGATGCACTTTGACTTGATGTGCCCTGGGTCCCTGCCAATCAGGTTCCCAGGGCCTGTGTTCTTTCCCCAAAACAATACCCAATTGGCATCTCTGGCCACAGGTCAGCTCCTGGTAAATGGTACCACAGGTACCCAGGGCCCTGTGACCAGGGAAGGCCTCCAAGGGCTGCAGCACTTATTGTGCCACCCTTATAGGCCCTGTACCCTGGCACTCACAATCTGCCTTTGCAGACTGCGTGTCTTGGTGCAGAACCAAGTGAAGAGTCGACATGGCACACATCCCTGTGTGCCATGCCCACAAACCACTGCCCTGGCATACATCAGTCACCCCTCTAGCTGGGTGCCCTATGCCAGTGGTGAGGGTACAGGTGCATGAGCCCTGTACCCCTACAGTACCCAGGTCAATTCCTGGGCACTGTAAGTGCAGTGCTGCCATTAAGAGTATATGGTGCTGGGAGGTTGTCATTACGAACTCCACAGCACCATAATGGCTACACTGAAGACTGGGAAGTTTGGTATCAAACTTCTCAGCACATTAAACCCATACTGATGCCAGTTTGGGATTTAATGTAAGATGCACGACGTAGAGTTGCCCCCTGAACCTAACCCACCATCCACGTCCTGCCTGAGAGGCTGCCTAGGCTGCCACCCAGCAGACATATTGCTGGACCCCTGGGTAGAGAGCCATCTGCTCTCCTGGGCCTGCAACAATGCACGTCCTGGGCGAGGTGCTAGGTCTCCTCCCCCAGGATGGGCAGGGGGAAGCTTCAAAGGCATGCCGCGCCTTTGTGAGCCTCCCCAGACCACTTGCTGTACTCAGCAACTGGTCCCCACCGGTTCTAGCCCCCACTCTGGCGGGAAGACTGGCGGGAAACCCCAAGGGAGGAAAGGGGGTGTGCCAGCCTCTGCCTACCCCACCCCTCAGGTGGGGGAGGCGAGGTGAAGCACATCTCCGGGCTCTCACCATCTTGAAGATGGGGAGCCCTGCCCAATCAGGACTATGCTCCTGCCCCCCTCCCACTGGAGAGTGGCAGGATAGGGGGTGTACCCACCCCAGGGAAGAGACCCATTGGTCCCTAACCTTTACCTACCTGTAACGCCCCTAAATCTAGTATTTAGGGGCACCCTGAACCTTCCTTCCTCAGATCCAGCAACGACAACAAGAAAAGAAGAACAAGGACCAAACAGCCGTGCAGCCTGCTAACAAGAGGAAGACAACAACTGACTTGGCCCCAGCCCTACCGGCCTGTCTCCCCTCGAACCTGCTGTCTGCGAAATCCCGGTGTGTCCTGCAACCAGCAACCTCACAAACCCCGGAGGACCTGCCTGCCTTCACTTGAACCGCCTGCTTCTCCCGTGAACACAGGATTTGTTCAAAACCAGCACCCCTGGCACCAGCCCGGGATCGCGAATCCAGCCCACTCTGCACCCGCCGAACCCGGCCCGAGCTCGAGTAAAAAAAACACCCAGAGGTCGTCTCCCCGGCGATCCTGACCTGGAATCCGGTACGCCTGACCTGCCTCAAGCCTCCAGACGAAGCCTGCAGCCTCAGTCCAGAGGGTCCCCCCTACCGCGATCAGAGCGGGTAAGAAAAATCAGACACTAAAAGGCACCCCTGCACCTGACGCCCCACGGCCTTGTGTGCCCAAACCCAGGGTGACTACCTAAGCCAAGACATCTCAACTTACCCCTCGAAGTGTTGGTAGATCCCAGGAGACTCTCGTTTCCAAGCCTGCAGTGCTTGTCCAGTCCGGAGAATCTCCATAGACTTCAACAGGGAACCCGACGCCATAATAGCCCCCTGCACCCAGCCGCCCGAGTGCCGCTGTGGGTGCGCTTTTGGTGCTCACTTGCTTCCCCCTTTGTGCCAAGTTTACAGCCAGGAGCTTTGCTCCCACAACCCAGTGGCCTGCTACCCAGCAGCCACCAACCGAAGGCCCCCTAACCCCCATAGGATAACATTGGGGCCTCAACACTCTGCATCCGGCCGCCCTAGTGCCGCTGTGGGTGCAACAAGAGTGCATCACGGACCCTGGGGGACCCCTGAGTCTAACCCCAGAACCTGGACTCCCAGTCAAAAACTTACCTGCAAACCGATAACTTGTTTCCCCTCCATAGGATAACATTGGGTATTTTTCTCTGAAAAAACGACTAAGTGTGGAGTTTCAAAAACTAAAAATATTGCTTAAAAATTGTGTGTTTAACCAAAACGACTTTACTCACCTGTTTGCAGGAAGTGTCCCAGGACTGAATCTAGGACCCAGTCCTGAGGTTAGAAAAGTAACGCGATAATTACCTACCTGCATATTACAGTAAAAGTCCATGCATTTCAATGGACTGTTCGAAAAAAGTTTCCAAGTGTCAACTTTTGAAATCTTGAAATATTCCTTAAAAATCGCCCGAATATCAAAAACGAAATTACTCACCTGTTCTCAGGAGAGATCCCAGTGCTGGATCTAGGTACCCAGCACTGATTAGAAAAAGTGACCACAACTGTGATTTTCCGATAACTTGATTTTCCTCCGTAGGATAACATTGCCTGGTTTTTGCCAGAAATTCTTCTAAGTTTCGATTTTTGCAACATACAAATATTCCTTAAAAATCGCCTGTGTAACAAAAACGATTTCTTTCAACTGTTTACAGGAAATGCACCAGGGCTGAATCCAGGATCCAGCCCTGAGTAAGAAAAACCTTCGTAAAGGAATTCTATTACAGTTTACTTAAAAATCACATTGAGCTCAATGTTACAATTGTGTTTGAATTGTGTTGCCTATTGCAACAACTGTAGCTATTGCCTTTAAAAGTCTATTGTGTATTGAAAGTATATAACTAAAGCATCTCATTCTGAGAAAGTATTTTTATACCTACTTGTGGTTCTAAAATAAAACAACAATATATTTTTTATATACAAAACAATTGGCCTAGAGTTCAGTTCTTGTGTGTGAGACCATTTGCTGACTGAGTGTGTACAACAAATGCTTTACACTGTCCTCTGATACTGCCTTACTGCTCGACCAAGCTACCACTTTAGAGAGTAAGGTTATATCTAACTTTAGCCTCTGCCAAACCTCTGGGGACTGTGGACTCTGTGCACACTGAACCTTACTTTGTTTCAGTATATACAGAGCCACTTTCTTACACCTAGCCTCCTGCCAAACAGGTACCCATGGCCTATGTTCTTTCCCTAAAACTGTATTAAAAACAAAACCCAATTGCCACTCTCTGGCCACAGGTCAGCCCCTGGTAAATGGTACCACAGGTACCCAGGGCACTGTGACCAGGGAAGGCCTCTAAGGGCTGCAGCAGTTAATGTTCCACCCTTAAAGGCCCTGTACCTTTACACACACACTGCATTTGCAGGCTGCGTGTTTTGGTGCAGAACAAAGTGAAGAGTCGACATGGCACACATCCCTGTGTGCCATACCTAAAACCCACTGCCCTGGCATAGATCAGCAACCCCTCTAGCTGGGTGCACTATACCAGTGGTGAGGATACACGTGCATGAGCCCTGTACGCCTACAGTGTCTAAGCCAAATTCTTAGATATTGTAGGTGCAGTAATGCCATTAAGAGTATATGGTGCTGGGAGTTTGTCATTATGAACTCCACAGAACCATAATGGCTTTACTGAAAACTGGGAAATTTGGTATCAAACTTCTCAGCACATTAAACCCACACAGATACCAGTGGGGGATTTAATGAAAAATGCACGCAGAGGGCATCTTAGAGATGCCCCCTGAAAAATAACCTAACCGTGTCCAGGCTGAGTTGCAGCTCACCAGCTGCCACCACCAGACATGTTTCTGGACCCCTGGGTCGAGAGCTTGCTGCTCTCGGGGGTCTGAAACAATGCACATCATGAGACGAGGTGACAAGCCTCCTCCCCCAGGATGGGCAGGGTCCACGAAGGGGATGCATTAAAGGCTTGCCGCTTTTGTGAGCTTCCCCAGGCCTTTTGCTGCATCCAGCAACTGGCCCCCACCCGTTCCGACCCCCCCTTTGGGCAGGAGAACCAGCGGGAAAACCAAGTGAGGAAGAGAGGTGTGACCACCTTTGCCAACCCCACCCCTCAGGTGGGGGAGGCGAGGTGAAGCACAACTATCAGTCCCCGCCATCTTGCAGATGGGGGGACCCAGCCAACCAGAGCGAGGCATATGCCCCACTCCCTTTGGAGGGTGGCATAATAGGGGGTGTACCCACCCCAGGGAAGGGACCCATTGGTCCCAACCTTTATTTACCTGTAACGCCCCTAAATCTAGTATTTAGGGGTCACCCCGAACCTTGCCTCCTCAGACAAGAACCGACCAAGAAGAAAAGAAGAAGGACCGAACAGCTGTGCCGCAGCTAAGAAGAGGACGACGCCCAATGGCTTGGCCCCAGCCCTCCAGGCCTGTCCCCACCTCGAACCTGCAGAAGCGAAACTCCGGTGTGTCCTGCAGCCAGCAACCTCAAGAACCCAGAGGACCTGCCCTGCCTTCCACAGAAAAGACTTAGTCTCCCGTGAACACCGGATTTGTTCACCCACAGACTCTGGCTCCGGCCAAATCCGCGAGTCTGCACCACTCTGCACCCGTCGCTCACGGACAGAGTTCGAGTGGCCCAACACCACGAGGAGGTCTCCCGGAGATCCCGACCCGAGATCTGGTGATCTCTGACCTGCCTCGAATCTCCCAGCGAAGCCTGCAGTCTCTTTCTGGAGACTCCCCGCGACCGGAGCTGGTAATAGAAACCAGACGCCTAAAGACACCCCTACACCCTAAGCCCCACGGTCTTGCGTGGCTTAACCGACAGTGTCCCAGCATCCCAACTTACCTCTCCAACCGGTGGTCACCAGATCTTCCTCCCCGAGCCTGTAGTCTTTGTTGCAACCGGAGAATCCCCATTGAAATCAACAGGGCACCCAACGCCAAAACAGTACCCTGCACTAAGCCCCCCCTGTGCCGCTGCACTTTGGGTGCTAACTCTGATCCCCCTTTGCCATGAGCTAAACCCCAGGAGCTCGGCTCCCACAACCTTGTGGCCTGCTCATAAGCAGTAATAACCGGAGGTCCTCTATCCCCCATTGGATAACATTGGGCCTCCGCACTCTGCACCTGGCCGCCCTAGTGCCGCTGAGGGTGTAACGAGAGTGCATCCTTGACCTTGGGGGAACCCTTGTTCTAACCCCAGAAACTCAACCCCAAAGACCGAGTACTTACCTGCTAACCGATAACTTAATTTCTCTCCATAGGAATCTATTGCCTGTTTTTCTCTGAAAAATGTTTTAAGTGTGGAGTTGATTTGTATGGAAACCTGAAAAATACCAATTGTGCAAAACTGATTTTACTTACCTTTTCTCTAGGAAATGTCCCAGTGTGACATCTAGGCATATCACACCGAGTAGAAAAAGTAACTTAAAAAGTAATCTGTACAGTAATTTCAATACCTTGACTTACCTTTATTTCAAACAACTGCATTTGAACTTGCATTTCACTGGTAAACACTGCATAATATTTTGCAAAGCATTTATTTCACTAACCTGTGCCAGGCTTGGCTTGGCTCTAGAAATAAAATAACTTAATATTTTTATACAAACAAAATTGGTCTGAGTTCAGTCTTTGAGTGTGTGACATCATTTGCTGATTGAGTGTGTGCAACAAATGCTTAACACTGCCCTCTGATAAAGCCTTACTGCTCGCCCACACTATCACAAATAGAGAGTAAGGTGCTATCTACTTTTACCTCTGCCTACTGGACTCTGCACACTATACCTCATTTTGGTATAGTATATACAGAGCCAGCTTCCTACAGCCAGTTCATGCTCCCAGTGGCCAGAATTAACTGCAGGAATTGTAATGAGGCACTCTCAGAATCCTGAACTTTGACCTACAAGGATTTGAACTGCAATCGTAAAAGGACTGCGCTGGTAGGATAATAGTGCCGTTGGAAGAGAAGGGGCAGAAAGTACCATAGGTAACCATCTTCAAAAGAGAAAACTAAGAAGGAAGTAGGCAGATAACTCCAAGAAAAGAATACAACACTGTCATGTCAAGTCAGCTAGGCTTCCTCACAATGTACTGCACTACCAGTTAGCCTCAATTATTTTTTTCAGCTAAGATGAGTGAGCTGAATTGTTTTTTTCAGGTCTATGAGCCTTCTATGTTGTGCAAGAGAAGTGGTATTATCTACACATATAATCAAACAGTTGGAGGAGTACACCCTGGAGACATCTCAATGTCTCCGCGGTATAGGGAGAGGTGCACAAAAAGGCGAATTTCTCCTTTTTAAGAAGACCCCTCACTCACCAACCTAGTTGGTGACATGCTTCATCATAGGGGTCCCACCCGAATAGCCGAATGCTATCCGGGTGTGCTTCGACACCTGATTACAGTGGAGCAGGTTTTTTCGTGGTGCAAGTGAGTGAAAAAAGTGAATAAAAAATTGGGCAGATTTAACTCATTAGGATGGCAGTCGGACGAGCATCCAACCACAATCCAAGTGGGATTGAGACCGGCCGACAAGGAGTCGGAGGCCCCACACGCCATATTTTGATCAGACCACCGTGTAGGCAGTCGGAAACTGCCTTTTCCTACTGTGGCCCGGAAAAGGGCCGTAGCACAAGCCGCAATTGAAAAGAGCATTTTTCAAACATCCATGCACAGTTTGCCAGGCACCATTTGGTTATTTTAGGGATTTGTTTAATGTGCCTGTGTTTTTGATATACAGCTCTCCGATATTGAGGGATGGTGGTGCTGGAAGGGTAAACGGATGTCAAATCAATTTAAGGAGTTATTAATATTTTTTGGATTACTTTTAATGTCACGTATGATCTCTGTATTCACTGAATTTGTAAAATGCATTTGTTGACTTTTGGATAACAGGCATACATTTTCACCAATGGATCTATTTAACATCTCAAACACATTTGGAAGTAACCAAATAAACACAAGGATTGAGTTTAACAATATATACTTACTATAATATCTGTAAGAACATTAGCAGCTAGATCAGGCTTCAGGTTTCCACATATAACGAAGTAGGCAAGCTCATACAGTACCTGCTGGATTGCTGTAAAACAATTAAAAGTAACCTATCAAGTGGTAAGGTGCACAAAAATGTTACAGAATTTAAACATGGACACAAGAAATGTACAGCGCATAAAGTACAGCAGGCAATTAAATGTGTCAACTTTATGAACAAAAGATGCTAAACTTTGTTTGCTCCAGTGCTGGCATATAGAGAACATTTCAATATGTAAGCGACCCTCTAAGTGAGGAGGATCATGCTATGCAAAGAACATTAAAATATATCAATCACTTAATTCATCAATAATAATTTGGCAGCATGTAATATCTACTGCCTATGTATTGCAGAATCATGCAGCCAGATTTGACTATATAGCCGTATACGAGTTTCAAAGAAAAGTAATTATACGAAAAGTTCTGTGGCGGCTAACTACTGTAACATCACTATCCAAGCGAATGATGTATTTGGAATGGCCCAATGTGGCTTGATAGCAGGCCATGGTAATGAATATGCAGCACTCACTGTCACGGATGACATCCGCACCAGCAATAAAGGCCATCCCGGCCTCCTCATCCTTCCAGATGTAACCGTAGTCTTTGACAAAGTTGATAATAAAATTCTGCTTGACGTTTTGAAAAACAGGATTAGCCTTGTGATAGGATGTTACAGTGACTCCATTCCTATATCTCAGAATGCTCACAAACAATCAAAACTAGAAATAACTATTCCTAACCAGACCCTGAGTCTCATGAGGTGACACACAGGTGGAGAGGTGTGGTGCAGCGGCCAGGGCAGCTGACTTCGGAGCACAGGGTTCATGGTTCGATCCCCGGCTCCGGTGGCAGCTCAGCACCATGTGACTCTGGGCAATAGCTCACTTAATTTCCACAACGGCCCCCAGCGCCTTGAGACCCGTAAGGGTGAGTAGCTGCGCTATATAAAAACGGACTTACTTTTTTACTTTACAGAAGGGATCCAGGAGCAGCAAACATTAAGAGTTATAACCATTCATGCAGTTCACTGCAAGAAGCACTTGAGTAGAGGTGGAAGGATACACCCACACAGCAGTAGGTGACCCATTAAAAGTGTACAGTGCTGAGGCAAGTCTAAAGCCAATGGCTGAAAGAAGCAGGTTGAAAAAAGCCAATGGTCTGAAGGGGTAGATACAAAGCCTATGTACAACGTATATTATTAGCAATCTACCATTTGACCGCTGCAAGGTGACAACTCCGTTCTGAAAATATGATCACATTGCCCCTGTGCTTGTCTTCCTTGAAGGGTTCTCAATTAAAGCACACTTCACTGTGAGTACTGCCTGCCTTTAAACCTTCATACTTTACAACCATCAGCCTTTTCAGAAGGGTCTTGCTCACTCTACTGCAAATACTGAAGACCGCTCTACGCACCTCACTTCAGAAAACAAATCTACAGATCATTTTCAGTAACGGCCCTAAAGTATTGAATGCACTCCCACTCCAGGAATTTTATAAGCTATATTTGAGACAAATTTATATTTGTTGATTTGTGTGCATTTCAATCAGAAACGTTGTACATCACTAACCAACCACACACAACATCTGTGAGGTATTACAAGATGTGTAATAGAAACCTCTGTGAGAGGGTTCTGCATACACCTGGTGGAAAACGTGCTATATATAGTACAAGACATCACAATCACCAAATAAAAACATCAGATGGGACCAGAGATGGATATCCCAATTTTCTGAGCTCTAACAATAACAGTAGCCAAAGATGAAAACCATTAAAAAAAGTCTAATGCAGGCACACGCCGAGGCAGAATTTGGGCTGCCATATAACTAGGGAAAGGATAATCTACATACAGAATTAATAACAGCTGCCTTAGAAAAAGCTATTATGAATACAACATAGTCATAGTGGCTTTACCATGGTGCTCCATTTCAATTAGGCATCAACGTTCTAACTGCTGCACTCCTCCATGAATTTTCTTTCAATTACTCCACTCAGAATAATTTCAAATGCACAACCTGATTTATCCACTCAAAGTATTAGGTGTATAACTTTTTCTCAAAATGTTCCTCATTTTTGTTACAATAAACATTTCTCCTTCCTTTAAAAAATTGGCACTGACATAATTTACATATTGCTGGAATGTGGACATGTTTGAAATTCAAGGTTTTAATCCACGCCGCTTTTTTGCAATTCTAAAATTCCATTTATGAATATTTTACTTGTTACCCTAAATGTGCCCTGCACTTTTTCTGTAACTATTATATAATCTGTAACAGTCTCCTGAATGGCTCTGCCCTGTAGGTATTATTTGGTTATTAGTTCAGTAATCATTTATTTTCATTGATGTTCTGTAATATCCTCAAAGTGCCACTATGCCAGTCTATTGCACGCCACATGACATGGACTCCATTTGTAAACTGCTAGGACGCCACTAGGCCATATTTGCACTATAATAACTTTAAAAACTTAAAATCAACATCTGGATTATTAGTCTACTTGTTATCTTTCCAAAATCCTGTTTATAGGTGATATTTATAGGATTTGTGGTGTTTTGAATGGGATTCAGACAGAATTGACTCATTTGATTTTGGCATCTGCTTTGTCCTTCCCAAATTACTGCACGCTGGTAAAAAAAAAAAATTGTATTTATTAATTTGTACTTTTAAGAAATATTGGGATATTAGTTGAGGGGATAGGTACCCACATCGGGTAATAACCTCAATCCTTGCTAGGGTGAATGAACCCTTGAACTCACTAAATTAATCGCTCAACCCCTGGTAGCTATGGCACAGAGCAAACAAGTTTGAATTGGAGGCAATGTGTAAAATACTTATGCAATGCAGTATCAAAGTTGAAATGCAAAACCATAAGTAATTAGAAATATAGAGTAAAATATAATTAGCAAAATTACACCAACATGTCAATAATCCAATAAGGGGGACTAGAGATATGGATTTTTCAAGTTTTAAGTAGTAATAGCGGTAAAAAGAAGCACAAAGTGCCAATAATAGTCAGTGGTCGCAGTACAACAAGACCTAGGCGCAATTTGACACAGGCAGCGATGGAGCGCAGGTTTGATACCTTAACTAAATTCATCCTGGTCAGAGATTTTACCTTCTGACTTAAGTCCTTTAAGTCCCAATCCATCACAGCAGTACACTAAGGGCCCGATTCTGATGCGGGTTGGAAAAGCTTCCCGACCGAATCGGTTGGGAAATGGTTTCCGACCCACTCGGATCGGGAAAGTCCAACCGGCAGAGTAGGATGCATCCGGATGTTTCCAGATACGATTTGGTTGAACTCCCATTGACTTCTATGGGAACATTTGTTCCTAACAGCATCAAAATTGGGCCCTCGGTCGGGAAGACACGTTCCCGATCCGATTTGGAAGGAGCAAATGCCGTTAGGAGGCCTTCCTAACCGCATCAGAATCAGGCCATCGGTCGGAAAGCTTTTCCAACCCGCATCAGAATCGGGCCCTTAGTCTTCAGGACCTCAGGGGAGGCCCTTGGAGACTCAGGGTGTCAAGCAGAGTACAGTCACCGATCACCTGAGCAGTTGTAGGAAAGGCCTCTTGTAGCTTGTTGTATGCCTGTAGCTTTAACAGTAGGCCAGCCTAATGACCCTTGGAGTTCACTTCTTTTCCCTAGGTACAAGAAAAAGCAGGTCCAGTCCTTTAGGACTCTTTTCAGGCCTTAAAAGGATGGTTCAGCCTTCTGCTGATCTTCAAAATGTCCTGGAAAGTTCTGAAGTGGGTGCGTGGAGATTCTACATTTATGCCTGGAAATTGTTAGTCGGTGGGTAAGACTCCTGGGCACACCTTACGCAATAGGGTTAAGGTTCCCAGGGCTAACCCTACCACCTTAGGAATTTTCAAGTTGGCAAAAGTCTTCAGCCACACTAAACTTGGGCGCTGGGGTGGGGGGGTTAAGGGAATTAGAGGTGTACTATGGCCATCCTAGTGTCCAACTTTTAACACTAAAATGCAGTTTGAGGCAGGTGCTTTACCCACAAAAACGTAAGACAGGAGTCTGGTAGAATAAAAGATACGTTTTCAGCAACCAGACAGCAGATACACTTGAATTGTGTTGGCATCCTGTTCTCGCTCATTGAAGTGCACCCCAAGTATTATATGTACACCAACAACAGACCGGTCAATCAGGATGTGGCACTCCAGCAGGATTTGGCACTGTAACTTCAAAAAAAGCCCACTGTGATTGGAACCTGCCTGGCTGAGGAGACAAAAGAAGGGCCCTGCCGAAGTATCAGCCAACATTTGCCTGTGACTCGGAAGGTCTCTTTGAAGTGTGCCTCAAGTGTCATATGACAAATCCCAGCAGACCGAACAATCTGAATGTGACACTCTGTCAAAAAGGATTCTGACTGCCCCACCTGCATATTCTGTCAGGTTCAGAGTGGTCATCTCCGCCCATTCAGGTCAGCCTATTTGCTCCTGGAAAGCATTTCACACAAATTCAATTACTAATCACTGGTTGGCAGAAGTGGGAAAGCAAAATGTAGCTATAGCCTCCAGGGACTTAAGGCAAGGAAAAGGTAACTCACTAAAAGTTATTTTTCCGGAATATCTAGAAAGAAAACTGACCATTTAATAGGGGTTTAATAACGATTAAAAATAGTTGCCTAATAATTTTTGTAGCTAGTCCCACTATCGAGATATAGCATTAGAATAGAATACTGCATTTCAGTGTTATTTGGACAGGTAGAATTTGCAGTTTAAAACTGCACATGCAGGCTTCAGAGAGTAGGCCTGCAGTCACATTTACACTATCATGTAGTGGATGGTACAATGGGGGCTGCAGTGGTGTAGTCTACCAGTGACATTTAAGTTACAGGCACTGGGTGTACTTTGTATGATGTATACTAGGGACTTATAATCAAGTTCAGTCAGTCAAGAATACTTTATTCGGCAACTCAATGCCATAAAAATGAACATATCATACAAAAATACATTTCATTGACAGTTTTAAATACCACAATTAAGATAAAAACATTCTTAATATCAGTCAGAGGTCCGAGTTCTATTTAAATGATATAGCAAAAGCATTATATAAAGTGCGAAGATCAGCTACAGCCAAATTCAATAGACAAGTGATGACACGGAGTGGGCCCTATGATAAAATCATATAAAAACTAATAACAGTTAAAAAGTCATTTGTTTCCTGCACCTAATGGCTCCTGTTAAAAAACTTGCAACCCCAAAAACAAACCATGGGGGAAGATAACATTTGAAGGTACAATAAGGCGGGCCTAACTTGAGAAAAATTACAATCTCTGAGTAGTGGTAATATGAATCTCTTATAATCAAGTTAAAATATGCCAGTTAGGGGTATCCCAACTTTATAATGTTGAAAGGAGGAGGACAAACACGTTACCACTGGCTTGCAGGGGTAAAGCACATAGAGTTCTACAACCAGAAAAAATATAGGGTCCAGCAAAAAGAGAAAAAACCCAGGAGACCACACAGAAAAGGTGTATTTTCTACAGTATGCTTTACCAAAAAACTGTTTGCGTGAATAATGCACAAGTTACTAACTTGTGTAACGATATATCTGTAAGAGACAGTAGTTAGTGACAGATTCCTTACCTTAGAATATCCCCAGGCGTCAGGCTGGATCCGGAAAGTTTTTGCGTAGCAGTACCCTTGCGCGTCGGAAGGCGGCGTCGTGCGGCTCCGCGTCCGTCGTCGGCGTCGTGATCGCCGGGATGACGTCGCGGGCAGTACTTAGACGCCGCCCCTGCGCGCTGACGTCAGTTCTGTACATGACTTTCCGCGCCAGGAACGCAGAGCCATGCAAGAAGTTGACATAGGTGTCTGAAAAATACTAGGGCCCTGAAAGGGATGTCCTTAACCCTAGAAATCAGTTCGCAGAACGGGAGGATGGGTGGGGCAGTAAGGAATCTGTCACTAACTACTGTCTCTTACAGATATATCGTTACACAAGTTAGTAACTTGTGCATCTGAAAGAGACACGTTAGTGACAGATTCCTTACCTTAGAATAGATACCCCAGCAATACCAACCCCGGTGGTGGGTCTGCGAACAAAGATCAGAAAGGAAGTCCCGGAGGACAGAACGGCCAAAGAAGCCGTCCCTCCGGACCCGACTGTCAAGGCAGTAATGCTTTGTAAACGTGTGCAGCGAGGCCCACGTAGCTGCCTGACAGATATCCTGCAGCGGAACACCGCGGCCCAAAGCCGTGGTAGCAGCCGTTGCCCTAGTGGAATGGGCACGCAGCCCAACAGGAGGCTCCTTCTTAGCCAAAGAATAGCAGGCTTTGATACACAAGGTTACCCAGCGGGAGATGGTTCTCTTGTGCACCGCCCGACCTTTTTTGGCGCCCACGTAGCCAACAAAGAGCTGGTCATCCACCCGGAAGTGTTGTGTGCGGTTGATATAAAAGGAAAGCGCACATTTTGGGTCCAGACGGTGCAGCCTCTCTTCCTCTCTGGAAGGATGCGGAGGCGGAAAGAAGGTGGGCAAAGTGATGGTCTGCCCAATGTGGAAGGCAGTAACCACCTTTGGCAAGAAGGACGGACGCGTCCTAAGAACAACCTTGTCTGGATGGACAGACAGAAAGGGAGGTTTGCATGATAGAGCCTAGAGCTCACTCACCCGCCGAGCGGAGGTGATGGCCACCAGAAAGGCTGTCTTCAGAGTCAGAAGACGAAGAGGACCGTTATGTAGAGGCTCAAAGGGAGCGCACATAAGAAAGGTAAGAACCAAGTTCAAGTCCCACTGAGGTATCACAAACGGAACAGGAGGGAAGAGGTGTGTAATGCCTTTAAGGAATCTGTTAACAACAGGGGACTTGAAAAGGGAGGGCTGATCAGGAAGCCTGAGGAAGGCCGAAATGGCACAAAGATAGCCCTTGATGGTACCCAGGGCAGAACCCTGTTGGGCCAGTGAAAGAAGGAACAGAAGAACCTCAGAAAGAGGGGCAGAGAGGGGATTCACAGCCTTTGCTGTGCACCATGCCACAAACTTGTTCCACCTGCAGGCGTATACCACCTTAGTGGAGGGACGCCTGGCTGCCAGAATCACATCACAAACTTCGGGAGGCAAGTCGAAAGGAATCAACTGCCGCCGCTCAATCTCCACGCAAGCAGGTGGAGGCTGGACAGGTTCGGGTGGAGGACCGTCCCCTGATGCTGCGACAGAAGATCTTCCCGAAGAGCCAGACGGATCGGGGGATCGACGCTCATACTGAGTAGCTCGGGATACCAAACTCTTCGAGCCCAGTCCGGAGCCACAAGGATGACTTGGGCCCGGTCGCGCCGAATCTTCTTCAACACTCTGGGTAGAAGTGGTATAGGCGGAAAGGCGTACAACAGACCGCAACTCCACTCGCGACGAAAAGCGTCGCCGAGCGAGTGCCGCCTTGGAAATTCCAATGCGCAGAACTGATGACATTGCACGTTCTCTTCGGTGGCGAATAGATCTAACCAAGGCTCTCCCCACTGCAGAAAGAGACCTTGCGCCACTTCCGAGTGAAGACGCCATTCGTGATCCATCATGCACCTGCGGCTGGAGTTCGTCCGCCCTGGCGTTCAGGGAACCTGCCAGGTGTTGAACCATCAGGAACATGCCCTGATGTTCCAGCCATGTCCAGAGGCGCAGAGCCTCCTGACATAGGGTCCAGGACCCCACCCCGCCTTGTTTGTTGCAGTACCACATGGCGGTGGTGTTGTCTGTGAACACCTGCACTACCTTCCCTTTGACAGAGGGAAGGAATGCCTTGAGTGCAAGTCGGATCGGCCGGAGCTCCAGAAGGTTGATATGGAGCCGGGACTCCGCCGGAGACCAGAGGCCTCTGATCTCCGCCTCTCCCATGTGACCGCCCCATCCCAGAAGGGACGCGTCCGTCACAACTGTGTGCTCTGGCTGGGGAAGGGAGAGGGATCTGCCCATGACCCATTGCCGGTTCGAGAGCCACCACTGCAACTGTTTTGCAGCCCCCTCCGAGATCTGGACGTGATCGGACAGGTTGCCCTGGTGCTGCGCCCACTGGAACTTCAGGTCCCACTGCAGAGCCCGCATATGCCATCTGGCATGAATAACCAGCAGGATGCAGGAGGCCATGAGGCCCAGCAGCCTCAGGGTCATCCGTACCGAAACCCAGGATAAAGGCTGAAAGATTGGAATCATAGCCTGAATATCCCAGACTCGCCGTTCGGGAGGATAGGCCCGAAACTGCGTCGTGTCCAGAACTGCTCCGATGAAAAGGAGCTGTGGAGAAGGAATCAGATGCGACTTCAGCACATTGATGGAGAACCCCAGCGAGTGCAGGAGTTCGGCCGTAGTCTGGAGGTGGGAGACGACTGCCTGGGACGAGCCCGCCTTCAGCAGCCAGTCGTCGAGGTAGGGGAAGACTGGAACCCCTGCCCGGCGCAGATGAGCTGCGACCACCGCCATCACTTTCGTGAACACCCGAGGGGCACTTGTAAGGCCAAAGGGGAGCACGGTGAACTGAAAATGCTCGAGGCCTACCGTGAACCGTAGGTAACGCCGGTGGGCCGGCAGGACGGGGATGTGGAAATAAGTGTCCTGCAAGTCCAACGCTACCAACCAGTCTCCAGGGTCGAGGGCAGTCAAGACGTGAGCTAGGGTGAGCATCTTGAACTTCTCCTTCCGGAGGAAGCGATTGACGTTCCGGAGGTCCAAGATAGGACGCATGTCCTCCTTGTCCTTTTTGGGCACCAGAAAGTAGTGTGAGTAGCAACCACATCCTACTTCTGGGGTCGGAACATGCTCGATGGCCCTCTTGGCCAAGAGGGCCGTGACTTCCTTCTGCAGAAGCACCAAGTGATCCCCTGACATGCGGTGGAATTGAGGTGGCATGGCTGGGGGGGTGGTCTCGAAGGGGAGGGAGTAGCCCCTTCGGACAATGTCCAAGACCCACCTGTCCGAGGTGATGGGACGCCAGTGGTGAAGGCGGACCCTGCCCCCTACTGGCGTGCTGTGCACCTGAAAGGAGGGACTAGGAGGGCTTGGAGGCCGCGGACGGGTTGGAGGTGGTGGCCTGACCCGCACGCTGGTTGCCCGAACCACCACGGCGGTATCCACGTCCTCGGCCACGCGAAGACGCTTGCTGCGCGGGCCGGTGGCTGGGCAGCTGACGTGACTGGGCGCCCCTTCCGTGGCCACGAAAGGGGCGAAAAGCAGAGGTTAGCGGAGGGCGTACAACAGAAAGGCCCAGGGACTTGGCAGTAGCCCGTGAGTCCTTAAAACGCTCCAGCGCATGGTCTGCCTTTGAACCAAAAAGATCGACTCCATCAAAGGGCATGTCCATGAGTGTATTCTGGACATCACCCGAGAAACCAGTTGTTCTCAGCCAGGCGTGGCGACGTAGCGCCACCGTCGTCGCAAGCGATCTGCCCAGCGAGTCGGCGGTATCAAGGCCACAACGTATGGTGTATTTAGCCGCATCTCGCCCTTCCGCAATGGCGCGGGTAAGCAGTGTCTGGACCTCCTCAGACGACTGCGGCAAAACAGCCGCCACCGAATCCCACAGGGAGTGGGTATATCGGCCCAAAAGGCAAGCGGTGTTGACAGACCGCAAGCCAGCACTGGAGGAAGAAAAGCCTTCTTCCCAAATTGGTCCAGGCGTTTGGATTCCCTAGCCGGAGGGGCGGTAGGGAAGGCGGTTTGGGAGGCAGAGGCTTGGACAACCAAGCTCTCGGGGTGGGATGTTGGGAGAGAAACAAGGGGTCGCCCGGAGCAGGGCGATGGCGTCGGGCCACGTTCCTATCCACAGGAGCCCCTGTGGTGGGCTTGGACCAGGCACCCAAAAGAACGTCAGTGAGTGCATCGTTAAACGGCAGCACAGTCTCCGAGGAGGAAGCTGCCGGCTGAAGCACTTCCGTCAGGAGATTAGTCCTGATAGCCACAGTAGGCAATTGGAGATGTAAGGCTCCAGCTGCTCTACGCAACACCGTTGCAAAATTAGCTCCCTCCTCCGTAGCCACGGGAGGAGACAGCATGCCAGTGTCAGGGGAGGTGTCTAGACCACTGGCATCCCCAAGTTCCTCAGCCCAGTCCTGATCATACTCACACTGTTGTGTGAGGGGGTCTTCAGACCCCTCCCAGCTTCTCTTGGTCCTCCTCAGGTTCAAAATATGGAGGAGGAGGGACATTTGGGATCCAAGGTCTCATTGGCGCCGGAGCCGGCGCCGAGCGGCGTCGGTCCTGCTCCATGTCCGGAGCCGGAGAGAGCCGGGGACCGACGCTGTCCGGAGCCCCGGACGGCGTCAGGAACGGCACCGGGGACATCGGCGTCGGCGGAGGCGTGGTTAGGTCAATTGGCGTCGATGGGGGTTGCGGCACCACCGGAGCCGGGATCGAGGCCGGGGCCGAGGCCGGGATGAAGGCTGGTGTGACAGACGGCGCCGGGACCGGAGTCGACGGCGACGCCGGAGCAACCCCATCAAGGCCCGCGGGGCCCGAAGGCGCACCGGAGGGACCTTGAGGCCCGAAGAGGCGGGCCATGGCCGACAGGAATTCCTGTATTTCGGCCGGAGTCGCCCCCGAACCCGGAAAGGACGGGTAATGCGGGGGCGGCTCCATAGGCATGTCCGGGGCCGCGGGGGCGGGGACGGTGCCGACTGGGGCCTCAGCCGAGTCGCGAGACCGGCGAGGCGAAGTCTTAGAGCGATGACGCTTCTTAGACTTTTTGTGCTTCGACTTACCCGAGGAGCGCGAAGACTTGGACTCCGACGACCGGCGGGGACTCCGCGACCGGCCCTCGACCTCTCCCGGGACCGGGGCTTGGTGCGGCGCGGAGCCAACTGCCGGACCTCGAGTAGCTTTCGAGACCGCTCCGCAAAGCCTTCGGGTGAAGTTTCCGGCAGTCAGGGCACGACTTCGTGTCGTGGTCTAGGCCGAGACAGAAGAGACACTCCAGATGCGGGTCTGTGATCGACATCATTCGACCACAGGCGTCGCATGGCTTGAAGCCGGGCATCCCTACGACACCTAGAGTCGTGAAGACTCGATAAAGAAACAGTGAAAAATTCACAAAAAAGTTAGTCAAAAATTGACTAGGGCACTGCTCTTCCCGGATCTGCGCTTACTGGCGCAGAAAAAGAAGAACTGACGTCAGCGCGCAGGGGCGGCGTCTAAGTACTGCCCGCGACGTCATCCCGGCGATCACGACGCCGACGACGGACGCGGAGCCGCACGACGCCGCCTACCGACGCGCAAGGGTACTGCTACGCAAAAACTTTCCAGATCCAGCCTGACGATATTCTAAGGTAAGGAATCTGTCACTAACGTGTCTCTTTCAGATAAACCAGTTGTAATCAATGTTACCCCATTCAATGGTGAGGGGGATAACACCTGTTGGAGGACTTGCTCCTTTCACGGCGCACCTCCGTCTGGTAGCTGCTGCTGTTCCCGTTGCTGCTGGTCAGGTGTTCAAGGCCCTCCTCCACCCGCAGGCTCCTGCCTGGGCCTCATCCCTGGTGGTCTAGTGGTAGAGTGTCACTGCTCTGCTGCTTGACTGACCTTCTGTCTCTCTCTGCTTTTCTCTGCCTCTGCCTTTTGTGCTTTTCTTTCCTTTTTTCAGTTTTTCCTGTTTTTCCTCATTCGTTGCCCCTGCGATCCCCACACCCCTCCAGTGACCCTTCCCTGCTCCCATGTTTTGCCGCCTCCCAGCTGTTCAGCCCTCCCCCCACCCGCAGCACTACTTAAAGGTGTGCCAAAAGCAAGCCCGTCCGCGCCTACCACCAGGGACCCTGGTTCTCTGACCTTCCACCACTACAACGCAAGCACCCTCAAATCAGGACACCACACCACCTGCCACCTAGAGTCACCGAAGGAGACCCATGGACCCTTGCCTGCCGGAACTGCAACCACACCTTCACCCATGGCAACACGCCAGCTCTTCTCCCCGCCCAGCTGACCAACGCGAGCACACCAAAGCGACTTAACTGGATCCTCCTCAACGTGTGATCCCTCCACAAACACAGGCACAGAAATCTGAGACCTCCTCGACGACGCCTCTCCCGACATTGCCTTCTTCACGGAAACCTGGACCAACCCCAGTTCTGAACCGGACATCGCCATCCCCGACGGCTACAATATCACCCGCAAGGACCGCGCCGCCGACCGACCAGGAGGATGCATCGCCATTGTCCACAAGAACACCCTCCGACTGACCACGCACTCAAAGGACTAAACGACAACCATGGAACACCTCCACTTCCAGATCCAGACCAGCCACAAAACCTCCCTCCGTGGCACCCCAGGCTCTTGCAACCACCGAGTACACCCTACACTGAGACTTCAACTTCCATCTAGACAACCCTATTGACCAGAACACCACCTCCCTACTGGAGAGCCTCTCAAACATCAGACTCAATCAGCTAGTGACTGCACCGCTCCCACAGCCAGACACACGCTCAACCCTATTTTCTCCTCCAGCGGGAACATCACCTACAGCCACACCACTGAACTCCTCCAGACTGACCAACCACTGCGTACATCTCAGTTTCGCCACACCCACTGTACACCACCGACCTAATCGCCACCCCCCCCCTCCGCCACAACTGGAACAAGTACGCCGAAGGAGGTCTCGTTCTCGTTGACCTCCTCGACACGGTCACCATGCCATTGTCAAGACGTTCGCCAGGCCCAACAGCGAGACCACAGACATCCCACACTCCCAAGATCTCTGCAACAAACTCGGCACCTTCTTCCACCAGAAAATCAGGCAGATCTACGACAGCTCCGACACCCAAGACCCTGCCACTACGCCCACCACCAACGCACACAACCAGGCCACACCCCCAACAGATCGTGCTCAACTAGACTTCGCTCACCACAGACGACACACTCAAGACCATGAAGAGCATCCACACAGGAGCCCCATCGGATCCTTGAAGGTACCACATCTTCCACAGAGCAGCCGCCTCCATCTCCCCCCAGCTTCGCTGCACCATTAAATGCTCCATCGAAACCGCCACCTTCTCCGACTGGTAACATGCAGAGATCCACCCCCTGCTAAAGAAACCATCCGCCGACCCGACAGACCTCAAGAACTGCAGACCCATCTCCCTCCTCTTCCCAGCCAAGGTGATCAAGAAGGCCATCAACACCCAACTCTCCGAGTTCATCGAAGAGAACCACATCCTGGACACCTCTCCATCCGGATTCCGAAGGATCCACAGCACGGAGCTCGCACTCCTCGCCGCCACAAATGACATCCACTCCTCGACGTGGGCGAAACCACAGACCTCATCCTACTGGACCTCTCTGCCACCTTCGACAGTCTCCCACAGCACCCTAATCACAAGACTCCACGACGCCGGCATTCGCGACAAGGCACTGAACTGGTTCCACTCCTTCCTGACTGGCCGAACACAATGAGTCAGACTACCCCCTTTCCTCTCAGAACCTACAGAGATCAGCTGCGGAGTGCCCTATATCTCCTCCCGGAGCCCCACCCTCTTGAACATCTACATGGTTCCTATCGCAGCCATCGTCAGAAGCTACGGACTCAACATAGTCTCTTATGCCGACGACACCCAGCTGATCATCTCTCTCACCAACGAAGCCACAGCCGCCAGAATAAACTTTCACAAAGGAATGAAGGCCGTTGCTACCTGGATGCAAGACAGCTGCCTCAATCTCAACTCAGACAAAACCAAAGTGCTCATCCTGGGACCCACTCAGCCTGGGAAGACACCTGGTTAACTGCCGCACTCGGAACCCCTCCCACCCCCACGGACCATGCATGTAACCTTGGCATCATACTGGACTCCTCGATCTCAATGAACCGCCAAATCAACGCAGTATCCTCATCCTGTTTTCACACACTCCGTCTGCTTTGAAAGACATTCAGATGGCTCCCCACAGAATCCAGAATGACGGTCATCCACGCACTCACCAGTAGACTGGACTACAGCAACGCACTGTACGCCTGCATCACCCAGAAACAGCTCAAGAAACTACAGAATGCCCAAAACGCCGCAGCCAGACTGATCCTAGACATCCCCTGCCGCAGCCACATGATAACACCTCTGACATCTCCACTGGCTCCCTATCAACAAGAGAATAACCTTCAAGTTCCTCACACATGCCGACAAGGCCCTCCACGACACAGGACCAGAATACCTGAACCTGAACACACCTGCCAGAAAACTCTGCTCCGCCCAACTACCCTGGCCTTTGTCCCACGGATCCACAAGACCAGAACCTGAGGAAGATCCTTCTCCTACCTCGCCGCTAAGACCTGGAACACTCTGCCCCTCCACCTCAGGCAATCCGCGTCATTGACCCAATTCAGGAAGACATCAAGACCTGGCTCTTCAGCTGAACCTCCAAACTGAGATGGATCAGCAGCCCCCTCTTCCCCCTCCCCAGAGCCTTGAGACACTCACGGGTGAGTAACAGCGCTTTACAAACCTATGATTGATTGATAACAATAGTTGGCATTACTTGCGCATGTGAAGATATAGAAATTCTTACTCCAGTATCATTCTATAATCAATGAAAAATACCCAACAGATATATCTGACACCTTAAGACAGCAATAAAAATCTCTAAATTATAGTGGTAGAGCAGAAATGGAGCAGCATTTCTAATACCTTGCAAAGTATAGGAATTTGCAATGTTTAATCTGATGAAAAAAGAAAAATGCTTCCAATACATACCAGTAAACGTCATATTTTCAGGGGCTTTATTTTCACTCAGACTTCGACATAACTCAACACTGTTAAAAGGAGAAGATACAGATGTAAAAATTACAAAATGCTTAAACTAAACACAAATATGCAATCAGGTGTTGAAGATTTTAATTATGCTGTGAAAAAATACACTAAATAGAATAAACAAGAACAACAAGTTATTTATCTCCAGTAACGCCCTCTCTAGTAGACTATCTAAGAGCAGATACATTACCTTACAATATTCACCAGGCGTCAGACTGGATCTGGATATTTTTAAGCAGTACCTCAGCGTGCTGGTAGGTGGTTTATTCGGCTCTGCGACGGTGGTGTCATCCGCTCCTGAAATGATGTGAGCGGTGCTTATTGAGGCGACACACCAGAGTGCTGACTTCTGTTTCTGTTCGTAATATTTCCTTACCAGAAGCACGGAGCCACAACAGATTGCTGATGGACCAGTGTGCAGACACTAAGGACCTACAAGGGTGGCTCTACGCAGAGAAATCCTTTCACAGAGCAGGTTAGATGGGCGAGTTGGAAAGGAATCTGCGGCTAACTAGTCTCCAACAGAAAAGGCGTTACCGATCGCAAGGAACTTTTTCATCTGATAGAGACTTTTAGCAGCAGATTACTTAAATTTGAATAGATACCCAAGCACCATCTCCCGAGAGGCGGAACTGGGAACAGATTTAGACTAGAAAGTACTGGAGGACCGAACAGGCAAAGAGCTCGTCACAATGGACCTGGCTGTCCAGGAAGTAGCGCTAGGTAAGCGTGCAGTCACCCACGTTGCCGCCTAACTGATGTCCAGGACAGGGCTCGGCAAGCTAACGCGTTGGTGGAAGCCTTGGCTGATGGAATCTCTGATGTAATGAGCATGCAAGCCCTCAGGGGGTTGCTTCTTGGGCAGTGTGTAGCAAATTCAAATGCAGAGCACAATACATCTTGAGATGGCCTATTTCAGCACGGCCTCTTTCCTTCCTTCACCCAGATAAACCCAAAGAAGAGTTGATCGTCCACCCGGAACTCTTTGGTACTATCAATGTAGAATGATAACGCTCTTTTTGGTCCCAGGAGGTGGAGTCTCCTCTTTGGAAGGGCGACACGGAGCAAAGAAGGTAGGCAGTGTGATGGTCTTGCCTATGTGAAAAGTTGTCACAAATTTCGGCTGGAAAGAGGCACATGTTCTCAAAATCACTTTGTGTGGGTGAAAAAAGACGTGCCAGTTCACTAACTCTCCTAGCCGATGTCATGGCCACTAGAAAAGCTATTCTAATGCTCAAAAGGAGAAAAGGTCAATTGTGCAAGGGCTCCAAGGGTGAACACATTAAGAAGGTCAAGACTAGGTTCAGGTCCCATTGGGGCAGGATGAAGGGTTTTGGAAAAAAAGCATGTTGTTGTCCTTTTAGAAAACGAGTCACAATAGGGGGCGTAAACAGGGAGGGCTGATCCGACAATGGATATGACCGACAGATGCCCATTAACTGTGTCCAAAGCAAAGTCTTGCCAGGCTAACACAAGAACAAAACTAAACCTCAGACAAATGTACAGAAAGACTATCAACATTTTTGGAAGCACACAAAGCCACAAATTTGTCCCAACAGCAGGCGAATACGGACTTGGGTGAGACGCCGGACTTCCACAATGACATCAGACTTCTGTAGGGAGGTCAAAAACTGTCAACTGCAGCCTTTCAATCTCCATGCATGAAGGTGGAGCGTACCCAGGTTCGGGTGCAGGACCCTACCCTGTTGCTACAACAGTAGATCCTTCTGAAGGGGAAGCCTGCCCGGAGGACCGATGCTCATGCTCAGGAGTTCAGGACATCATAATCTCAGGGACCAATCCGGAGCCACAAGAATGACTTGGGACCAGTCAGTTCTGATCTTCTTGAGAACTATGGGCAGGAGCAGTATCAGGGAAAGGTGTGTAGAAGGCCTGAGCTCCACTCGAGGCAAAGTGTTTTTGAGCAAGTGTACCCTTGGAAACTCCAGCGTGCAGAGGAGCTAATATTGCACGTTCTCAACGGTGGCGAATAGAGTTAACTTAACTTAACTTCTCCCCAATCGCTGAAGAGACCTTGCACCACTTCCGGAAGGAGACACAATTTGTGATCTGGCAGGCCTAGACAGCTGAGTTAGTCAGCTTTGGCGTTCAGAGAACCTGCCAGATGTTGAACCACAAGGAATAGGTCCGGATGTGCCAGCCAGGTTTGTTGCGATACCACATGGCAGTTGTGTTGTCCATGAACACTTGAACCATCCTTTACTTGATAGTAGGAATTTAGGCTTTCAATGCCAGGCAAATTGCTCTTTACTCCAACAGGTTGATGTGGAGCAGACTCTGTCAGAGGCCAGAGTCATCTGATCTCCATCTCTCCCAGATGGCCGCCCCAACACAGGAGTATACTGTCTTGGGTGAGGGACGTCTGACTGCCGCAATGACATCCAACTTCTGTAGGGCGGTCAAAAACTGTCAACTGCTGTCAGTCAGTCACCTCAGTCGGCTCTGGGTGAGAAAGGGAGAAGGGTCTGCCGCTGAACCAATCTCTTCATCAGCCACCAC
Source organism: Calotriton arnoldi (assembly GCA_963921515.1). Lineage (NCBI taxonomy): Eukaryota > Metazoa > Chordata > Amphibia > Caudata > Salamandridae > Calotriton > Calotriton arnoldi. The sequence goes on along the minus strand of CAWUFW010001079.1, from coordinate 2,124,790 downwards.
TGCAGTCCTCTTGCAGTTCCTTCTGATATCTGGACCATGTCGGAGAGATTCTTTGAATGTTGCGCCCAGTGGGTCCCTACGTCCCCTCTGCAGAACCCCGCATATGCCATCGAGCTGGTGTTACCAGCAGGAGGCCATGAGACCCTGCAGCCTAGGTGTCAGTCTGACCGAAATCCAGGATAGAGGATGAAACATCGGAGTCATATCCTTCGTAGAGGCGAGTTCAGGATATTCAGGCTAAGCTCAAAACTGTGCTGTATCCAGAATGGCTCTGATGAAATGGAGTATCTGAGAGGGAGTCAGTTGTGACTTTGGCACGTTGAGAGTGAACCCCAACATATGCAAGAGGTCTGCCGTAGTCTGGAAGTGGGAGATGACTGCCTGGGCTGAGTACGCCTGAAACAGCCAGTCGCGAGGTAGGCGAAGATTGGAACCCCTGACCTCCACAGATGTGCTGCAACTATCGCCATCACCTTGGTGAACACCTGAGAGGCGCCGGTGAGGCAAAAATGGAGCATAGCGAACTGAAAAAAACTTGTGGCTCACAGTGAACCACCAGTAACGCTTGTGGCCAGGCAGGATGGGGATGAGGAAGTATGCATCCTACACGTCCAGCGCTACCATCCAGTCTCCAGGATCCAGGACAGAGAGAACCTGAGCCAACGTGAGCATCTTGAATTTCTCCTTCTAAAATAAGGCAAAGTCTTCTGTCCTTCTTGAGTACCAGAAAGTAGTGGAAATAGCAACCATGACCAACTTCTGATGCGGGCACCCTCTCGATGGCTTCTTTGGCTTGTACATCCTGACGGAGCAGAAAGAGGTGCTCTCCGTCAGCCGGTTTGGGGATGGTGGTATGGGTGGCAGGGTTTCTAAGAAAGGGATGGAGTACCCCTCTGAACAATTTGGAAGTCCCTAATTACCTGATGTTACGGACTGCCAGTGGGACAGGTTATGTTGGATCCTGCCGACATGCGAGTGCCTATGATAGTAAGAGGGCAAACTAAAGGGGTTTGAGGCTGCGGCTGGCGATGGAGTGGTGGACCACAGTACAAGGCTGGCGAAAGAAAACATCCTCTTGCCCAAGGATAAGATAAGATAAATTTATTTATGCTTGATTAATTAAAACCATTGCATAGATTAAAAACATTAAAATTGGAGATATCTTACTCTTATACAATAAAATGACAATTAAAAGACCCTCGCCATTAAGGGATAGGCACAAATTATTAAAACCTTCTGCACCATGCTCTTGTGAGTCTATAAGGATTGTTCCAGTTAGTGACTTATTCTGATGTGGGTTAATTCGTAGCCGACACGGACAAGTTTTTCAATCTCTTTGCTGTTATATCAAAAAAATTTGTAAGCCGGCAGTTTAGCTGCACTCTCTCTGGATTGAAGCACAGCATTATCGCCTGTCTGCAGGTCCTTACTCCGAGCTGTCTAAACATTGGTTTTAGTAAGGTTATCCTTATATCCCTTAGGTTGTTACATGTACAAATGATGTGAATAAGGTCCTCCACGCCGCGGCCGCACAAACGACAGAGCTGATCACCTCCACTTCTCTCTCAAGGGGCTAGGAACTGGTCAATAGGGCTGATCCCCAGTCGAAGTTTTAGGAATTTTTCCTTGGTGGTGATTTTTATTCCCGTTTTCAGATAAGGTTGGGGTTTAAGGGCTTTGTATGTGTTTAAGACTACCCAGCCGTGAGCTCGTTTAGTTATTTGCTTTCTTATCCTCTAAGGCAGATATCAGACGAGTTGTCTTCGTTACAGCTTTTTTGAATGCGGAATGATTCATTGAAATGTTCCAAAGGTCTGTCAGACCTAAAAGTTTGATAGATTCCTGTAGATACTCTCTGGTTGGCGATTTTCCGGAGCGAGACGGCTCCGTCCAAAGATGGTTATTCAAGGTTCCTTCCTCAGCTTCCTTAATTTTATACCAGCATTTTACGTATGCTCCCCTTCTTTCTTTTGACTGTTTTTGGAGCCCAAACTCCAGCCTTATTTGGGCCGGGGAGACATATTTGGGGAGTTGGAAGATCGCTCAATATGAGTTAGTTATTATATTGTCTAGGACTGTTGCGTCTTTTCCTTTCATCGATTCGCTTCCGTATGTTATTGTGGGCTGCAATTTGGCTCGCAGGACTCTTAGCAGAGGGTCAAGCGATAAGTCCGGCAATAACATCTTCAAGGGTTTTATGGCTAAGTAAGTCATTACCCCCTTTCTCCGCAGAGAGGGCAAACTAAAGGGGTTTGAGGCTGCGGCTGGCGAGGTAGTGGTGGACCACAGTGCAAGGCTGGCGAAAGAAAACATCATCTTGCCCAAGGTATTCAGCCCACCACCAACTTCCTTACCTCTTACCGGCTGCCCCACCACCACTCTCCTGACTTTCATCTCCCGCCACCCCCTTTTGGTTTTGCGGTCACTGTATTGTTGATACTGTCCTTTACCAACACTCCCCACCGTGACTGACTTTCCAAACGAGCAGAGCCTGGAAGACACAGGGTCGTTATTGCAAGAACTGACTACCACAGTGATGCACCCTACTCATTGCTCCCAAGTCTGAAATGAACTCTCAGCCTGATCCACCTGCCTTTCTGGGCGAGGCTGCTGTAGGAAGGTGGAATCTGACTATATGGTTGCCCCCACTTTTTTTATGGTGTTTTGCTGGTTTATGACTTAGTTGGACTGGGATCCTGCTATTCAGGGCCCCAGTCTATCTGCTTTCTCTGTAAAATGGATTCCATGTGCCTTAGGCACATCTCTGATTGGGATCTGGAGTGCCCTTATAAGTCCCTAGTATATGGTATACTATGTACCAAGGGCATAGGTACCTCAGAGGCCTGCCAGGGGCTGCAGCATGTATTATGCCACCCCTGGAAGGCCATCCAAACTGACACCACAGGTCTGCTACTGCAGCCTGGGTAAGGTGGTGCATGCACCCCTTACTGTGATTATAGGTTACCTATATCACGAAATACATACACACCTAGAAACCTATAAGTCACTCCTAAGGCAGGCCTTATCAATCCTAAAGGCAGAGTGCATGGTTCCTATGTGAGAGGGTGCCCCTGCATGAGCAGGGCCCCTCTGCAGCGTTCGGAGACCATCTCTGATGCTGTTTGTAGTGCAGCCTGACCATATACTCTTAAGCGCATTATATCCTCGCGGTAAAATGCTAACTTTGGAATGGCTGCACCTAAACATGTCGTGTTTGGTGTCAAACATCTTGGAATACTACCCCCCGCCAATCCTGGCGGCGGGGTAGCATTCCACCCTTCTAGAGGGAAAGACATGTTAACTCTGACTTACCCGGTAACTTCTTTCTGAAGCCCTGGCATCACAAAATGGATGCTGCTGCCACAGACACAAGTCTGGCCTCCTGCTGCTGGACGAAACTCCGGCAGGGGAGGCCTGGACAATAGGTTTCCTGTTGCAGGGAGGTGTGACCACCTCCCCAGACAGGATAATGTGTATTGGGGCTGGGTGGGTGCACTCTTAGAGTGCTTTGAAGTCCTGCACTGGGGGAGCAAAAGGCTCCTCTGTGCATATGCCAGTTCAAACCAGCTCAGGGGCTACCTGCCCCTGCTCTGGCGCGAAACTGGACAAAGGGAAGTGGGTGTAGCCACCCCCTCCCTTGACCCTCCCATAGGTGGGGTCATAGAGTTAGTCCCTCCCTGTTTTACTAGTTAAAATGGGGAACCCTTGCCACAGCAAGATTAGATATACCTGGACGAAACTCTGAAACAGAATCCTGGACCTTCGACGTTCTACTCACGATTAGAGGACTGAAGAATCTCCTTGGGGTCAAGGAGTGACTCCTCTGCTTGGCAGGCACCAAAGAAGCATCTGTCCGGTTCGCATCACTGAAGCTCCCGTCGGACGCCGAAGTCATCGCATCACCAGAGGTGGATTCTCAGACTTCCCAAAGGCTACCCTGAGTCCCCAGCAAAGCTGAGGCCCGTGGCTATCGTGGGTGACTTGAGACCGTGACCCCTGGACACCGAGCACACTTGCAAGTGCACCATCTTCTGGGTCTCCCAAGAAGTCGTGCTTTGGGCTCCGAGTAGCCCTAGCCTCCAGCACCACCTGCACCGAAGATCACTGGCCCCCACTCCACGAGTGTCCTGTAAGCCAGCTCCACGTGCGGCGTCACGAGGCTCCTTCGCGGTCGCTAGCCCGTTGGCTAGTAGCCCTTACCGAAGGCCAATCTTTTCTTTACTTGGCAGTCTGGTTGCTCCAGGCCTGCCCTCACTTACCCTTGCTGGGTGAGTTCCCCAGACCTTGCTGGTCTGCATCATCGACGATCTACATCTTACTCGAGACTTGCCGTTGCCAAGGCCTGTTGGGTCCAATCTGGTCGCCGACACCTCTGCACTCGACAGACATCGAGCAACAGCCCGAATCCTGCTCCTGGTCGCCGACAACGCCTCCCGGACCTCGTGGCTGAAGAGTCAAGACGACCGTCAACGAACTTGAAGCACTCGACATCGGTGGGCATCTGTCCATCGCCCTCCTGGTCACTGGCTAGTGACCCAGACTCTGTCCCCTCTGCTTTCAGGTTCTTCAGAACTCCGATCCACTCTTGGATCCACCCGGACACTTTTCTCCTGGTCGCCAGCAGCACTTTGCAGCAGATCGCCATAAGAAACGACGACGAAACCCGACCCCGAAAGGCACCTATGCACCCGGCTTCCCTGGGTGAGGTAACACGAGTACTCCGGTGCTCCCGTGGGTAGAGACTCTTCAAAGTCCTAGATCTCAAAGGGTTTTGTCCTAGTCCTCTTCTAAGTGTCCCTTTCCTCTATTTTCCCGATCCCGACTTTCTCCATAGAAGTTAACGGCGTATCGCGGTTGTGTATTTACACTGCACGCGTCTCCCGTGGGTCCCCTGTGTCACTACCTTGGGTGGTTCCTTGTGGTCCAAGCACTTCTAGAGGCTCTAGGCCTAGTGTCTAGTTCAGTCGTGGTTCGCATACCACTTTATTGGTATATGGTTTGGTACGCCCCTAGGGCCCAAACGTGTATTTGTGCTATTACTGTGATTTAAGATCTTATAACCTATGTACTTCGAACTCTAGCCTCATAAAGAGACTAGAGGGGTGTGTTTAGTAATAAATACATATATTTTGAATATATACCTGGTGTGGTGCTCTTTCATTTGGTCACTCAAGAGATTATAGACTGGTAAAACAAGCTGCTTTACATTCCTTCAAGACTTAGCCTGAAGGCTGCTCTCCACAGCTACCACTAGGATAGCTTTCAATAAGGTTGTCTTTAACCTACCTACCATAAGAGTCGATTTGGACTGGTGCACGGTGCCCACTATAATTAGTGGACAGCACATGCCAGGCCAACTTCTCACAGCTGCCTGTCCCACGGACCTGCTAAGTGGAGATCATATTTACTTACCAACTTGGTTATGATGTTTCTCTGCTGTACTTTATCTGAAAATATAACCAAAGGTTGCAAAGGTACCCAGGCTCCTAGATTGCCAATGTGGTGGTGTGGTAAGGAAAGTGTCAGGATTAATTTAGGAGGTGGAGGCCTGGACAACCAGACTCTCCGGGGTGGGGTCCTAGGAGAGGAAAACTGCGTCTCCAGGAGTGAGGCAATGGCGGTGGGCAATTGTCCAGTGCAAGGAGCCCCTGTGCAGGGCTTGGCCTATGTCCCGAGCAGGACATCTGTGAGAGATTCACTTAAAGAGAGGAGAGGTTCTGCGGGGGAGACTCCCGGCTGAAGCACCTCTGTCAAGACATTTATCTCGACTACCACTGAGGGCAACTTAAGGTCCAGGACCTCATCAGCCAGCCTTCCCACCATGACAAAGGAAGCCCCTTCCTCCATAGTCACACTAGAAAGAGAGACTAGGTCAGTGTCTGAGTAAGTGTCCAGACTACAGACATCCGGCAGGTCCTCATACCAGTTGTCCTAGGGCTCTATTAAGGGGCGCAGGTGACTATAAATCTCCTTCCCAATCACAGTCCTCACAGGGCCTGTCGAAAAATAAAAAAATAAAAAATGCGGCCAATCTCCAACTTGGAAGGTCGAATTCCGGCCTGAGTCAACACGGATGCAGCTGGCTATCGGAGTCGGGTATGGTGGAGGTCTGCGTTGGCGGCGCCGCGAACGAGATCACTGGAACTCGTTCCGAGGAAGGTCACAGTCTCGTGACCGGAGCCAGTCCAGAACCAGCACCCAATTCAGGGGACCCGACTGGCGTGGAGGGCGAACCAGCCGGTAAAAATCCAGTGGGGGCACACGCTGAACCCACAGGGTCCAAGGTGCTACACATGGGTTGGCCCATCAAAAAATGAGGTTCATGGCCTCATGAAATGCACGTAGTTGGGTAGTGGTTGCTCCAGCTCTGGGAAATTTGGGGAGGCGCGGAGGGAACCCAGAGGGAGGCTCTGCGTCTGATGCATGGAAGTGGAGCCAAGAGTGGTGACATCGTTCTCGCGCCATAGACATAGACCGGCATGGCGAATACTAAGTATGCTTCAACTTCTTTGATTTCTTATGGGACTTATCCAATGACTTAGCATGATGAGGAGCACTAGAACGGCTCTGCTAACAAGTCTGGTACCTTCCATGTGACGGGGACCTGGAGCGTCAGGGAGTTGATCGGCTTCAGGGAGCGCTCCAGCAGCGCCTTGGGGTTCATGGTGTGGCAGTACTCACAGGTCTGGAGTTGTGGCCTGGCTACAAGCACCAGAGCCAAACCAGATGGGGGGGGGGGGGGAGTCTGTCACAGACATCTGCCTGTGACAGGAACCACAGTTTAAATCCCACACATTTTTTGGGTGACATTCTCACACACTGGGAGACAAGGCCTTAAAAAAAGGGTTGACAAAACATTGAAAAAAGTTGTCCAAAAATAGACAGAGGTACCCCACGTCACGTCTGGCGTGTATGACGTAGATGGGGAGCTGAACGCCACCACCAAATGGCGCACAGATACGGCTTGAAAATTTCCAGATCCAGTCTGACGCCTAAGGAAAAAATATATATATTTCTGAAAAGTAGACAAAATTTGGAATCCAGCAAGAGGTCATTTGTGTAGATAACTCATGATTTTTTCGAAATAAAGCCATTTGTGACAACATTTTCATCTCCAATTTCTTGTCAACATGGCAGATTTACAAAAGCAATATACGATTATCTCTAAAAGACCTTTATGGTCATGATAATATATAATTATCAAAAGAACTGGCTCATAACAAAGACAAAATCCTTGATTAGTTTGTGTTTAGGAAAACCATTAGGTTTTTAAAAGAACCCTCACCCACCAACCTAGTTGGTGGAATGCTTCATCATCTGGTTTCCACCAGAGTGCACCCTGGGTGTGCTGCGACGCCTAAACTACAGCGGAGCTGGGTTTTTTTGTGTTTGGTGTAGTGCAGTGCAGTGATTTGTGAGTTTAAAACTGTCTATAGGGTCCCCCTCAATGAAGAGAGTGAATTTAATAATGGGGCCCTATGGCAGGGTTAAAAATAAGGCGGATACCTTTCGAGTTTCGCACTACAACAAACACAAAAAAAAACAGCTCCGCTGTAGTTCAGGCGTTGCAGCACACCCAGGGTGCACTTGGCACCTTGGGTGGGAACCAGATGATGAAGCATGCCACCAACTAGGTTGGTGAGTAAGGGTTCTCTTTTAAAAAACCTAATGGTTTTCCTAAGCACAAACTAATCAAGGATTTTGTCTTTGTTATGAGCCAGTTCTTTTTGATAATTATTAGTCATATAGGGGAAATGAACTAGCCCTTTTGATTTCCTCGCTCTACTGTTGATATTCATTGCATGATAATAGACAGGGCTTGTAGATTCCCCAAAATCACATGATACCCGAGAACAATAACTGAGCTGCACCATACTAAGATTTCTCATTGTGTATCGACTATCCAGCTATTCATATGGTACAATATGAAGAATGAAAAATTGGTATGAAGGAAACCTGTGTATTTGTGAAATGTACACAGGATACCAAGTTTAGGAACAGTGGTTGTTTGTAGTCCTTTGAATTTGGGGTTACCCATACTATCATATGATTCGGAGGGCATTTTGCAAAATGTCTTTCTTGCAAACTAAACTGGCTTACATTTGGAAGCCACATATGCAGAGAAACTCAATTGGTAATAACAAGTGTTCTGCTATTGTGTTCATAACCATCACCCAGGAGAATCCACTTTTTTTCTTTTTTATTTACAATATGGGTAACAGCGGATTTTGGGCCCTAGAACATCCAACACGTAGGGAAACCTATCCGACCCACATATTCCTGTAAACTAGACACCTAGGGGAGACCAGGGTGGGGTCTGTTGGAATCAAAATGTTTTGGCTGTGTTGTTTATGCATTGTATGTCTTAAGTTAGCATTCGCGGCAACATTTTATGTTTGGCCGCTATTTTGAGCCATGATTGAAACCAATTCCTTTCTCTGCACATGCTGAAAGCAGCTGCGATAGTTTCTCCAAGGTTGAGCCCTGCTGTACTAATGAATACATTGTCCTTATTAGCGCATACCTTTCCCAGTGTATAGGCCTGCTCCCACCTCTAGAGCGGCGGGCACAGGCAGAATGACCTTGGCATTAAGATAGCGTGTGCCCGGTCTCAGGATCGAAACTCATTCTTCTGTACCTTCTTTGTATAGCTGCCTCCAACTGGAAATTTCCAGTCTGGGCGTGTTTTATTGGTTCCGAATTGTACATAATGTATTACCATGCTTGCTGAAGGCAGTCCCTCTGCAGCAATCCTAGGAGGCTGGTCAGACTGGACTCCACTCGAGTGTACCTGAATAAATATACTTGGTTTGTATTCTCTCTCCGACTGACTCTTCATTTGTGTGGAAGGCTAAGAGGTGGTTGCGAGTGACCCGGTTGGCCCTAGTCGGGTCACTTCCTTCAGGTCACTTGTGTAGCTCTCACCAAGTTGTCTTACTGAGAAGCCCTTGGTAACATCAAATGTTGGATAAAAACAAAGAATGACTATATAAGGTGATAACAGGAACAATTTACCGCAAAGAGCACTTCTGAACTCTAAATGCAGTGCTCCAAACCCAGACATTGTAGTTTTTGTCTAGAGATGCAGGCTCAACATTTAAATAATGTGGTCCCAAGCCATCGGCGAATACTTGCTGTAGGAAGCTGGCTCTGTATATACTATACCAAAAAGAGGTATAGTGTGCACAGAATCCAGGGAGTCCCCAAAGGTATGGCAGAGGTTAAAGTAGATAATACCTTACTCTCAATTTAGTGGTAGCTGGGCTGAGCAGTTAGGCTTATCAGAGGGTAGTGTGAATGCATTTAGTGTACATACTCGTACAAGGCCGGAACGCGCACTCAATGACTAACTCTAGGCCAATGTTTGTAGAAAAATATTAATTTAGTTACTTTTATTTCAAGGAACAAAGTTGAACTCAGTTACAGGTAAGTAGACTTATGCAATAATGTCAAATTACTGGCAATAGGTTTGCTTAGCATCAAACAATACTTTGCATGTGCATGAAATGCTTTTCAATACAGAAATAGAATCTTTGTATTCAGGATCACACTTAGTACAATATAGTGAGAGACCAATGCAATCCTATGGGGAAAAGACAGGTGAGTAACTTACAGTTAAGTAAGTGTTTTTCAAATTCAGTCTCCCGGGGGCTGAGTCAACACTGGGCAATGGTCTGGCCAAGATAGGTACTGCACCACCAGCGGCACTGGAGGGGCCGAGTCCAGAGGTCACTTGGCCCAATGTTATCCTATGGAGGCTGGGGGCACCTCGAAGATGCACCGGTTGCAGGTAAGTACCTGCGGTTCAGGGACACAGGCCCTGGGGGTTGAGGTCAGCACTGGAGAGGCCACCAAATAGCAGAGACTGCCCCACAAGCGGCACAAGGGCGGCCGGCTGCAGAATGCAAAGGAGGCATCGGGAGCCCCGTTGAAACCAATAGAGATCCTCGGTTGGGGAAAAAGGCTGCAGGCTCGGAAAGCTTCCTGAGGGAATCCCATGACTGGAGAGGTAAGTTGGATAGTGGGGGGATGTCAGGACACCGTTGGTTGGGCACACCTAGGCCGGAGGGCTGTGGGTGCAAGGTTGCCTTTTTGGAGTCGGGTTTCCTCACCAGATTGGGTCGCAGGGACCCTTCAGGTTGAGGCTACAGTCGTCGAGGTAAAGATCAGGAGAGGTCGTCCAATGCTGGATCGCAGGATAGGATCGCAGGGGAGACTTCACTGAGTCGGTGGGCTACCTGGACTCGAGTCGTGGACGTCGAGTGCAGAGTGGTGCAAATGCCGTGGATCCACCTGGATCCGGAGTCCTTGTGTTGGTTTCTTGCTTGGCAAATCCAGTGTCCACAGGAGACAAGAGTCTTTGTGGAAGACAGTACAGGTCCACGGGTTCTTGGAGGTTGCTGGCTGTGGGCCAAGCCGGTATCTTGGAGCAGGGTGGCTGGAGGAGGAGACAGGCCGGTAGGGCTAGGGCCAAGTCAGTTGTCGTCTTCTCCACTGCTGCACGGCTCTTCGGTCCTTCTTAGCAGGTCGTTGAAACGGAGGAACTAGGTTCAGGGGAACCCTTAAATACTCAATTTAAGGACGTTACTGAGGTCGGGGGCAGTAGCCAATGGCTACTGTCCCGTAGGGTGACTACACCTTTTGGATGCCCCCTCCCTTTGGGGAGAGGGGCACATCCCTGTTCCTATTGGGCCTAATTCTGCAATTCAATATGGAGAATTTCTAAGAGATGGGTTCATCTCAGCTCCTGGCGACCTTAGGGGAGTGCCAGGCCAAGTGGACACTGCCACTCTGCTTACTAATTTTCCCGCCTGCCAAAAGTAGGGCCTGGACAGGGGGGCGGGCATCTACACTAGTTGGAGCTGCCCAAATCAGCACATATCAAGGTGAGAGCCTTTAAAGCTCACCGCCAAGTTTTGCTATTCCTGCCAGGGGGAGGAAGGTATGAAGCACCTCCACCCAGAGCAGGCTTTGTTTCTGACCTCAGAGAACACAAAGGCTCTCACCCCATGAGGTCAGAAACCTGTCTGGTGGTGGCTGGCGGGAACCAGTCAGCCAATACACTAGAAGTCAGTAGTTTTTCAGGGGGCATTTCTAAGATGCCTTCTGAGTGCAATTTATAATAAATTCAACACTGGCATCAGTGTGGGTTTATTATGCTGAGAAGTTTGGGACCAAACTTCCCAGCTTTCAGCAAAGCCATCATGGAGCTGTGGAGTTTGTAATGACAAACTCCCAGCCCATGTACTCGATATGTCTTCACTGCACTTACAATGTCTGAATGGCACAGACACTGTAGGGGCATATTGCTCTTGCAGCTATGCCCTCACCTGTGGGATGGTGCACCCAGCCTTTGAGCTGTGAGGCCTGCTAGAGGGGTGACTTACCCATGCCACAGGCAGTGTTTGGTCTGCACCAAAACACGCAGCCTGCAATGGTAGTGTGTGGGTGTTAAGGTGACTTAAACATCATTTTCCACCAGTTATGACAGCGCAGTTTCTAAAATCAATTATGTCTGGCCACTAGGACATTATAACCCACAATGCGCTGAGCACTAGTCACAAAGATTGTTTATTTAGACCTTAGGTCCTTAAACATGAACGAACATACAGACATAGCAATCTTCGATTAAAAACCAGCTCGCGTTAAAAACTTTATAATACCCGTTTAAAACTCCAAATACATTAAAAAATCTTCTAAAAGAAATATATTCTATATAACAATTATTTAAATACCAAGTATCATTAATAAAAACTGGTGTACATTTCATCAAATCAATACTAGTAATAAAATATCCACTCTACACATTTTTTTAAACTTTTTTAATTTCAAGCATGAACTTCCCTATTGCACATGCTACATCTAACGAGTGCATTTCAGTTAACAGGTCTACTGCCTGTGCACGATTCCTAACCTCATATTTGAGGAAGATTGGTCGTAGCCACAGTTTTCCTGCATCAAGAACATTTAGACAATCTAATAAGATGTGCAAAATATCCCATTTTGTCCCTATGTTACAGGTACACTTCCCTTCGTGGTCAATCATGGCCCTCTTAATCCTATCATTCTCATAACATGGATTAATCCCAAACCTTATTTTTAATAGTTCTCTCCTTAACCAACGATTGGGAAGAATACCATATATGGGAATTGTTGGCCATTTTGCCAAGACTTCATCATAATAAAACATACAGATCTTTTCCCTTCCAAGTATTGCCTATCCTGGTCCCATGATATTTCTTTCCCTAATGTCCTAAGTTCCTTCTTACTTATGGTTGGATTAAAGTTCTGCTGGCATACGTCAGCCCTCAATTCCCTACACACCGTAACAACTGTTTCTCTGACCCCCCCCCCCTTTGCCCACTTCATTTCACTCTGTAGGATCTCACATTTACACCAAAAGGAAACGTTTTGTTCCTCTTCTCGGCCCAGGCGTTGCCAGAATCTTATTAGTGCCATGTTTGCCATTTTCTCCTGTGAAACCATTCCGGTTTCTAATCTTATTGCCTGAATCATGGATGATCTGGGTAGGGACAGTAATTTTTTTACACATTTCCCTTCTTCACCATCCCACTTCCTCTTACCACTTAAGAATAGCAGTTCAGCACCATATAATAACTGAGGAGGTACCATGGCCGTGTAAGCTTGCAGGACTGGTCTATCCGTCATTTCTCCATAGGTGTTATTAAATTTCCTCAAGCCACTAACCAAGGATAGGGACCGAATTCTTACTGCATCCAGGTGTACTTTCCACTTCATAGATTTCTCAAACCAGATTCCTAGGTATTTGTACTCCTTAACTATCTCCAATTTTATGGAGCCTAGGACCCAGTTGAAAATCTTCCTCTTTTTGCTGAAGCACAGAATCTTTGTTTTTTCCAAGTTTACTGTTAATTTCTTAAGACTACAGTAGTCACCAAACACTTTGAGCTTTCTTTGCAGACCTATCTCTGTTTGGTCCACAATAACCAAGTTGTCTGCATAAAGTAAGCATGCAATATGTTTCCCATCTATTTTTGGGCTGGCACCCCGCAATTTTCTCAAAATGGCGGGCAAATCCGCTATAAAGAGAAAAGCAACGGAGCCAGGACACCCTCCCGTCTTAGCCTATTTTCAATCAATATCTTCTGAGACAGTGTACCCTCTGTATCCAGAATAACCTGGGCCCAATTCTGACTATGTAAACCTTGTATTATAGACAGGAGGCCCTTAGGGATATCCAAGTCACCCAGCATTTTCCATAGCCGTTCTCAGTCTACCAGGTCAAATGCGGCGCGAAAGCCTACGAAACAGCAGAACAAACTACCCCCCTGTTCCATCGACTTCCGAGCCATTGCCCATGATGCAAAACAGTGATCGATTGTGGAGTGGCCCTCCCTGAAGCCACCCTGTTCTGGAGGCACAATTTGATTGTCCTCAGCCCACTCCCTAAGTTTATCCAAAATTATTTTAGAAAACACCTTTTCACTGATATCCAAGAGATTGATTAACCTGTAATTTGTAATTCCTCGTTTATGGATAGGTCTAATAATTGCCTCTCTCCAGTTTACCGGCATTTTCCCAGAATCAAGGATGCTATTCAACATTTTGGTGAAAAAAATCTGCCCACCAATCTGGTCTAGTTCGTATAATTGCTGCCGGAAGATTATCTGGACCCGCTGCCCGGGTTAGTTTTAATTTAGATATAATTCGTCTTACATTGGATACTGTGAAAAGAGACCCAATATCTTGTTACACCTCTATCCATGATGTATCTTTCTGTCTTTCTTGACCAACCCCTTTCCCGTATAATTCTTCACCAGTGATGAAAGTGCAGTTTCTAAAACCAATTATGCCTGGCCACTAGGACATTATAACCCACAATGCACTGTCCACAGAGGCATGCTTTAGAACTCAAGAACAGTATAGCATAAACCCAGATTAAAGCACAGATGTCTAGCCATTTCAAATCTTATAGCACACATACAGATTTAACACATTTCAAAACCACTCTGATTGTTTCTTTTTAACTTTAATTAACGTGAAATATCTTAGCGTGAACTGTGCATATGTTGCAAAAGATCTATTAGCATTATCAACTAACTGGAAGTATTTATTCTATAATCAGCATTGCAAGAACGTACTATGGCAGACAAATGAACCAAATGCAAATTCCTCAGTTGGAATGTGCGAGGTCTCAATAAGCCAGGAAAAGGGTCTATGCCTACCTCAGGAGGTATGGTGTGAAAGTGGGCTTCCTTCAGGAGACCCATATGTGGGGTGACTGTATCGAAGGCTTGAAGAAACGGTGGAGGTGCCAGATTTATTCAACAGTCTATTCGTGTTCTGCCCGGGGCTTCCTGGTGTGGGTTGCCCCAGGGGTGCCTTTAAAAAAAGTTGTTTGTGCAAATGGATACAGATGGTCATTATATTGAACTGGCAGGGTCACTAATGGCATGACCTGTGTATGATCAATGTGTAAGCTCCCAACATAGACGATGGCAGGTTCTTTGGTGGAGTGTTGGCGGTGGCTCAGACTTAGCTGGAATCGGAAATAATTATGGCAGGCCATTTCAATTGTGTAATAGACTGAGTAATGGACAGGGCCCCCTCTCCCCACCCAACAATCCACGAAACTTAACATGACGGCGTCCCTTGCACAACTACAATTGGGTATTGGCCTAGTAGATATATGGAGGATACGACAACCATAAACACGCACGTACTCATGCTATACTCCGGCGAGACAAACGCATAGTGGATTAGATTCTTTTTTGATTCAATCTAATGCTTCCTAGCAGTTATTAGACGCACTATATCTGGGACAGTACATATCTGACAACTCCCCCCTTCTATAGACGTACTCGCTGCATCGCAAATGGCCTAAGGTGCCCTTATGGTGACTTAGAGTGGAGGCCCTCAGGGATCCAGTTTTCCTCAACACACTACTGGAGGCCATTGACCGTTATTTTCGCCTAGCGAGCTAGGAGACTCTATATGGAAGGAAATAGGGCGGGCCGCCTATTGGCAGAGATTCCGTGGGACAGATAGTCACAAACCCAACAATCGATCAACAGGGTATTCGAGGTCCACCTAAGGGGAGTGTATGCCGTGCCACATGACACTGATGTCTAGGCCCTTAACAATATTTACAAGATCTGCATTTGCTGCGCCTTGCCCCAGAGGACAGGAATTCTTTGGGGGAGACCCTAACCAGACAGGAGCTACAGCAAGCTGTGAAATCACTGAAGACTGCTAAAGCACCATGGGGAGTTGGGCTGTCGACGGAATATTACAAGGCATACACGGGCCATTAATAGAAAGACTTCTGCCGGTGTATATAGAGGTCTGGGATTAAGGTATCCTGTCTGCTTCCATGAGAGAAGCACAAATTGTGCCGATTCGGAAGCCCGAGAAAGATCCCATGGAAGCGGGCTCGTATCGCCTGCTGTCTATGCTGAATGTAGATCAAAAAATACTCAGCCATGTGCTGGCAGCAAGATTATTGCTCTTTTTACCACAATTAATCCATACTGACCAGTCAGGATTTATCCCTGGCCACAATACACTGTGCAATCTCCAACGCCTGACCCATGTTCTACACGCCCCCCCCCAGTTGGGGGAGGACCTATACATTTTAGATATGGAGCAGGCGTTTGAGTCTATTAGTTGGGACTACATCTGACAGGTAACAGGCCACAGTAAGACTGAGTGAAAACTTAATTAAATGAGTTCGGTTATTTTATACATGCCCAGTTGCGTACTGGCCAATAGGTCTCGGCGGAGAAACAGCTGCAGCTGGGCACGGGGCAGGGTGGCCCACTGTCGCCCCCGCTCTTTGCCATCCCAATGGAGCCATTGGTGTGCCGTCTTAGAACTGTGCATCACAACTGGGGTATCCGGGTTGGCAATACTACTCACGTAGTCTCCCTTTATGCTGACGACGCCATGCTTTACCTTTACTTATGTCAACCTGATATATTGGTTCTAATTCTATTGAATATTAGGTGGCAATTTGGTGAATATTTGTGTCTGAATATTAATAAAACCAAGTCAGCCTTGTTCCTGATTGGGTTGATGGCGAGACTGTAGCGCAATTGCCAAAAACCAACATACTGTGGAGACTAGATGCTGTCAAATAGTTGAGCATTTTACGTTATGCAAAGGAAGCAGCAAGCCCACGGCCTAAATCTAGGAAGGGTTATAAGGAATGTTCGACCCTTGATAGATTTTTTGAATTCGTGGAAGCCATATGGGTATGATTGCCCTTATTAAAATGGCAGTACTAGCCAGGTATTTATATGTGCTACAGGGAGCAATGTTCGAGGTCCCATACTGGGTTTTTAAGGAACTGGACAGTCTTGATTCAGTTACTATGGACAGGGAAATGCTGCAGAGTAGGCTTGGCAACCCTGAAACAGGAATGGGGGCAGGTAGGTATGGAGTTCCCAGATCTGGAGTTATATTACTTGGCAGTCCATCTCCAACATGCCGTCCACTGGTTTGATGTTGATAATAATTGGAAGAGATGGCTATTAGGGGGCACGTACGAGGGACGCCAAGTGAGTTGTTAATGAGGGCAATTAGGTTCCGGAGTCACTACCCCATGTAATCAAGCTAATGTGCTGGCTCTAGGAGCGGACTGTATGGCGGGTTCTGAGGCGGGCCTCTAATGCCCCAGAGCTAGATTTTTGCATAGCACGCCCCTTTGCCCAAATTGCGCAGACTATGTAGACCGACAAATGGAAAGAGGGCGGCTGTCTTATATTTTCCGACTTATATCCAGGAGACCGTTTCATTTCTATGCAAGATGCCTTTGAGGCGTTTGAACTCAGACATGAGCAATTCTTGCAACATGCTAAAATACCAGCCACAGCCCAACAACTGTGCCCGACGTTCCCCGAGGCCCCTAAACCCACATCAACCTTGGTCACTATACTCTCCCAAGCCAAAGGCCATAGACACAACACACATGTATCGGGCACTCCGGGCGGACCGTCAGGTGGGGCCACTCCAACTGGAAATAACATGGCAGCAGGAGTGTGATGAGCCCCTGACATCTGGGTATTGGGCCAAAATACACGAGGCAGTGCAGAAAGTCTCTGTAAATCCTTAGTTCAAACTTATACAATATAACTATGTGCACATAGCTAATTTATCACCAAGGCAACATCACGCTATCTATCCTAGTAGGTAGTCTGCGTGGACCAGGTGCGGTCATGAGAAGCTGACTTCACACACATAGTATGGCGCTGCTTCGCCATTACAATGTAGTGGGCTGAGGTGTTATACCACATTAGGTCTGACACAGGATGGGTGGTTTCTAATACAATTAAGCAATGCCTGCTGGGTCTGATCCCAGTTAACGCCAAAAGGAAACTGAGCAGGCAGTTTGTGATTCTGGGCCTTGTGGTGGCCAAGAGGCGTATCGCAATAAGGTTGCTTAGTCTGAGCCCCCCTACAATACAGAACTGGAGGAGGGACATGATTGAGTGGCGGACGCTGGCCGCCCTGTCGGAGGAGGCGGTAGCGGAAGGAATGTCTCCTCTTGCTGGGCGGGATGGCTGCTGCAATGAGGGGGCATAGCTGTGGTAGCCCAGCCCTGACCGCATGTGTTTAGCATCATATGGGATGTATCCCCCAAACTATGAGACCTAGCTGGTGATACATCCTTACACTTCTGATTGTACTAACTGTGACTGATATCCACATGGAAGACAAAA
The DNA here is from genome assembly GCA_963921515.1 of Calotriton arnoldi. Lineage (NCBI taxonomy): Eukaryota > Metazoa > Chordata > Amphibia > Caudata > Salamandridae > Calotriton > Calotriton arnoldi. The sequence goes on along the minus strand of CAWUFW010001079.1, from coordinate 2,107,088 downwards.
ATGGGGTAGGGAATGGGAGGGGGGGGGGGGTAGAGGAGTTCTTTTGGAAGTTTTAGTTGCCATTGTAAAGAGTATGTTATGCGTGTGCAGGTCAAAAGACAGCAGAATGGAAAAGTAAACTTGTTCAAATGTGAGTAGACTTAAACCATGCGACTAGAGTACAGGTCAACGATATGTAACCCACAGTCATGTGATGACTGAAACATGTACCGTTTCCTTCTCTGCTGCAAAGATTTTTATACAGTCAGTTGTATTTTTTAGAAATACTACCTTTCACATACCCAGTTACTCACCCATATACCACTGACACATACACTCACTCACCCACACAGCCATATACAAGTACACACTCACCCATAAAGCCCCCCCATACACACACACTAACCTATACAGCCACTAACTCACCTACCCCCTCATCCATACAGGCAGTCACACACCACCTCACCCACCCACACAGACACTCACACAGGTACTCAGACAACCAATCAATCACCCATACAGTCACTCACGTACCCACTAACACACCCATACTGCCACTTAGATAGCAACTGACAGACTGATACAAACATTCAAACAACCAGTCACTCACCCATACATTCACTGAAACACCTAATCACTCACTTAGACAGTCAGTCACACACCGACTGAATCATCCATACAGGCACTCATACACCCACTGATTCACCAATACACCTAGGTATATATTTACACTCAAAAAAACAAACACACACAGTCACTGGATAATGTCATCAGTGATGTATTTTGAGATGTGCGATGTATTGGGCTGCTGCAACACCTGACGCCAGCCGTGTAAGGTCTGTTTAGTGTCCCTGCCCATCTCCCTCCTGCCCCCTCTTATCCAAGTCCGTGTCCCTATCCTATTCCTCCTGCCCTCCGTGATACAATATAAGAGGGAGATTTTGAAAACAAGCATTGGGAATAGATTTTCCCTATTGACTTGCATTGAAAAAGAGGGGCGTGGCTACGGAGCCAACCAAGATGGCAGCGTAGAAGCGGAGCTCCAGCCCTCGCCTGCCATAACACCCCAATATCCGCTCCAATATCCACCCCTGTTGGCACCGACATAAAAGCACATTGTGCAGGATAGTGCTGAGCCTGGTGAGAAACCGTAAAACGGCTCCGGAGGGCCGACGAACCACCGAGCAGCAGTGACGAGGGAAGAGGGCCTACGTGTGCCGGTCGTTGCCCGGCTCAGGATCCGGGGTGACGAGAGCGCGCGAGACGAGTCCATACCGGCCCCTGAAGAAAAGTGGTGAGTGCGCAGAGGATCATCGGCTGCGAGCGCTCCCCTCCCGAGGAAGACTCTTGCCGCCGATCGCTGAGGAGGCGCGGCCTTTGTCGGAGCCTGGCGCAGTAAACCCTGAGCGAGAGGCCGGAAAATCGAGTGACTGAGGTGGGAGCGCAGCGGAACATCGGACGGAGGCGCCCACAGGCCAGAATAGCGGAGGAGAGGGGGCACCGCAGGGAAAGTAAGCCTACGTGGGACGGCAGGGGAGCGATACGCACTTCCTGAGTTGCCCCCAGGAGGATTGAGCCCATTGGGGACCTCTGGACGGAAGACGAGCAGAGGCATTAAGTCCCTCAACGGGAAATTAAAGAAGGGCTTGAATGTAATTATGGCAGCAATTGCAGATCTAAGGGTCAATCGAACCCAAGCTTGATGCGGTAACCCTAGATCTGAACCTCCTGCGGGCGGGACCTACACAAAATCTGATAAAGTGAACGCGGCAGAGACGGAGGTCACAAATCTACAGACCAGCACGAAACGCCTCTAGGAACAGGTATTGAACCTTATGAAACAGCAAGAAATAATGGCCGCGAGACTGGAGGACCAGGAAGGGAGGGCGCGAAGAAATAACAGAGTGGTGGGGGTCCCGGAAGGACCGAGTGTGGACCTGTTTTTGGAAGAACTAATACTACAACATCTAAAACCAAAGGGACTCTCCGCCTACTTCACGATTGAGGGGGCACATAGAGCCCCAATCCCCAAGCCAAAAGGCGGTGCGCCACCCAGAACAATAATAGCGCGGATCCTCAATTTCCGAGAAAGAGAAGCTATTCTACAAATGGCGCGGATGCACGGATTTCTTCAATACGAAAATGCAACCATTCGGTTCTTCCCTGATTTGTCGTTACAGGTCCAAAGGCAGAGGCGGACTTTCGAGGTGTTTAAGAGGGAGCTACGCAGTAAAGAAATCGAATACATAAGTTGTTCCCAGCTAAGCTAAGGGTCATAACGGAGGGAAAGACCTGGTATTTCAATACGGCGGAGGAAGCATGGGAGTGGCTAGAGGGCTGGCGGGACGCGGCTCCCCGCGAGGTCAGCGACGGGGAAAACAGAAAGAACAGACGTCAAACCTAGCGGACGAAGAGCGCACACAGATGATTGAAATGGACAGTGCACAGCGGATTGGAACACAGAAAGCAAAGAATAACCAACACTGTCACCGACAACCAAGGATCAGTTGATGTGCTGAAACATTGCAACTAGTTATATCCTTTATGAATAAGGGGAAAGTTAAACAACTAGGGGATGCATTGCAAAAGGGGGAGGGGAGACACTTACAAAATACTTTGCTACCAACAGGAACACCAAAGAGACTAAAGGTTTGAAGGGGTGGGGCAGGCGAGGATGTTTACCTAGACTACCAGGCACCGGCCTACCCTGTGTTAGACATTCTAGTTAAAGGGGCGACAGGCGCTCTGCAAGTTCGGGAGGTGGGTGGTTAGTTAAGCCCGCCTAGCAGGGTAGCAGGGAGGGGGGTGGGGGGGGGGAAATACCTTGTTAGGGAATGTGGAGCTGTTTTAGCCACAATGTGTTGGTTTATTGTATATTACAGAATTGTCAAGTTGCAAAATGTTTACAGTGGTCAATACAAGCAGTGGGGTCTCAGCCAATACGATGACCAAAGTAGATTTTGACGACCCTCACTGGGAAGTCCCAGATCCAGGGCCTGAGAAGCAAACAGGATGCCAGGGCGACACTCAGTTGAAAATTCAGACATGGAATGTCAATGGGTTGGGCAAAGCTCGTCAAGACACCTACCAACCCACAGAAAAGCCCGATCTACTAGAGAAGCCACGACGCGGGCGACTGATACCGTTCACACGGAAGCAAATTGGATGCTAACAGCACAACAACTAGTAATGGGCCGTCTACGCACCAACACCCAACAATTCAACACGCACGCTGGCGCCACAGAAACGGCGACCGGAGAAGGAGGCATCGCTTCGGAGACACCGCACATGGCACTTGCTGCCAAACTCGACTCAGTACTTGCAGCGGTCGAAAAGATCGGATCCACTCTTGATCAAACTCACTCATCACTGGAGTCCAAGATTGACAAGGTGACCTCAGACTTTACCCTTCTACGAGCTGACCATCACAGGTTGGGGGATAGAGTGTGACAGCAAGAACAAACGCTCACAGAACTAAAGCCTGTCACGCAAAGTCACACTGCAGCCCTGCAGGACCTAATAGACCGAGTGCATGAGCTGGAGGACAGAGTGGAAGAAGCGGAAGGACGCTCCCGCAGGAACAATATCCGTGTAGTGGGAATACTGGAGGGTGAAGAGGGACGAAAACCAGAAGAATTTACAGAGCGCTGGATAAGAGACCTACTGCCTGCCGACACCCTGTATCCTCAATTTGTGATTGAAAGAGCCCACCGGGTCCCTACGCAGAAGCCCCCACCTGGAGCCCGCCAATGGCCTTTCTTGTTCAAAGTCCTCAACTATAGGGACAGAGACTTGATATTACGTGAAATCCGCAAGACACCAGACATAAAAATAGGCAGTATTCAGATCATGTTCTTCCCCGACTACACCGCGCAAGTTCAACGTCGCAGGAGCGCATACACAGCTGTGAAACGACAGCTGCGTGAGCTCGGACTAAACTACTCTCTGATATTCCCTGCAAGACTGCGGGTAGTTGCAAAAGGAATGGCGCGATTCTTCGACTCACCCACAGATGTTTGGGACTGGTTGGAGGAGTCGGGAACGTGGACAGGGCCCAGACCCTCCGCGGACGCAGAATCACAAAAACCCAACAGAAGACGACAGAATCGTGGAGGACGTGACAGACCCCGGTCAAACACCACTGTAACCACCACTGCCCCCAACATGGAACAGAGGAGAATGGAGAGACAGGAGGCGATCCATGTTGCTGCTGCACTGGGGACTACGCCACAAAACTCTGAACGCCAGCAGAGTCCATCCAGGTCCTCTGACACTGGCTCCTCCACACCCTCCAGACTAGGTGATCCAGATGAGTATCAACTGCCAGAAGTCACACCGCAGACAGCGCATGACATCACATGACTCTGGACAAATTATAGCACGGAACTGGGAACAAGCACACGCAAGTACCTGCCCTCCTGGCAAAAAATGTTGTGTTAAATACTATAAACCCCCTTGTTCAAGTACCCACCCTGTACGGGCGATGGTACTCCCCGGCACACCGCCACAGACAGCGATTGCCCATTGACACAACACAGGTCACACGCGGCGCACACGCTCCCCAGGCGCGACGGATTGGCTAGAGGACTCTCAGTCAAACACAACACCGAGGGTCGACAAAACCCACACCAATCGCACGCACCTACCCCGCAAGCCTTAGCGTCACTGTTACAGCCTCTCAAAAGGCAGTTTAGTTTGGATGAACATCCAGTTGGAATTCGCCCCAGATAGTTATGCATAGTTCAGTTTATACCTATACATTGTTGTTGATAACACTGAGTTGGAGCACACTCACAAATCAGAAACCAACGCCCTGCCCTCCTGTTGCCAGTCTAACCAACCCAAGAAAGAATCATGGTGCAGGTCAACGTAGTCACATGGAACGTGCGCGGCATACACTCACCGGCGCGTAGGTATTCTATCTACTCCTACCTGCAGCGCAGATCCACTGGTATTGCGCTGCTCCAGGAAACACAAGTCTCAGGTAGAGCTGGGGCGCTTGCGTAGTAGATGGAGAGGTCAAGTACACGGTACAAATTATTTGGCTCATGCGCGAGGCGTCCTTATCTGGGTAAGAGCTGGGATTCCCTTCACCAGTGAAAGGGTGTTAATTGATCCTGAAGGAAGATACGTATTAGTAAGTGGAAGACTTATTGGCCAACCGATACTCCTTGGCTCCATCTACGCCCCGAATGTAGGCCAGCCGGCCTTCTTGGAAAATCTCACGAAGATACTAGCCGGGTGGAGCGGAATTCCCTGGCTCCTTGGGGGGGGGGGGGGAGGATTTCAACTCTGTACTCAGTGTAGACCTGGATAGATCGTTCCCGTCCAAGACCACAGCAGCGTCCAATGCACAGGCCCTCACAGACCGGCTGACATACTGGGCAATCACAGACTTGTGGCGCGCCATCAACCCTAACGCCCGTGTCTACTCATACCACTCAGCGGTGCATAGACTGCATGTACGCCTTGATAGAATGATGGGATCCCCAGCACTCCTCCCCCTGGTACACCAGATAGAATACTACAACTTAATTGGGAAATTGGGCAACCCTCTACCCCCACGTGGAGACTCCAAACTGCAGCACTAGAGGACCCAGCATTCCGTTCCTCGTTGTGCACGGCCCTAATCGCATATTTCGAGGTCAATGGTGGAGTGGGAGGCCTTTAAGGGCACTACAAGAGGCCATTGCATGGGTATGACCTGGAACATACGGAGGCCACTGTCTTCCGATCTAAGCAAAATAGAAAAGCAGCTGCTGCGATATGAGGTGGAGGGGAAGATAATGGCAGAGACAAACAACGCCTGGAAGCACTGCGCAAGCAGCACGCTGAACTGTTAGAGCGCCTTCGCTGTCACAATTACACACGGCCAGCACCCATGCCACTGCCGATAGGGCAGGTCGACTCCTAGCCTGACTAATTCGCCAAGAACACACCTGCAAACCCATTGAAGCACTGCAAACCATTACAGGAACATTAATATACGCTCAGCGAGACATCCATGAAGCACTGACAACATTACAGTCAATTGTATCAATCCCAATGCAGCTATGAGCCACACGCCCTGACAGCCTTCTTAGATCGCATACAATTACCCGAGGCAGAGCTGACACATAGCGAGATGCTAGGCGAGCCGATCTCACTTGAGGAGATTGAGGAAGCGATTTCGTCCCTGGCCACGGGGAAGACCCCGGGACCAGATGGGCTCCCAGCAGAATATTACAAGGCGAACCGGGTGACAATAGGCCCAAAACTACATGCCCTCTATACAGCCGCCGTAGACACGGGACGACTCCCCCCCCGTCGCTATGCGAGGCACATCTGATCTCGCTGCCCAAACCCGACAGGGACCCAACTGACATGGGCTCCTACAGGCCCCTCGCTCTACTAAACACCGACTATAAGTTGCTAGCGAAGGTATTGGCCGACAGGTTGGTACAAGTGGTTCCCGCCCTGGTACACGCGGACCAAAATGGCTTTGTGCCAGCTTGCAGCACCTCACTTAATCCACGCCGTTTTTTACGAATAGCCACATATTCGAACGTGCACCAGGCCGAGGGCAGGCTACCTCGTGCTTGATCTCGAGAAAGCTTTTGATTCTCTTGAGTGGAACTACATGTTTACCACTCTCGAGAAGTACAAGCTGGGCCCCGATTTCTTGCAATTAGCCCGCTTGCTCTACACAAACCCAGTGGTGAGAGTAAAGACGGGCCCATACGTCTCAGAGGCAATTCCAGTGCGACGGGGGACGAGACAGGGCTGCTCATTGTCCCCACTTCTCTTCCAGCTTGCAATGGAGCCACTAGCGGAATCGATAAGGACACTAACGCAAGAAGGCATACTGCTAGGTGATGGCATACACAAGGTGTCGCTATACGCGGATGACTTATTAATATATCTTCCGGACATTAGGAATGTCCCAGACAACTTGGCCCAAATTTTAAGGGAGTTTGCGGCCATATCCGGGCTAAAGGTCAATATCAGCAAATCAAAGCTCTACGCCTTTAATGCAGGGATCCCTGACCCAGGCCTCGTGCTCAACGGAGTGAGCGTAACGTGGATTGCAGACACATTCAGCTACCTTGGAATCCGGGTATATTCCCAGCCCACAGATCTCCTTGATGGTAACCTAGGTAGGACGCCAACGGCCATCAAATTCCAGATGCAATTCTGGAGTACGCTTCCCCTCGCAGTGACGGGCAGAGTGGCGTTGGTGAAAATGGTGGCTCTACCAAGATTCTTGTACTATTTTACCAACCTACCCGTCCACATACCGGTCTCCTTTTTTGCTACACTAGAGAAGATAATCAGGCATTTCATATGGGGCCCCAGTCGACACAGTGGCGATTAAAAAGCTGTATCTGCCCAGTGACCAGGGTGGTCTGGCTGGGCCAAGTCTCGAACACAACTTTCTAGCGGCGCAACTCCAATGGGTGGCCAGATGGATAGCAGGCCGCCAGTGTGAAGATACCGCGACCATGCTCCCACCACTTACACCGTCCCAGACACTCCAGCTATTCCACCCTAGCACACGAGCACGACCTCCGGAATATCTCTGGCTGAACATAGCATATAGATGCTTTAGAAGGAGCCTCTACATAACCCGAAACACAACACCATATGCCCAGCTCTCCCTCTAGAGGGCGCTCCTAAAGGGCAGGGAACACTTACCGCAACAGAATTACAACAATGGCACGCGGCGGGGGTACAGACCCTGGGAGACCTTTACCGAGATGGCGCCCTAATTCCCTATGAGACACCGATAGAGGAGGACGGGCTCCCTGCGGGACAATTTCTCCTACACCGGTCTTTGATAGCCACACGTACGGTGCGATGGGGAGACCTAACCACTGAGCCACCCACACACACCTTACCATACAATATTTACACGTAATGGGACAAGGCAAACAACTGACGCGGTGGTTCGCAGCCTCGCTGCGCCAACACGCCGCGATCAATTTAGACCCCCCTCAGAGAAAAATGGGAGCAGGACTTAGGCAGGCAATTCACAGACAAAGAATTGGGACGAGTGCTGGCTAGCCCAGTCCAGATCCCCAGGAACATGAGATTCAGACAAATCCAATTCTACATTACACACAGGGCATATTACACGCCAGCCAAAATCAACAGATATTTTCACCGTACCGATTCTGCCTGTCCGAGATGTTCCACTCTAGACGCAGACTTGATACATATGCTGTGGAGCTGTGGCAGCCTTAGTACATACTGGAGAGAAGTAGCGGAAGCGCTGCATAATTGCACCGAGCGAGAGCTACCCTTTGACTGGCTGTGCACAGATTCCGCAGGACGCGTAACACCAAAGTCACATCCAGATTCTTGGATCTGGGTATAATCGCTGCTAAAAGGCTAATCACGAAAAGATGGAAGGCGTCCGATCCCCCGCACTTGGAGGCTTGGAGGCATTCCACACTTGCATGGGCTAGGGCAGAAGGCATAGCAATTCGCCGTGAAGAAACCACAGGCATTAGGAAAATGCCAATAGCTGCACAATGGGAAGCAATCCTCATAACACTACAACAATACGCAGGCCCGCCAACGCAGCTTCCTCTGACACCTGACGCGGATGGGTAATAATCGCACATGTGAACCGAATCTCTGAGACACTCAAAGACACTAACACCGAAACTGACATTGATATACTGACGCCCAGATACACATATATAGGGTGACTATGGTTAAAGGAATGGGCGCAGGCGCAGTAGGCAACATACCCACACATGTACAGACAGGTGGAGACGCTCCAACTCAGCTCCAAGTTGTATGCCCTTCCCCATTTGCTATTATACGCGCTGTTTTGCATGGTCATTCACACAGTTCCGGACTCTCAATACTACTCTCTGCAGACAATAATTGTAGACATCCTAAAAGAATTGGACTCTAAATGTTGATATTGACTTAGTTCAAGCTATTCGGCATCGTCATGCCTACTTGTCCATTAATTAAATGCTTACAATGTACATATTGTCAAAAGGAACTGTTGTAAAGAAGACTTAGGACACTAAAAGCCAAACATGTAATGCTATTTGTTACTGTTGCCATCACAAAGAAGAAAGAGTATTCGGTTCCCATACTTCTCTCATTCTTGGTCCCCTCCCTCCCTCCCCACCCATTTCCCCAAGGCCTCTATATTCCACCCAGCGGTTGCATATTTTCTCCCATTTCCTTGGGCATCCTCTACTTTCGTAAACTACTTTTTCGGTTGTACAACACCAATCTATTTTGGACTTTCAGTGCCCTGTCTTCGGGGGGAGGTTCGCTCCCCATGCTCTGGCTATATTCCTTTTAGCTACCATTGCTGTCAACATTAGCCACATCTTCTGATACCTTTGCCAGGCCTGATCGTCTGTCACGCAGAGGATGTGCCACCTGGCCTCTGTTGGGATCTCCTGCCCCATGACATCAGACATCACCTTTATCACCTTACCCCAGAAGTGCTGTATGACCGGGCAAGCCCAGATAATATGGAAGAATGTGCTTCTCCGATTGCAGCCTCTGACACACAGGTCTGATGGGGCCCGCCCCAGCTTGCACATCAACACCCCAGTAGAGTAAGATCTGTGCAGGATCCGCTGTTGGACCAGCCGAAATCTTGCTCTGATCGCTACTTCCCTTGGGCTTTGTATTGCTTCTGTCCAGTCATCGTCTTCCAACAATCCGATATCTGATTCCCACGCTTCCTGCAGTGCTCCCAATGGATCAGGTGCGTTTTTTTGTTTTTTTTAAATATATTTTTGTTTTTCGTAAATCGCTAAGGCAAGCATTTGAAGATACGTCAATATTGGAAATCTGATTGGTAATGCAATCCTATTGATGTATACACTATGTTTCTGTGTCCGAAAGGCTGTAAGGAATATCCAACAACGGTTAACTTCTAGACTTCATGTTATTAAGACACCTGTATCTGATACACTGTGTACTGCAACTGACAAAAGTTTAATAAAAAGATGTTTTTAAAAATAAAAAAAAAGGAGATTTTAAGCAGAACACAAAATAAAAGCTTTTTGGGCTTAAAAACATCTGGAGTCTCCTGTCTGAATCAGGTCTGTTGGCATGTATGGTTGTACTGCCACTGCCTCCTCTTCCTATTGCCCTCAATGGTCTTTTATATTGCCACAGCCTCTCTTGCCTGTAGTAGACTATTGGTTTGTTGCCACTGCCTCCGTCTTTCCTGCCCTCCATGGTCTGTTGTGCTGCCACTCCCGCCTGCACAGCGTGGTCAACTTGTTGCCTCTGCACCCTCCTCCATGAGAGGGTCTTATTCCCATAAGAATTATGGTTAGTGCTCTAAACAACTAAAATGAGGATATTTTCTGAGTTCTCTATTAGCAACAAAGCACTTTTAAAGAATGTGCTATCTTTATGGTTTTTTTAATCAGTTGATCACTTGCTTATATGTTACACCTAAGGGAAAGTATGTGGTGTTACAACCAGAGCTGCAGATACTGCAACTGAGGAGCCAGGTTCGAGTTTCGGCATCAGCTGGACATCCTGTGATTCTGGGCAAATCACTTCATCTCCCCATGCCTAAAACCAAAATTAATGTGTCCTTGTGTAATGTAAATGATGCTCATGTAAAGCACTCCTATACCTTTGGGTCAAGTCTGTCAGACTTCATTTTCATATGGATGAGAAGGATAGTGTGAATTCACAGAAAAATATGCTCTCATTTTAGCTTCTGGAGCACATTCCATAACCTCTATGTGGAAATCATGAAAAAAACGTTCTCTCTCAAATAGGATTCTTGAAATCCAAGCAGAAGGCTTTTCCACAAGGTAAAATCACCTTAGAACACAATTTGTAAAATTAGTATGGTTCCATGAACAAAGGATTTATATTGAAACTAAAATCTGTTATCACCCTTTATACGTTTTGTGACCCTGAAAACCTGCCATTCATTACAATGCATTTTAATAGAGGACTCTCTTGTATATTGGTCCCAAGATCTCTGCCAACACTTCCTGTTGAAGTGTTATCAGCCAATCAAATTTCAGTAGGATTTCGGGCTCCCAGATATCTATATTTTTTTTAAACTGAATATCTCTGAAATTACTGAATGGATTTACACCAAATCACAAAAAGCATGCATTCTGTACCAACATCTAGCTTTCTGCCAAATTTCCATTCAGAGGTTTGGGCTGTAGTCGTTGGAGGGAAAAAAAAGAAAGAAAAAAAATTAAAAAAAAAAAAAATCCCCTTTTACATAACATGGGGAAAACGCAAGTTTTGTGAAGATTCGTCAAGCGGCGCCAATGTTATTGGCAAAATAAAAGCTTATCCTATGGAAACTTTGGTACTAACTACTGGCTATCAGTAGGGCAGGGACAGACACACACACACACACACACACACACACACACACACATAATTGCGCGCACAGAACCTTCATTGTGGGGACTTGAACACGTTACTATCCTTGTGAGGACTTGCTCCAAAATTGTCTATTGTGATTGAATACATTCATGAACAGATGGTTAAATGTTTTATTTCAATACAGTACTTAAATTATATGATAGATTATTCATATATGAATAGATGCTTGTGTCATCGGGGCCCACTTAAGATGTCTTTTAATAAGAATGAATTTGTCACTAGAAAAATGTAGAAGAAAAAGTCCATGTAATTAGACTTACATATATTGAGCACATTTGCAGAGAGAAACAAAGAGTTAAATGGTATGAAAAAAGAAAATAATACCTAGACAAAACAATTGGCAAGCCAAAAATCATGCAGAGTGGTCAGGTGAGAAAGCTAGGGTCAGATTACCTAGATCCATTTTCATAAACTTTCAACCAAGACGTCATCTTTGCATGAATAGAGATGGCATGTGAGTATAGTAATGTTCAAGAACTGATATGGACAGTGTGTGATTATAGTGATGGCCAGGTCACAACAGAGATGGTGTGATTAAAGTTATTCCCAGGTCCCCACAGAGATAGTGTGCGATTATAGCCGTGTTCAAGTCCCCTCAGAGATAGCATGTGATGATAATTATGTTGAAATACCAGCATAGATAGTGGATGTTTTCAATCATGCCCAGGTCCCCACAGAAATAGTATGTGATTATACTGATGCCCAGGTCCCCACAGAAATAGTGTGTGATTATACTGATGCCCAGGTCCCCACAGAGATACTATGCGATTATAGTAACGTTAAACGTCCCCTTCAGAGATAGTGTGCGATTATAACCATGTTGAAATCCCTACAGATTTAATGTTTGATCCCAGTAATGGCCAGGTCCCCACATAGATCGTGTGTGATTATACTGTGATGCTCAGGTCCCCACAGAGATGGTGTGTGATTATACTGATGCCCAGGTCCCCACAGAAATAGTGTTTGATTATGCTGATGCCCAGGTCCCCACAGAGATAGTGTCATTATAGTAATGGTCTAGTCCCCTCATAGAAAGTGTGTGATGATAACCATGTTAAGATCCATACAAAGATCATGTTTGATCCCAGTAATGACCAGGTCCCCACAGAGATAGTGTAATCATAGTGATTCCAGGGTCCCCTACAGAGATAAAGTGTGATTATACTGATGCTCAGGTCCCCCACAGAGATGGTGTGTGATTATACTGTTGCCCAGGTGCCCACAGAGATGGTGTGTGATTAGACTGATGCCCAGGTCCCCACATAGATAGTGTGTGATTATATTGTTGGCCATGTCCCCACAGAGATAGTGTGTGATGATAACCATGTTGAAATCCATACAGAAATCATGTTTGTTCCCAGTAATGACCAGGTCCCCACAGAGATAGAGTGTAATCATAGTGATTACAAGGTCCCCCATAGAGATAAAGTGTGATTATAGTAATGCTCAGGTCCCCAGAGAGATAGTGTGTTATAGTTGTTCTCAAATCCTCTCAGAGATAGTGTGTGATGATAATCATGTTGAAATCCTTGCAGAGATTTTGTGTATTTATAGTAATACCCATGGCACTACAGAGATTATATGTGATTATAGTGATGCCCAGATCCCAACAGAGATAGTGTGTGATTATAGTCATGTTCAAGTCCCTGCAGCGATAGTGTGTAATGATAATCATGTTGAAATCCCATCAGAGATAGTGGGTGTTTCCAATCAGGACCAGGTTCCCACAGAGGTAGTGTGTGATTACGCTGCTTCCCAGGTCCCCACAGACATGTCTGATTATAGTAAAGTTTAAGTCCCCTCAGAGATTGTGTTTGATGGTAAACATGTTGACATCCCTACAGCGATAATGTTAGATTCCAGTAATGGCCAGGTCCCCACACAGATAGTGTAACCATAGTGATTCCAAGGTCCCCCACAGAGATAAAGTGTGATTATACTGATGACCATGTCTCCACAGAAGTAGTGTGTGATTATACTGATGCCTAGGTCCCCACAGAGATAGTGTGTGATTATAGTAATGTTCAAGTCCCCACAGTGATAGTGTGTCTATAGTGATGCTTAGATCCCCACTGAGACACTGTGGTTACCAAATCCACTCAGACATAGTGTGCATGATCACAATTTTGTTAGCTTTAGTTTGTAGGTAGAGGTTGGGTTCAACTCATTCAGAAGGACTGTATCCCTGTGGGTGGCAAACTAATGCTCAAAAAAAGGTGCTGATGGGATTGATGGTGTATAAGGCCACTAAGTATTCAAAAATTGGTTTATGGTATTGCGATTATCGAGAAGGTAGGTTCTGACATATAGGCTAGCTCTACTCTGCCCCTACGCTTACTCTAAATATTTTAGAATAACATTTTGTGGCCTTCAAGGACAGGGTACTCAATAGTGTTACTTAAATCGCCACCAAACAATGACTGTGTCAAGAGGTCATGGTTGTTGTTGGAGGGCCTTCAAGTTGATCAGGTGTTGACTAGGCCAGGTTTGGCCCTCATCTTTCAAATGCCAGGAATATCTTGATTCCATCCTCTGATCTTATAAGCCAAGACAACATCCTCACCAGGCTCTTGCTACACCCGTATCACAAGGCTACTTTTTATTGCCCAATAATTACATTTCTCTCTAAACAGCCAAATTGAAATTCTTCAGCTCTTATTCAATAACGTCTAGTTTTTGCGTACTATGGAAGAATGGTATCTTTTCTCTAAACAGTCAATTAATGTGCCCTTGGATTAGAAAGAGGTTTATTCTTAAGCTCCTAAAAACACAAGCGTTGTGGGCAATATCCAATTCTCCAATGCCAAATCTAAACATCCATGTGTCTTCAAATAACCCTAGATTATGATAAAGGCATTCAGCAGCTTCTTTCAGAAGCATGTCTTTAAAGGAAGTGTCTCTCTATTTTAAAACTTCAAAATTGTTTACAACTGCGTTATGGGGAACTGCAATTATGAAACAGTGGAGGAATGTTCAAACACCATTGTGTTGTGTTATGATACATTGTACTTGATTTCTAAAGTGTACATATAACCTTGGGTCTCTTAGTGTTGTTTGCTAAGGATACCACAGAGTGGAGCATCTTAGTCAGTAAATTACCTTAAGATTGTTAAAAAAATGTGGTATGAGAGATTATGGTTTTAGTGGCAAGGCTTTTACGAGTCAGGGAGCGAGAACTGAGAAGTCTTGCCCATTATATGAAGATGTCTTGCATAGATGTACTCTCAGAAGATTAAGGTGAGATGCCCAGAGGGTGCTGCTTGGAGAATACCTGAATTTCAATGGAAAGAGACAAAGAAGATGTTTCAAAAAGGAATGTATACATTGTACACTGGACTTTAAAGCAAATTCTGCCATTCATAGGAAGCCAATGTAAATATGCCAGTAGTGGTTTATTTTTATTTAACTGGAGGCCTGAAGTAATAAGCTGGTTGCTTTGTTTATTACAGATTGAGTTATTGCAGCAAATTGTTATTTTTCCTTCATACCATGCATTGCAATAATCTAATCTATGTCTGCACAGTACAGAAAAAGCCACTCTTCTACCTTCAAGTGTAAGGAGCAGAAGAATAGATTTAAGGTTGTGCATATGAAAGGTAGAAGAAGAGATAACTGAGGAGACTTGGAAATCCATCTTTACTTTAGAATCAACGTTGACTTCTAGGTTTTTAACATTGCCACCTGAGCAACAGAGGGTCTGCGGGAGGTGGCCCAACATTTAGATTACCATATGCAAGAGTTTCCCTTAGTAACTAGATTGCATGTTTTATGCAGGTTGATCTTAAGCCAATTTCTTTCCATCCACTCATTCAATTGAAGAGCTACTCCATCATGGTCATGGACTTTGTGAGAGTGCCACATTTAGATGAAAATTCAATTGAGCGTCATCTGTATCAATGTAGCAATAAATCCAAAAACATCGGATCTGAATATTGAACAACTCTGGTGCTCAAAGGTTGGTGGGGTGACCAATATTGGCAAACAGCAATTTTCTGGGTCCTGTCTTCCAGGAAGGAGGACAACCATTCTAATACTTTGCCAGATAGCCAACGGAGGGTAAGATAGGAGATCACAATGTTATGTCAATAGTGCCAAATCCCAATGAGAGATGGAGAAAAATCAGGGCACAGTGACTTTGTGTATGCTGCTATTTTCAGGTCATCTATGGTAAAGACATGGGTAATCCATTGATATTTGGGTGAAAACAGTTTTGGCACCATCAATGATATGATTGACTTCTGGATATGTGGACACTTGAGTGGCCACAAGATTTATAGGATCTTAATGACAGCCAGTAGGACGGTGATGGTTCTGTCATTACATAGAACATTAGGGTCCAGGTTGGGATTTTTAAGTAGTGGTTTTACTATGCCTTGCTTCAATTTCACCTGGACAATGCAAGATGCTAAGGAGGATTTCATATGTGGTTTTGATAAGGTCTGGAGGTTTATTGAATAGTATTCAGATAGATATTGAGTGTAAGAGAGAGCCTGATGGCTCAGTATGGTCATCATACCCATCCAAAAAAACAACACTTCAGTCATCAAATCAGGTCAATATGGCAAGTACCATGGTGGGCAGCAGAACAGTGTGTGTCTTCTAAATAATTCCCTTCCCATCAATAAGTCTGCACTATGTATTCCATCAGAACATTGACTACAAAATATTGAGGCCTACATATTGAGACCCAAAATATCAAGAATCCTAATATAAATAGATAGTACAGGTTTACTATACTTCACTTTACATCGATGAACCTTGAAGAAGCAATGATGCAAACTATACTTAAGCTATATCCACAAACAGCCATGCAAGGATGTTCTGACATTTTAACCAAAGCATTTGGCGACACCTCCAACAATCTGTACTAAGTGTAGAATATACAACAAACAGCCAATTTGCCTTTGAATTAAAAAATATATTGCACTACCCTTTGTACCTGTAACAGAGTTAGCTAACTACTACAACTCATTAGAAAGTCCTTTGTACCCACAAAACAAGTGCAAACGAATGGCCTGATTAAAAGATTGTCCGTCCAACTGCCGGACCGCCATTGTGGCGGTCAGGACAATGCCACCAAGCCTGCAACTTACCGACCGCTGTATTATGACAACACCACCGGGCTGGCGGTGTTGTCTCGGTGGTGCAATGGCGGCAGCTTGCTTTGGCTCTTACAGAGCCTGAAGGATATGCTGCCGCGTTGGCTGAGCCACTTGCACGTCGGTGCACTCTGTGCCACGCACCATGTCATGTCCCATGGATACACCCCATGGGTAAAAACTACCTGCAGCCCTATGTGGTGCCCCTTTCCTAGCCTTTCTGCTGATATTGTCATGGCGGGGTCCCTGTCATGAAAAGGTCTGCAGTAAGGCAGGTCATGATCAGCACGGCGGTGCTGGCATCGGCAGCGCCGCCACAGTCCATTGCTTTCCTACCGTTGCCCCATTGGGACCCAGGATCCTGGCGGTGGTCTTGTGTCGGGCTGGTGGCAGTCCGACTGCCAAACTCATAATCGGGCAGTCCGACCGCCACGACGGGTACGGCAGTCTTGGGACCGCTGTACTCGTAATTGGGCCCCAAGTCCCCTAATGGACTACTTTAAAGACACTTGGGTTGGCAGACTGCAATGTTCTGCACACAGATGCCAACCCAAATTCCATGTTGGAAGGTCTATGACACCACCATGGCTCAAGATGACAAAACTAACAGTGCAGTAGAGGATGGCACAATGCCTTCCAATCTACATTACAGGAACCTATCCTACACTCTACAAATTCATAGAAGGCCTACAAAAAGAACACAGCTACCAACAACAAAGAATGGAGCAATCATTGACCCAAACTAAACTTAAAATTAGCAAACAAAACATGCTAAAATTTAAAGGAAAATTATTTATTAAAAACAAAGGAGTACACTAAGAATCAATAGCAAAAACCCTTTATAAAAAAACAATCTACACACTAACCAATAAATCCTGTCAAAGGTGTACACCAGCATAACTGAAATATTTTATCTAAATATAGAATAAAAATAGCCAAAAAGACTGATACATGAAAAATAATGTGTTTTTTAATTAGTTACAAATTAAGAAATTACCAACCACAAAGCACAAAATTACAAATAAAATTAATTGGAACCAAGAATATGCATGGCATAGAAATGTAAATATAAAATAACTCCTAAAAGTTAACTACACATACATAATAAAATCTTTTCCCACCCACAAATAATTACGTAAATAAAACTTACTACTCTGTAGCTATAGATCTTCATCAATATCCATTTTGTCAAAAGATAATCAGCAAAAAGGGGAAAAAAATCTAAAACAAGGCCAAATAAATGCAAAAATAAAACAAGTGCAATGCAAATCCAACAAAGCAATCAACATTATAAGGAACCATAAAAACCTGAAAAATTGTATAATTTTTTTTTTAAAGCAAACACTCCAGGAAATCAAAAATGTAATTATATGGTTTACTAAGAACCAATATAATTTTCTTTGAAAAAAATGCAAAATCCACAGGTTTGTACGATAACTTCGGATCAGTAAACATGTAAAAAACATACAATACCCACCTAGAGAAACACTATCTTCAAACATAATATAAACATTTAAAACTATGCAAAACGCATAGCATAACAGTATATAAAATAACAATACAGTACTACCAAACTCTAGTTAGGCCTAACACACAGCACCATTTAAAAAATAACAAACAGTATGATTTAAAAAACAAAAAGGTTAATACCAACACTATTCCTACCATTACCTAGTCCTACCTACACCCTTCACCCCAAAACCCTATAAACAAAACCTTAAAAAATGTTTTACCTTATCCAACAAGCAGCAGTGCAACTCCCCACCAGGAAAAAAATTGAAAAATGGCGCAATATACTACAAAAGTAGAGTTGGTAGTAAAAAATGGCCACTAAATGAAAACAAAAAATACCATCCCTCTGTAGAAAACAGTGGGACTTTAAATAAAAATGATTTAAACTGTTTAAAGAATGTTACAAATGCAAAACATGATAATAAATGTTAAATGAAAATAAAAAACAGTTATGTAAAGTATAAAATAAAGAATACTATAAAAACAAAATAATAACATAATATAGTGGTCATAATATACTTAAAAACCTATATAAAAGATGTTTGGAAATAATTATGTTGGCCAAATCCATATACCTGAGAAAATAAAAATGTACCATATTGAAACAATAGTGTAAAAATAAAAAAATGTTGAACAATGTTTTGAAAGACTATATAATTTGTATTTTATTTCCTAATGTTTTAAAACATTGTTAAAAAAAAAAAATCACAAAATGTTTTTCTCATGTGTAAAAATATATGTCATAAAAATGTACACATACATTGAATAAATGTTGAAAAATAAATAAAAATCACAAACTGTTTTATGTACCTTTATTAATAAAAAATGCAAATATTAATATTGTATGTGAAAAATACAATACTTAAAGTGTTCCAATTAATACTTACTCTTTAGTAAAAGAAAATATTACACTAACATGTTCTATAGTAAAATGATTATATTAACTACTATTACTTCGATTAAAACCATTTTGGAGACTAATTTCTGTACTAAAGAGACCAGAATTCATGTAACCCATTAAAACAAAGATGTGGTACACTAAAGAGGTGAAATTTACTAACCACACTCCAATCTTAACCATTTAGGGGAAGGCATTACACACTAAAGGGGTAACATTTAATATTCCTGCATCAATCTCAACCACTAGGGAAAGGTGTCGAACACTAAAGGGGTGTCATTTTCAATGTAAGCCATTTTGTGGAAGGGTTTGGACACTAAAGTGGTAAGAATTGCTAGTCCCAGTCCAATTTAAACATTTAGGGTAAGGAGTTGGACACTAAAGGGGTGTTATTTACAATTCCCACTCCAATCTAAACAATTTAGGAGAGAATGTTGGACACTAAAGAGGTAACATTCACTATCCCACTCCAATCTAAACCATTTCAGGTAAGGTACTGGGCACTAAAGCGTTGATATTTACTATTGCCACTCCAATCTAAAACCACTTAGAGGAAGGGGTTGTACATTGAAGGGGTGACATTTACTATTCCAACTCCAATCTGAACCACTTAGGGGTAGGAGTTAGACACAAAAGGGATGACATTTAGTATTCCCACTCCAATCAAAACAATTTTGGGGAAGGTGTTAGGCACTAAAAATTACATTTACTATTCCCGCTCCATTCTAAGCCATTTAAGTGAAGGTATTTAAGAGTAAAGGGTTGAAATAAACGTTATTCACTCCTACCTATCCAATTTTTTAAATGTAATTAGCACTAACAAATATTAAAAAATATATAAATAAAAAAACAAATGTGTTAAAAAATTTCAAATATCGTTATTATTTATAAAAACATTTCTTCAAAAATAATATATCCACTACATAACATATTAACCTAAACTAATAAAATTATTAAGCAACGTAAATTAATAAATTATATATTTCCCAAAAAATATGATTAAAACATATATAATATAGTAATTCAGACTTATTCATAAATACTTTTAATTAACAAAACATTATCTGATTAAGCATACTACAAATACATTTGTAAAAAAACATTTGTAGAAACGTATTTTAAGTTTTAAAAGATCAGTTATACCGAAAACTATAACACTATATATTGTTTAAATAAATGAAACCTACATTTCATTTTATACAACATAGGTAATACAAAATTAATCACATAATCATATAAAAAAGTAAATCTTTTAATAAGTTATATATCAAATGTATATATACACAATAGTTATATAGACAAAGACAACAAATAATTATTTCAGCATTAAATTATTGTTTAATACAACTACGCATGCCTTTAATTACATTATTTTATGATTACGATTTTATAATTATTTAATTATAAAGAATAGTTACAACAATTTATAATTTTTCAAAAGTGCAAACAAATTAAAACTAAATATTAACACTAAAATTAATACACAACACTAATAAAATAGTAAATAAAACATAATACATTATCCATAAATATGATATTACGAACAACAATATTTTCTAAAACATTATTTGTCACAGCAATATAAGAAATAACACTTAAAACAATATTATCACCTGTGATATTGCTGCCCACAATGTTTATGTATCAGAATATATTTTTGTTTTAAATATTTCTATTTTGCTTAAAAAAAAGCTTTTTGCATTAAGATCACTCTGTAACTCCGCTTGCTATGCTGTACAGCGATTGGCTAGTCTTCTTGGCTCTCCTATTCTTGCCGCATGGCAAATTCCTCTGCTGGTGGCCACTGAAAGAGAAATGTCCAGGTGGCGAGCCCACCTACATACCCCCGTCAACCCCCCAGGAAGGAAGTGACGTTATATACCCGGGTTTAATGGGGAGGTGCAATCTTGCATTGACCGTGGCTTCCATTCTAAGGGGATGATTATGACTCTGGCGGTGCTGGACTGGACCGCCAAGCCAGCGCCCCGCTCTCGCACCTCCAAAGTCGACCGCCGGCTGCTCGCCAGATTATGAGTTTTCTCCTGGTATGGTGGGCGTTCCTTTGGTGTTCCCACAGCACCTCAATAGAAGCACCAGAAACCCACTGATAAGGCCAAAAGAAGAGATACTGTGCCACATCATAACACAGAACCATAATCGATACAAAGCAAACTCTAAAGGCAGTAATAACCAGGTATGAAAGAACAAACGTACTTACTAGCATGAATGAGGGAAGTGTCACATGACCTCGAATCGGGTCTGACGACCCAGGCTCGGGTGAGAGGCCAATGCGCGCACAGCGGACAGTGGCATCCAGTGAAATGAAAGACATTGGAATAGTGGAAAATGTCAATGGCTCTAGAAGGGTGAATGAAGTATGATGCAGCTGTGTTTCTGAAACCACCACTGCCTTTCAACACTCAGTGGAGGCTGGCAGGGAACATGGGTGGCAAGGCGTGGGGGGAAGTTTGAAAAATAAATAAATAAATTTTAAAAAAACACCTTTTAAACGTCCATCTCTCTGTTGCGTTGCCGCTCTTCTTGGAGAGGTCCGAACCAGGAAGCACCCAGGCTCCCCATAGCCAATCACAATGCTGCAATGCAGGGAGCCTGTGCATGTTCCTCACCAGGCTGTGCATTACAGCCTGGTGGGGAAGATGCAAAGTGCGCATGAATCTTTGGCCAGCCCATGACAGCCGGCCAAACAGTCATGCGCACTTGGAGTGTGCAAACCACTCCTTCCCCTGTGACCCCAGCCCCGATCTAACCCAGTCCTGTAGCAAAAAAAATGAAATAATAATAACAAGGTTATTATCATTTTATTTATATATTTTGTTCTGCTCTGTGAGCAGTGGGGTGATGCTCCTCCGCCTTAGCAGAGGAGTCGCTCCTGTCAACACTGCCAATTAAGAGCACCAGGTGGACTGCATGGATTGAGACATTCGATGACTTCATAGATGCCCTAGAAGTAGATAAGAAAACCATTAAATATTTATAAGAACCTTGCTGGTGACAGAGTAAAAAAGTGCTGAAAAGAATCTTGCAGACTAATGCAATTGTAACGTCAGATCAAAGAAGCATTGGGAGCCAAGTTTAATCCGATGCCGAATATCAATTTTTACACAAGCGAGACAGCAAGCTGGAATAACCATAGATGAATTTGTTGAGACTTGATGTGCTTATCAAACACTGTAACTTTAGTGAATTTAATGATGAAGAAGCCATACACCTCAGAGTCAATTATGACTGTCTTTCAGACTCTTTCAGAAGACGCATGTTGAGAGAGACGTTCAGTTTAGAGAAAGTACTAATGGCTGCAAGGGCCAATGAAAGAGCGGATCAACAAGATGCTTATATGGAAGCGGGAACTGTGAAAAATTATTCAGAGTTGTTCATGAAAAGTGAACACAAGCACAGGGTAGATGCATGCAAGTCGACGTCTCCAAAGAAGAAAAAGATGCGTTTCCGATGTGGGTTTTCATTTCATCATGAAGGCAAAAGTCCAGCCATAGGACAGACATGTAAAGGTTGTGAAAAAGAAAACCACCTCATAACGGTTTGCAAAGTGAAATAGAAACCAAGTACGTCACAGCGAGAAGAGAAATGGATGACAGAGGGTTCCAGAAGCATTCTCGCCTTGCCCACAAGGCGAAAAAGCAACATCAGTTATGAGAAGTAGAAACCAGGCAAAGAAGATAGTCATTAAATTCATCCTACAGAGGATCTTCAACATCAGTATCAAGCACCGATGAAGAATCTGGATGTGCGATGAAGATGTCGACCAAGGAACGACAGCCACATGTAGGTTTGCTGCCTGCAAGAAAGAACAAAAGACTAAGGCAAACCACCAAATGAAACAACCAAATTCATTTGGACACTGCCCCAAGATTACAATAAAGGTTGCCCCATAACTATTATCTTGGACAGTGGTGCATCAATTAACATAATGCCAATCTAAAAGCTCAATAGCCTGTCTCTTTTGCCACGCTTCAACCAGTGAAACACGTAGGTATACACTTGGGCTGCGTCTAAACCATTGCAGAGTCAAGGGTCATTTACAGTGACAATGTGACATAAAACAGTATCAATGCAAGGGCCAATTCATGTTCTTAGAGGGACTTAGTCTAGTGAATGCATACTCAGTTTTGCCACTGCTGCTGACATAGGACTGATATCTCTCAACTACAACCTCCACTCTCAATCTGAGGTTGTGAGTCAGTTCCCGTCTTTGTTTCAGGGCCTAGGAAGGCTCAAGACAATGAAAGTGCGACTTCACATTAATGAAGACATTTGCCCGTTTGCCCAGCGGCACCGCAGAGTCACTCTTCACTTGCAAGAAACGCAGTCGAAGCACAACATCATTGAGTGCTCCACTGGTCCTACGACATGGGTTTCGCCTATAGTGGTGGTGCCAAAAAAGGACAGTGGAAGTGTCGTGTGCATCTGTGTTGATATGCTCCAGGCCGATAAAGCAATCGAGAGAAGGACATCATGGTTCACACATCGCGGACATGAATGGTGTCAAAGTCTTCTCCCGTCTGGACCTAAACCAGGGATATCATCAACTCGAGTTGGAGTTCAGTGCATCCTTGACCCCCTTACTAAATGAGATCACGAGTTCAGGGGTCTTTCCATTGTGTTGGAAAAAGGCATGTATCAGACCTATTTTAAAAAAGCCCACGCTTGATCCCCTGGAGACCAAAAACTATCGTCCCATATCCTGTCTCCCTCTACCCTCCAAGATCCTGGAGAAAGCTATGAACTCAGAATTGACGGAATACCTGGATCAAAATGACATCCTTGACTCTACTCAGCATGGTTTTAGAGCTCGGCACTCTACTGAATCAGCCTTGATTATGGCGACAGAAGAGATCCGCAAGGTGATGGATGGAGGGGGTAGGGCCGCCCTTATATTGCTTTACCTAACCGCAGCTTTCGACACCGTAAACCATGCAGTACTGGTGCGAAGGCTGAAGGCGGCTGGCATTTCGGATAAGGCCCTAGCCCTATTAACATCATACCTGGCATCCAGGGAACAATTAATTCACTGGGATGGACTTCAGTCAGGAAAGTTCACTATCCCATGTGGGGTTCCCCAGGGTTCGGCCTTGTCCCCCACCATGTTTAATTTGTATGTCGCCCCACTGGGAAGACTAATAAAAAATCACGGCCTTATGCTCGTGTCGTATGCGGACGACACCCAGTTAGTGGTATAGGTTACGCAAAGCGTGGATTTGACGGCGGAACGGTTCCGTAACTGCCTTACAGCACTGATGGCATGGATGAATACGAACTTTCTGAAGCTTAATACGGAAAAAAACAAGGTTGTAGAGTTCGGTCAGAAACCTTCGGTTTGGAGCCAATTATGGTGGCCTCCTGAAGCCGGAACGTGCCCTGCCACTGTGCCTAAGGCTAGGAATTTAGGCTTCCTGATCGATAAAGATCTAATGCTTGCCCCTCAAATAAATCAAGTGTCTTCGACCTGTTTCTTTACGCTGAAAGTGTTGCGCAAGATTCTTCCTTTTATCCCTTTTTCATTAAGGAAAATGGTAGTCGGAGCACTAGTTTTGTCAAGAGTAGATTACTGCAATGCTCTATACCTTGGAGCAGGCGCAAGGCAGTTTTCCAAACTCCAGTCACTACAAAATGTGGCCGCACGGGTACTGCTTGATCTACCCAGGCACCACCCTACGTCCGCTAGCATAAAGCAGCTCCACTGGCTCTCTGTTCGACGGCGAGTGAACTTTAAGGCCCTCTGCCTAGTGCATAAAGCCCTTTACGGAGGAGGTGCGGAGGACATACTACCATTATTTCCTCGATATGTGCCACTACGCTGCCTAAGGTCTAATAAAACTGGACTGGTACATCTCCCCAACATTAGAAGAGTTAGGTGGGGAGGAAAGGGTTTCTCATTCCAAGCTGCCAAATTGTGGAACTCCCTCCCCGTACAGATGAGACTACAGTCCAGCAGGACTCTTTTTAGAAAAATGATAAAAACTTGGCTCTTCTCTAAGCTTTAGCGTTGTTAGCTCCTTCTGGATTGCACAATATCTCAGCGCTAAGACGCCTCGGCAATAGTGCGCTTTATAAAATATTCAGTCAGTCAGTCAAGAAAACTGTAGGTACATCACTACTTTTCGACTCATGTTGGTTTGTTCAGACATAAAAGGATGAGCTTTGGAGAGTCGTCAGCTGCAGAAATATTTAAGGATGTTATACGTCGAATAATTCAACTTGTCATGCATGCTTTTAATTACAGTGATGACATACTGGTATTTAAGGCAATGCAAAAGAAGCATGATAAGTCTCTCACACAAGTGTACCAGTTACTTGCTGATGCAGGTCTCACTTTGAATGCAGCAAAGTGTGAGCTTCACAAGACAAAACTTAAATTCTTTGGGCACATATTCTCTGATGGGGGAATGACTCCTGACCCAGATGAAGTGCAAGCACTGTCAGCTACTCCCCTCCCCCCCCCCCACCCCTCAAAATGTCACTATGCTGCGATCCTTCTTAGGCATGGCCAGTTATTCCTCAAGGTACATTTGTGAATTTGCTACTGTGAGTGCCCCATTGAGAGACTTGACGAAATGAGATGCCCCTTTCCAGTGGTCTGCTGAATGTGATCAAAGTTTTTAAAAAAATGAAACATGCGATTGAGACTGCAACGAGATGGTCTATTTTGACCTCAAGTTACATACTGAGACCATAGATGCAAGCCCGGTGGGGCTGGGGCCAATCGTTGCTCAACATAATGGTCATCTGAATGCTCAGAGCCACATTGTAGCCTATGCCAGTCGATGCCTGTCTGAAACAGAGCGACCTACTCTCAGCCAGAGAAGGAGTCTGGCTGTAGTGTGGACCTGCGAACATTTTCATGTTTCCCTCGCATTGAGAGGTGGGGTTTGTAACTGAAAGAGTATGACTATGCAATTGAACACAAGCTGGGTAACGATTAGCACCCTGCTGATCACTTTTCATGAGTACTGTTACATCTGCACAGTTCAACACCCTAAATGGCTGAGGAGTACATTAACTTCATTGTGAGGTCCAGCACGTCAGCAACCCGATTCATTGAACAGATTATTGCTGCTACTAATGCTGATAAGAACATGCTTATCCATAAAGGCATCATTTAAACTCTTTGTGGAAACAAATGCTCAACCTTTTACTGACAAAGTTGAATTTCAAAAATTTAGACATGTATAGGAAGAACTGTCCATTACCAGGGAAGGTGTTGTATTGAGAGGCTTGAGAATCATCATACCTGAGCGCCTAAGACAGCAAGTCATTGAAGTAGCCCATGAAGGACATTGTGGCATTGTAGCCACCAAAAGAGACCTAAGAGACAGAGTGTGGTTCCCACGCCTAAATGAGCGAGTTGAGAGGGAACTAGAGGAGTGCCATCTTTGCAACTGTCTTTCCCCCAAAGTGACACAGCATCCATTGACAATGTCTGAACTCCCTGCACATGCTTGGGAAAGAGTTGCAGTTGATTTATTTGGGCCTTTAGGAAGCAGACATCTCATGGTAGTCAGGCTTTTCTTTAGTAGAGGAGTTATCATCAACAACCCATGACAAGGTCATCGAACGGCAGAATGATATCTTTGCAGCATGGGGTATCCCCGTTTTTCTCAAATCAGACAATCCGCCGTTCAATAGCAAAGACTTCAAGGAGTTTCTGGTCAGACTAAATATCAAGCATCAAAAGAGCACACCTCTTCAGCGTGCATCAATGGAGGGAATAAAGTTAAAGCAGTACTTTGTCAAGCCCTCCATGCTTCTCGTTCAACTCCTCACTCCACAACTGGTGAGAGATCTGCCACCTTGCTGTTTGGGAGAGCCATCGAAACCAAACTGCCACAGTGGACTGTAGACCGATTCTTAATTGTTGACCAGGTTTGTGTCACAGACACGTCTCGAAAGTGCCAGGTGAAAACATATGCTGATCATCATCGACAAGCTCAGGAAACAGTCTTCGATGAAGGTGACTGGATCCTGGTCAAGAAGACTCAAAAGCAGAAACCAGACAATCCATTTGCTGTCGATCCTCTGAGGGATGTGATGTGCAAAGGACACATGGTGACAGTACATCGTCCTGGAAAGTCCATCACACGGGACTCGTCACAATTAAGCACCTACCGCGATATTCGTCAGTTCCTGCAATAATGAATGAGGCAATCACGCCTGACGGTCCAGATCAAGCAGCAGAACCTGTGACATCTCAACCATGTCATACCACTCAATCTGGCTGACTAGTGCAAGCGCCTGGATGACATATTGAAGAAATATGATGTGGCTGTTTGGGACCCTTGCAGTTCTGGGCAGACTGGTTTTATTAATTGGTTATGACGTAATGAGAGTGCAGTGTGTGATCGTATGCTGAGGAATAAAGACATTATTACAGAGCTCCGTGTGTGGTGTATTCATTTGCATGCTCCTGGGCTGGAAAGGATGCCTCAAATTCGCCAAAATGTGTGGCAAAGACCAGACATCTTCAGCTCCAATAGAGGGAATTTTATAAGAGATAAACATAGCTGGCTCCCATAGCCCTACCAGCAGTAGAAGGTATGGCCTGCTGAAAAAAGGAATAAGGACTTCAATAAGGACTTTTTTTTATCATCCTGGTGTCTTGGCAAAAGATAATATCATGTGCACTAATGAATGTCAATCAGTCTGCATTTTATACTTTGGTATGGGCATCAGCAATTTTCCAAGAGATAAGATTCTATCAATCAATCAGTAGATTTGTAGAATGCTACTTGTCACCCACGAGGGTATCCATGTGCTAGCAGGGTACAGTTGATTAGCTGCCTAGGTAGGAGAAGGAGCGACCTCCACATCTGCTGCATCGGATACAGGAGGTGAGGGTTAGTGAAAGGTACCTGGAGCGGAGCTGTCTGCTAAGATGATGGAAGTTCAGTGCGGTGGTTTAAGTAGGCGGGTCCGCAGTTGTGTAGGGTCTTGTATGTGTGGGTCAGAAGCTTGAGTTGGCATCTTTTCTGTACAAGGAGGCAGTGGAGATCCTTCAGGTAGCAGTGACATGGGTTTGACTAGGGAGATCCAGGACAAGTCTTGCTAAGGCTTTCTGTATGGTCTGTAGTCGTTTGAGGAGGTGAGATTCGATCCTTGCATAGAGAGCATTGCCGTAGCCCAGTCAGCTGGAGATGAGTGCTTGGGTGATGGTGCGTCTTGAGCTTAGAGGTAGCCATTTGAATATCTTACGAAGGATGCGGAGGATGCAGACGCAGGATGAGGAGACGAAGTTGACCTGAGTTGTCATGGTTATCTTGTTGTCTAGAATGATGCCTCGTTTCCTAGCGTGGTCAGTGAGGGTAGGAGTAGGTCTGAGATCTGAAGGCCTCCAGGATGCGTCTCATGGGATCTTTAGTTTCTGAAAATTAGTGCCTGTGTCTTGTCCATCTTGAGCTTCAGGCAGTTGTCCTTCATCCAGCTGGCGATGTCTGTCATCCAGTTGTGGAAGTTGGTGTTGGTGGTGTCTTCGGAGAGGGAGAGGATGAGTTGTGTGTCATCAGAGTAGGATATGAATGAACCTGTTGGTTTTGGTGATGCTGGCCAAAGGTGTCATAAGTGTTGGAGGGTAGGGCTCAGTGAGGCTCCTTGGGGTACTCCACAGATGATTTCCTTGGGTTTGGGTGTGAAGGGGGAAGTGGAAAACTTGCATTCTTCTGGTGAGGAAAGATGCGATCCACCTGAGAGAATCTCCTTGGATGCCTATGTTGTGCAGCCTTAGGATGAGTGTGTGGTGGGAGACCGTATTGAACATTCAAGCCCTTCATGTTTGTAGATGACAATTGGCTTGTAGATTGCTCAAGTATGGTCTTATCAGATTGACAAAACTGCAGGTGGGGCTAGACCCTCTGAGTCTAGCTGAGGGAGGGTTTGATCCTTCCTCGTAGGAGAATAAAGTAATTCATTAGCACTATATGCATTGAGGGGCTCAAAACGATTCCTTCAGGGCACATAGCTGTCCTAATTTCCATTCACAAACCTTTGCCCCTGTGTGAACTATTCAGGCTCACAACAATATTTCATTTCACTTTGGATGAGAGTTCTGAGTCCTGAGGAGAACCCTGTTAATTCACATCATTTGGTTCGAAACGCGTCGACTAATATTAACCACACAAGTGTGCTCTAAAATAGACTACGTTGGCTCATTTTGTATAACTTTGTTAAAAATCATCCAAAGCTAAATGAAATATTGTTGTGAGCCTGAATAGTTCACTGTCTGGCTTTTGCCCCGATTAAGGTTGCTCTTCTGTTTGTTAAAAAAGTATCAAATTTCAACCTACAGGGCTGTTGAATTTGTTGTATATGTTGTGTCTATGTCATGTCCAACAATGTAGTTTGTGGCGTTGAGTATTTTTGAAATTTGATTCACTCCAATGCTGTGTTCTTCTGTGAATTTTTTGTATGTTGATTTTTTAAATTAGGAAAATTGATGGGTATTTGAAAAAACCTATGAAAACATATTTTCACAAACAAAGGTAAAAATTGAAAGAAAAAATTAAATTATGACCTATGGTCACATCAAGTGTCATGTGTGATCATGTGAAGTGAAGAATAACTGACATCAGTATTAGCATGTGTGTTGTTCTGTACTTTTAGAAAGTTGGCATTTTCTTACTTTAATAAAATAAGTGTATGTGCGAAGTGCACTCCTGGCTATTGATTTATCAACTACTACAACGCCTTGAGACCCTCACGGGTGAGTAGCGCGCTTTATAAACCCCTGATTGATTGATTGACTTTTGTGATTGTTTTCCAACAGTGCAACACTGTAATGTATGCTGTCAAACATACAAGCTATAATGACAATGCAATAAACAAGTCAATAGACCTGAGCACAGTGTGCACTGTTCACCGTTATATAATACAAAACTTAAATGCTTTTCATCAATATCAAAATGACCATTTTTACTCTCTCAACCTTTTTACTTTTTTATACTTCTTGTTGTAAATCCATTAACAATCATTAATATACATACAATACAGTACCATATTTTGATACAGACTTTCTTAATAATTAAACTGTTTTACAGTAAACCAATCTTAATTTTCAAGCAGCCCAATGCATTTTGGGACTGAAGTCCCTTCTTCAGGGGAAAATTTAATGATTACTGTATCGAATCATGCGTTAGAGGAGAAGCCTGAGCAGGACAACGGGAGAAGATGGTCAGTTATGCAAGAGGAACATCCACGGTAGACAGTATTCACGCGAGCAGGATTACACAATCAACCGCGAGACTTTGGCATACGCTAACCAAGAAGTATAAAAGAGTAAAAAAATTGAAAGAATAAAAATGGTCATTTGGATGACATTGATGAAAAGCATTTAAGTTTTGTATTATATAAAGGTAAACATTACACACTGTGCTCAGGTCTATTGACTTGTTTATTGCATTTTCTTACTTTAACCATTCTGTGCCTCTGCCTATCTCTGAATACACGTCTGGGATGGGTGACAGCTGGGTTTGTGCCTTACCTCTAGACAGTCACAGACAACGGGAGCGGAGGTGTGCCTGATGGGCCATTCACATCCTGATGGGTCATTTACATCCTGATGGGTCATCCTGGGTAAGATTGGAGGAAGGAGCTTACACTTGCACCTGAATAGTGCTGTGTCTGTCCCCACACAAAGAGCTGACTACCTCCCTGTAGTACGTTTGGAGCCAGAGCAGGAAGGGTAAGGACTTTGTGCACATCAAGGGCCTCTTTTTGAAGTCTCTCCAACTTCAGAGGCACAACTGGGTATAAGTATTCCACCCCTTACACCACCAACTCAGTACACTTATGGACCTGAGAGCACTCTGCCAAGAAGATGGACTGCTATGCTGCTGAAAGGGCTGCCACTCTGCTGGGCTCCTACTTTGCTGTCCCTGCTCTACTGCCTTCCTTGCCTGTTAGTAGAAAGGGCTGGCCCTGCATCTCTACATCCCCAGAGCCAAGTGACTCCAAGGGCTTGCCTCCTGTTCTGAAGTCTCAGGGACATTAAAGACTTGATTCAACCCTCCTACAGCCTCTGGACTCTGCCAACTGTGAGTCCTGCCTTGCCAAGTGGTGCCAAGCCAGTCCTGGGTCCATGGAAGTGGTTTTCTTTACGTTTTTCTGCAAAAATCCATGCATTGCTTACTTTGTGTCCGTCGGACACGGCGTATTCTCT
Source organism: Calotriton arnoldi (assembly GCA_963921515.1). Taxonomy (NCBI): domain Eukaryota; kingdom Metazoa; phylum Chordata; class Amphibia; order Caudata; family Salamandridae; genus Calotriton; species Calotriton arnoldi. The sequence goes on along the minus strand of CAWUFW010001079.1, from coordinate 2,076,022 downwards.
TCGACGTCGATGCATCAATGCCGACAGCACGGCTCAACGATGACGCATTGCCTTCATTGCCAGGGTTTCACTGCAGATTGATCTCCGAACTGTGTCACTTGGAACTGATGCATCGCCTACAATTCAATGGATCGACGCCAATTCATCACCTCTGACTGCTCCGTGCACCTTGCTCCTTGACGTCGACGCTCCCTCCATGAAGGTCCTGTTATCAGATGGGCCTGCCTGGCTTCTGTATCCGACCCACGCTCCATTGCGGTTGGCCTGACTTTTCCGACTTGACCTGGTCCAACGTGACCAAATAGCCCCAGTTGGCACTTTACATTTCTTAACACTATATTTTAAGATATTCTTTAAAATCTCATAACTCCAGTTCTACTTATTAAATGTTTGTCCTTTTTGTCTTGTTTTTTTCATTACATTACGCTCTATTGTTCCAACTTGGTGTGGGTTATTTTTGTGCTGTGTTTTCACTGCATTACAGCATTAAGTTTTGCACAAACACTTTACACATTGCCTCTTAAGTTTAGCCTGACTTCTCTGTGCCAAGCTCCCAGAGGATGAGCACAGGTTAATTTAGGGCATGTATCTGGCTTACCCTGACTAGGATTGTGGTTCCTGCTTAGACAGGGTGCATCCCATGCCAACCAGAAACCCAATTTTTAACAGCATGCATCACCCTTTTACAAGCAACACCCTGATTTAGGTGTATCTAATTCAAATTACCAAGCCCCTCATCAGATTGTTAACATTTTACAGTTTCAAGTCAGTTACATTATATCCAGTTTAAAGAAGTAATGGTAAGCAATCTCACCGAGGTCTGTGGCATTCTGTTAGTTTCCTGCACTTGTTATTCTTCCACACTTGCATACTTTTTGCTTGAGAAATTTGTAGGAGCCGCAACACACAAGCATTTTGTAAACAAGTACATTGCTTAGCCTTTTCTTGTGAGTTCTATGAAACATTGCACAGGTAACTCACAAGTATTTTGAGTGTGGGTGCATACTTTGTGTAGCTTTTTCTTGCAAATGATTTAGCACCAATATGAAATGAACAAAAAAAATCCAAAAGAATTACAAATATCAAAAGGAAGCACTGCTTGTGCTGGTAGTCTGAATTTTTTTGTGTGATTTATGTGAGAATTATTTCGAGTTTGAGAGGAAAAATCGGTGTTACTTTGGAAACCCTGTGTATATACAGGTATCCATCCAAGGTATTCCCAGTCCCAAAACAATGTTACAAAACATGATAGCTTTTCACAAGACAATAATTATATATTTTCATAAATTTCAAAATAACTAAAGAGGAACACAGCAATGCCAGCCATTTAGACTTTGACATACAAATCAAATTATGCAGGCATCTCATTAGCCTGCACTCAACCACGGTGCTGTTTTGCAATCGTAAACTTGAAAATTTAGGACCCAACAGAGGCATATTGAACAGAGGCATGCTCTATCGTGTGCGTGTTCATGTTTTGTGTGATATACCTGGTAAACATCGAAGCCACCTCACAATAGACAATATGGCATATCGGAGCTGTCTGGGATGTAAATGAAGTGTTCTGTGCAAAGATTTCACCCCGTTAGGACAAGTTTAACAACCAACTACAGAAAGCAGCAACTGAAAGATGACACACATTTGTAGTACTTTTTGATCTATTTGAGCTAGAAACTTGTTTTGTTAAAATCTGCAGATTATGTGGCAAATGCGGCAAATTCATAATGATGTGAAAAAAGGCAGCCTCAGAATTGCACAATTCTAGTTGCCATGCTTATAAGGCATATTTATGCTTAGATGTTTGGGTGTGCCTCTTGGTGCCATTTCCAATAGTTCCAATCCCATGAAAGGGGCAGCTGTCCTGAAGTGATTGTAAAGTCTGGATAAAGGCAAGAAAATCCTGTTCATAAACATATCAGCCATCATGAGAAGTGCTATTGTCTTTCTGCCTCTTCCTGGCATTCTCTATCTCTGTCTTTCTATGTCTGCAAATGTATTTCTCTCTGTCTTTTCCCATGTCTCTCTCTCCTGTGTCTCTCTCCTTTTGTCTTTCTCTGTCCCTTTTACTGAGTAAAAATGCCTGAGACAGCTGTAGACGTAGAAGGAATTTGTGAATTTATATGTAACTAGAAAACATGGGTACATTTAAATGTACTATGTACTTTGAAACTGCGTATTTTGTTTTATTGTTTTTAATGTAAACTCGCGCTGAGCAGGACACTACGATCATTCAGCCTCTTTTTGAACACCATAGCCCCATCCTTGCTGCAGTCAGGGTCTCAGATCAGAGGCACCTGATGCTCCTTGTTTCTCGAAGGTGTTTTCCTTGCAACAGGGCCCATCCCCCACAGTCTGCAGGGAAAACTGACTTCATGAGATCTCGGCACACTGGCCTCTTGATATTCTAATGGCCTTTGTAAAGCACAGGTGCCTATTTGCACGTTGTTAGCTGCCCATATCGAAGTCCTGCCATAAGCTTCCTCTCAATGCAGATAATTTAACATCTTCAATGGTAGACTGAGTTAAGGGCTTTGTCTACACGCTATGGAGCAAAAAAAAGGCTTTCATGTTTTGTAAACAAATATTGTGAATTGCACAGACCCCTAATCATCAGGCATTTGTAAAAATGCGCCATGTCAGTAATTTGTTTAAAACTTTCATGCAAGCCTTCTGCAACTCTGGCACTGTAAAAGAAACGAATTTCTAACAATGATTCTTCAATGAGAGATTAGCGATAACAGCAGTTTTAATTTGACCTCATCAGAAGACCTGAAATAATTTGGTGCTGAAGCCATGTTAAAATATCATTGTTGCTAAATCACGCAGAGTGAGCAGTCTTTGTAATCCAGAATAAGAAGATATTGAGCCTATGCCGAGATTCCAACACTCCCAAGTTCTTAAAGGCGGCAGCTCTGGTCATTTCCCCACATCCTCTACTTTCTTGGATTTCTCTTTGGTCACCCCATTATGTGTTCCAGTCCCCAGCCATATAATTTTTGTTTACTCACATATCCCCGTTCGTAGTGCGACCACTGAAGATGCAAACAGCTTTAAAAACCTCAGCACCGTAACTCCAAACGTTCAGCTGGTGAAGAGATCGGAGAGGCATGTAACCCTTTCAGTCTGCGCAAGCTCGCCATGGAGCTGCAGTATTTTTAAGTACACATGAAATAATTTACACAGTAAATTATGCTGCGCCTTTAAATCATACATGCTTAAACAGTTGCACTTGTTTGTTTAACTGCTCGCAGATTGAAGCTCTACAGAGACAGCCTCTGCACACCTGCATCCTATGCTGCTTCTCTGTAGAAAGGTGTGTTAGAGGCAGGACCCATCCCCCGGTCAGAGTTAAGAGAACAAGGGTCTCTTGCGATGCTAATTGTCCCTTTGTTATGCGAAGAGATGCATCCGGCGGCATCCTGAAGCCCTTCCTTGAGTTGCCACTCAAAGCAGCGTTCACCGACGCTGTTGAGAAAGGCCTCACAGATTTTAGAATCATGCCAAACAAGCGCATCTCTCTTTTAAGGCCTGATGACTTTAATCAGTTAACCTCCACGTGCCTAAAACAAACACAAAATGAATGTGTCCGTGTGAAATGTTACACAGGCTACATAGAGCACAATATACACAATTGGGAATTGAAGACACAATTGGGATGTGCATAATGAAACAGGCGTACCTTTTGTTTTATCTAGTGTGTACATGCATTTTTAATTTCTGTTGAGTTTAACATAGTCTTACACAAGCTTTTCTGGTGCAGTGCGAGCACCTGCTTCTGTAGGCCTGCAGTGGATAAAGAAAACGTATTTACGCCATATTTATGTCAGTTACTACATTATTTTCAGACAGTACAGCTCAGAAAAAGCAGTCAAAGGTTGACTATTTTTGTTTCTGACCTTTGTTGTCTAAAACTAAAGCACCAATTTCGAGAAATATCATGATGCTGTCCCAGCACCTAAATAATTCATAGTTAATATTTAGGTGCTGAACAGAGAATACAGGGAAGTTGTTTGGGGTACCTATTGCTATAGCAGGAGGAGTGGTAGCACTGGATATACAATTGTGGCATACCTGTTCCCTGGCAAAAGTTTTGTGCTCACACAATAAATAAGTGTACATACAAAATCAACACAACTATAAGGTGCACTGCAAATGTGTCTATAACTATAATCGTGACCAAGACATGTAGGGCTATGTGTATATTACCTGTTGCGCCCACCACCAGCACACAACACTTCAATATAAGCATATGCTTCACAACTTGTGGGTCCTTAAAGCAGGCATAGTCAAAGAGTGATCGGTTCTAACGTCTCTCTCCAATGTTATGCCAAAATTTTTATAGGGGGACAGATTATGGAAGAATATAAATTGCAAATAGTTTGTTTATACTCATAAAGAATGAGAATTTGTTATTCTCCTCCCTCTGTGTTCATAATTTCTAAAATATGAAAAAGAGCTGTGGTTGAAAGCATCTAACAAAGGAAAATAAATTACTTTGAGGGCATCACCTTTTCCTGCTTCTTTGTTCAATATTGCATGGACAACAGAGAAGCATGTTTAATTTTTCAAGGTGTAAATACAGGCCCTCAAGAGCAACTGGTCACAAAGGGAAGTGCAAACATCTACCCATCCAGAACTGGTGTGAAGCAAGCACAGTACAGAGGTGTCTAGCAAGGCACTTTAAAGAACTAACAAAGCGTTTCAGAGTCCCGGGGTCTGGTGATTTGGGAAGCAAATTATTATGCTGTAGCACTTGTATCAAATTTTGGTGCAAAGTTTTTTTTTTTTGCACAAAAGTTGATCAGCACTGCTCATTTGAACGCTTTACATAATGAAGCATTGCACAGAGTTGTGGAAACATCCATGTTAAATTATAATAAATATTGGCCTCACATGGTGAAGTAGAGGTATAAACAGTACTACTAGACTACCCTATGATGATAAACAGTTTGACACTTGGAATATCAAGGCACCAAGCTCCTTGTACAAGTAACAGACTTTCATTTCGACTGCCACACTATTCTTCCAGGGTTCCACAGAAATTGTATAACAATCTGTGGCCACAGGGGAAGTCAGTCTTATTGCCGGACTCGGGTGCTATTGGGAAAGCACTCCTAAAATATTTTAATCTTTTCCAAAAATCTTTTTGGGGTTTCCTGAGGCTCTCACATTGGAGCTATGTGGTCACAAACTAAACTTTTGAAGATCCCTAGTGCCTGAAAGAGGCAGCGTTTATTACCACGTGAAGTGTTGCCATGAAGATTTTGCATCATATTCAAATAAAAAGCTGTGCTTAAGTGCTGTGAAGAATTTGGTCTTTGGAATTCTTAAGAGTCTGTTCAGGGACCAGCTCACAATTGAGTGTTGGGTCATCATATTGCAGCCTCGAATGCCAGTACTGGTCTATCTTGCTACAGCGACAGATTATGTGGGAGAATCCCACTCCGTGCTCCCTATATCTCAGGCATTCATCTGTGTGAGTTGGACATATCCTGCTAAGCCTCATGCAGGCCAAGTACAGTCTGTGAAGAATGTTGAAATGGGCCAACTTAAAGTGTGCATTGAATGACACCTTCTCGAGCGCACAAGTTTTGATCCATTCCGCATCAGATATGGGTTCCAGTAAGTCCTTTCCCACCGACCCCATGCCAGGAAGGAGACTTGAAATTGGTTGTCCTTAAAGGCTCTATTTAAGTTAGAGACTAATCCTCTGGATGATTCCAAGTTTAATAGTATGACCAGAGTAAAGTTCTGTTTATGAGTCAGAGGGACGTCGGGCCACAGCATTTGTACCACACCAGTCAGGGCAGCAAACTGCAGGGACCACCCCAAATGTCTCACCACCTTCTCAATGGTGATGCAATTGTCAGGGTGAAAGAGGTCTCCAAGTGTCTCGCATCCTCCTTCCTTCCAGCCAGCCAGGGGTGGGAAACATCCATTACAACGCAGTCATTACATCGCACTGCTTTTACAACGCAACTGTTACAAAGCAACTGCCTTTACAACGCATGTCACTACAACGCATGTCACTACAACGCATGTCACTACAACGCATACCATTACAACGCATTGTAATGGAATTTTTTTTGTTTTAGGATGGGTATGGGTTTTGGGGTAGATAGGAATAGTAATTTTTACCCCTACGCTATCCAACACTTACCCTACTGTTGCCCTAAAAGTATTATGCGTTGTAATTGTATGCTTTGTAATGGCATGCATTGTAATGGAATGCGTTGTAATGGTAGGTTTAAAAAAATGCGTGGTAATGGCAGGCGTTGTAAAATCATGCGATGTAATGGTAGTTGCGATGTAAAAACCGTGTTGTAAAAGCATGCGTTGTAATTGTTTGCATTGTAACGTCATATTTTCGCCAGGGGTACCTCGTGATTCTACTCTCTAATAGTATAGGCAGTGCTCTAAATGGAAATATAGAAGTGCACATACTGAGTACAGGACAGTACCTGCCCATTTAAAGCACTGAGTATAACTAAAATATATGGAAACTAAAGCGTTATATAAAAAAATACATATATATGGCTAACATTTTGTTTTTGATAGAGGAAGGAAAGACTGTTTTGGGTATTTGGAATACAAAAGAACATAACAAATGTTCGTAATAATGTTCTTATACTTGACCTCTGCAGCACTCTCCTTTCTTTTTCACCATATCAAGAGAGAAACAAAACTACTTGTGTGTTAATGAGGCATGAACCTTCCTGTAAAAAGGCGTGACCCTTCCGGGTCTGTGCGGTTTGGGAGTGACAACAGCTCTTAGCAGTTTCATCCAAATTAGTAAAGAGTGTCTGCCACTAAAGGCCAAAATAAAAACACAAGAAACACTGAGTAGTGGAATTATCCAAGCCTGAACTTTGCTCCCGGTTTGCATCACAAAAGTGCGTACTTGTAATATTCTGGTAGGCCCTGACCACAATCTAAGAAGCTCTCCCTCATCCATGTAAAACCTGCAAGCACTTTAGACAAATTCCAAAGAAGAAACGCAATTCAATCTCCCCTATAATAATATTCTTTATGCATTCATTCTGGATAGCTATTGTTCGACCTCTCCAATATACCATACATTTCAGAGGAAACTGTAAAGTGGCTGCCAGTGCAGGGCACCCTGTAGCAGGCACACTTTGGGCTGCAGCAGGATGAGGGAGCCACAAGAGTGCTCACTCATCCCCCGGTTTACAATTGATGCACCGAATCACTGATAGGTACATCCACTTACTCAGTCATCCACTCATGCACTCACACTTCAATCCATGCGTCCGCCTGCCTAATCATTCATCCATTAACTTATTTATCCAGAAATTCATCTATACATTCACCATTCATCATAATGATCAAATACCCATTCATTTATTTTACAAGCATTACAATGTAACAATAGGAATTTATTACCTTTAGGTTATTTGCAAAAATGTATGAAATGAGTTTATAATCTACGGCAGTGTAGTGCACCATCATTCTTTAATTGCAGATAAAGATCAAACAGCAATAGTGAAGTATTCTGGAATTCAAAATTGGCCCAAATTGCTTTTAGCAATGTTTATAAAACCATTAACTATTTTCAAACATAGAAAATCTAAATTCAATAGCTTCATTTAAAATAAAGTTTCCTTTTAATAAATAGAGAAATGGTTAATTTACATGAAAAATATTTGTATATGCAGCTTTCCCTTTGAGAGATCTGTCCTTTCTGCTGCAAGTATGAGTTTCCAATGAGGAAAGTGTGTTTAAATGCAAAGTGTGTTTAAGACTGCAGTACAGCCTCCTGTCAACATGGGCAGAGCAGAAATATAAACACGCTTGATGAAACACAGGTCCCCACAAGGCAATTTTTCAAAATGATGTAAAAATCGACACAGATGTTCCTTTAGTCATTTTTTATCATTTAGAAGACATTGCCTTGTGGGGACCTGGGTTCAGGTCCCCACAAGGAGATATATATATATTCACTGAAAAAACCATAGGTTTCAGGCACGTTATAGTTATAAATTAGCATTTAAAAAACCTTACAAATTCACTGAAAAAACCATAGGTTTTAGGGACAGTTATAGTTAGTTGGACATTGCACTCGTACAAAACCCGTGAAATTCCCCCGTTATAGTTAGTTCAGCTAACTATAACTCGCGCCCACGCAATGCGCTGCTGATGTCACATATTACATCACTCATGACATGGTCAGTGACATCACTGAAAACATCACTGATGACATCTCAAATGACATCACCGATGACATCATCCAGTGACTGTTTCTGTAAAGTTTAAATATTTTTAATATATATAGGGAAAGGCGTATTGAAGAATGAGTGGGTGTACAAGTGTCTGTATGGATGATTTAGTAGGTGCGTGACTAACTCTATAAGTGAGTGATTAAACGTATCTAACTGAATGCATGGGTTAGTGACTAAACTGGGTGAATGTCTGTATCCGTCTGTCTATTGCTGTGTAAGTGGCTGCATGGGTTTGTGAATAGCTACATGAGTGTCTATATGAGTTATTGATTGGTTGTCTGAGTATCTGTATGGGTGCCTGAGTGTTTGTGTGGGTGGGGTGTGTGCGACTCTGTGCATAGATGTGTGAGTGGGTGATTCACTGGGTGGATGGTTTCAAGAGTGCATCTGTGATAGACTGTATGGGTGGGTAAGGGTGTGTAAGAGTGTGTTAGTGAGTGAATGTATGTCCCAGTGGTACATGTGTGAGTAACTACATATGTGAAAGGCAGTATATATGTGTGTTGGAGTATATAAATAGCTATAAGCGAGAGTGTGTGATTGTGAGAGTGACTGTATGGATGAGTGTGTGCTTGTATCAGTGATTGTATAAGAGCGTAAGAATGTGCTAGTATTTGTATGAGTAAGTGAGCTGGTGTGTGTATAACTGTATAGGTGAGTAAATGGCAGTGTGTTTAATTATTTGCATGACTGACTAGGTGTGTGAGTACCTCTATGGATGAGTGGCGGTGATTGAGTGTCTATATAGGAGTATGAGTGCATATGATAGTCCTGTACTGAGTAACCGTAAGTATGAGTGACTGTACGGGTGAGTGAGTGGATGTGTGTGTAGACCTAAGAATCAGTGAGTGGGTATGTAGTTATTGGTGTTGGAGTGTCTATGGTTTTGTGAATGGCAGTCTGTAATTTAGAGTGAGTGTATCAAAGGTTATATTAAGGTGTGAGGAGGTGCATCAGATTATCACGTGGATGATGTCATGAGTGATGTCATGAGTGATGTCATTTGAGATGTCATCAGTGATGTCATCAGTGATGTCACTGACCATGTCATGAGTGATGTAATATGTGACGTCATCAGCAGTGCATTGCGGGGCGCGAGTTATAGTTAGCTGAACTAACTATAACGGGGGAATTTCACGGGTTTTGTACGAGTGCAATGTCCAACTAACTATAACTGTCCCTAAAACCTATGGTTTTTTCAGTGAATTTGTAAGGTTTTTAAATGCTAATTTCTAACTATAACGTGCCTGAAACCTATGGTTTTTTTCAGTGAATTTCAAAGGTTTTGTAAATGACAATTTTTAAATGTATTAATGGTTATATTTATTTTTTTGATACTGATTTACTACATTTTTTTAAACTATTTTTACATATTTTTTTTAAATTACATTGTAATTACATTATACATTACAAAATATACTTTCTCAGAATGAATTACTTTAGTTTAAAGACTTTGCAAATAGGCAATAGACTTTTAAGTACAGTAGTTACAGTTGTTGCAATGGGCAACACAATTTCAAACAATGCAACATTGAGCTCAATGTGAATTTCTAGTTAAATGCAATTAGTTACTTTATGGATTACTTTTCTAACCACAGGACTGGATCCTAGATTCAGTCCTGGGACATCTCCTGTAAACAGTTGAGTAAAAGCGTTTTGGTTACAGTAGTGATTTTTAAGGAATATTATTGTATTTTAAAAGTTGACACAAACTTTTTCACATAGAATCACCAATGTTATCCTATGGGAGGAAATTCACTTAGCAGGTAAGTAGTGTTATCGTTACTTTTTCTTACTCAGTGGTGGATCCTGGATCCAGCACTGGTGCATCTCCTGTAAACAGTTGAAAGAATGCGTTTAAGTCATACAGGCGATTTTTAAGGAATATTTGTAGTTTGTGAAAATCGACACTTTGAAACTTTTCTGCTGAAAACCAGACAATGGATTCCAATGGAAGGAAATACAAGTTACTGGTAAGTACGGTTAGAATTACTTTTCAGGGTCAGTGCTGGGCTAAAAGATGCAGCACTGGGTTCTCTCCTGATAACCGGTGAGTAAATCGGAATTCGTAGTTCGGCTGATTTTAGAGGAATATTTGTATGTTTCAAAATCGACACTTAGAAACTTTTCAGCAAAAAGCAGGCAATGATATCCTATGGAAGGAAATTCAAGTTACTGGTAAGTACGATTAAAATTACTTTTCAGGATCAGTACTGGGCTCAAAGATGCAGCACTGAGGTCTCTCCTGATAACAGGTGAGTAAATCGGAATTCGTAGTTCGGCTGATTTTAGAGGAATATTTGCACAATGGTGAAGGAAGGGGGTGGGGCCTGAAGTGACATGTCTGCAAACACGCCCTGTGGCGCGCTTTAAGTTGGAGAATTAATTCCTCCTCAACCCCGATGGTCCCTAGGGGCCAACTGGCCCACCAGATACCTCCAGTATGCGCCAGAGCGCTGCGTTGCAGAGAGGTGTTCAGAGGCCACGCCCCTTTTTACAACACTCTGCAACGCAGCTCCGTGGCGCTTACTGGAGGTACCTGGTGGGCTAGTTGGCCCGCAGGGACCCTCAGGATTGAAGAGGATTTAATTCCCATCTTAAAACGCGCCACGGGCCTGTTTGCACACATGTCACCTGAAGCCATGCCCCTTCCCTTCACCACTGTGCAAACGCGCCCCGTGGCGCGTTTTAAGTTGGGGGATTAAGTCCCCTTGAATACTAAGGGTCCCTGGAGTCCAACTAGCCCACCATGTACCTCCAAAAGCACCACAGAGCTGCGTTGCAGAGAGGTGTAAAAGGGCGTGGCCTCTGTACACCTCTCTGCAACGCAGCTCCTGATGCATACCGGAGGTTCCTGGTGGGCTAGTTGGCCCCAGGGACCCCCAGTATTCAAGGGGAATTACTTCCCTTCTTAAAACACGCCAGGGGGCGCGTTTGCAGACTGCTGCAGGGAGGGGGCGGGGCCTCCGGCACGATGCCGGTCTTTTTTTTTTTTGTGTGCTTTTTTTTTCTGCCCAGGGGGTCCTTGTGGGACCCCCTGAGCAGACCTAGGGGGTCAGGGTGTTTCTACCCTGCCCCCTTTTTGCGTTTTGCGCACTTGTTTTACTGCTTTCTTGTTCCTCAGTTATACCGAGGAACAAGATGGCTGCCAACACTTCCTGGTTTGGAGTGTTGACAGCCAATTAGCATGCAGCTCGTGGTCGGGAGGGTGCGCGGATCCACCGCGGCCATAGATATCGAAACTTTTATTTTGGATTTCTCAGCAACTACTGAACGGATTTACACCATTTTTAAAAAGGGTGCTTTCTGAACCAAGCACTACCTTTTTGCCAAATTTGGTGTAATTCCGTTCAGCAGTTCGGGCTGTAGCCGTGGCTAAAATTTCCTATGGGAATTAACATGGAGAAAACACGTTTTGGGACCCCCTTTTTTCTCGGCCCCCGCTTGATGAATCACCCCGAAACTTTCAAGACAGGAGCGGACCGGAGCGCCCCACTAGTTTTGAAAATTTCGCGATGATTCGTCAAACGACGCCAAAGTTATTGGGAATAGAATGTTACAGATTTCTATGGATAATAGGTCCCAACTATAACTATCTACTGGCGACCGCCAGTAGATTATATATATATATATATATATATATATATATATTCACTGAAAAAACCATAGGTTTCAGGCACGTTATAGTTAGTTGGACATTGCACTCGTACAAAACCCGTGGAAATTCCCCCGTTATAGTTAGTTCAGCTAACTATAACTCGCGCCCCGCAATGCACTGCTGATGACGTCACATATTACATCACTCATGACATGGGCAGTGACATCACTGATGACATCTCAAATGACATCACTGATGACATCATCCAGTGACTGTTTCTGTAAAGTTTAAATATTTTTATATATATAGGGAAAGGCGTATTGAAGAATGAGTGGGTGTATAAGTCTGTATGGATGATTTAGTAGGTGCGTGACTAACTCGATAAGTGAGTGATTAAACGTATCTTACTGAATGCATGGGTTAGTGACTAAACTGGGTGAATGTCTGTATCCGTCTGTCTATTGCTGTGTAAGTGGCTGCATGGGTTTGTGAATAGCTACATGAGTGTCTATATGAGTTATTGATTGGTTGTCTGAGTATCTGTATGGGTGCCTGAGTGTTTGTGTGGGTGGGGTGTGTGCGACTGTGCATAGATGTGTGAGTGGGTGATTCACTGGGTGGATGGTTTCAAGAGTGCATCTGTGATAGACTGTATGGGTGGGTAAGTGTGTGTAAGAGTGTGTTAGTGAGTGAATGTATGTCCCAGTGGTACATGTGTGAGTAACTTCATATGTGAAAGGCAGTATATATGTGTGTTGGAGTATATAAATAGCTATAAGCGAGAGTGTGTGATTGTGAGAGTGACTGTATGGATCAGTGTGTGCTTGTATCAGTGATTGTATAAGAGCGTAAGAATGTGCTAGTATTTGTATGAGTAAGTGAGCTGGTGTGTGTATAACTGTATAGGTGAGTAAATGGCAGTGTGTTTAATTATTTGCATGACTGACTAGGTGTGGGAGTACCTCTATGGATGAGTGGCGGTGTTTGAGTGTCTATATAGGAGTATGAGTGCATATGATAGTCCTGTACTGAGTGACCGTAAGTATGAGTGACTGTACGGGTGAGTGAGTGGATGTGTGTAGACCTAAGAATCAGTGAGTGGGTATGTAGTTATTGGTGTTGGAGTGTCTATGGTTTTGCGAATGGCAGTCTGTAATTTAGAGTGAGTATATCAAAGGTTATATTAGGGTGTGAGGAGGTGCATCAGATTATCACGTGGATGATGTCATCAGTGATGTCATTTGAGATGTCATCAGTGATGTCATCAGTGATGTCACTGACCATGTCATGAGTGATGTAATATGTGACGTCATCAGCAGTGCATTGCGGGGCGCGAGTTATAGTTAGCTGAACTAACTATAACGGGGGAATTTCACGGGTTTTGTACGAGTGCAATGTCCAACTAACTATAACTGTCCCTAAAACCTATGGTTTTTTCAGTGAATTTGTAAGGTTTTTTAAATGCTAATTTCTAACTATAACGTGCCTGAAACCTATGGTTTTTTCTGTGAATTTCAAAGGTTTTTTAAATGCTAATTCCTAACTATAACATGTCTGAAACCTATGTTTTTTCAGTGAATTTCAAAGGTTTTGTAAATGACAATTTTTAAATGTATTAATTGTTATATTTATTTTTTGATACTGATTTACTACATTTTTTTAAACTATTTTTACATATTTTATTTTTTAAATTACATTGTAATTACATTATATTACAAAATATACTTTCTCAGAATGAATTACTTTAGTTTAAATACTTTGCAAATAGGCAATAGACTTTTAAGTACAGTAGTTACAGTTGTTGCAATGGGCAACAATTTCAAACACAATGCAACATTGAGCTCAATGTGAATTTCTAGTTAAATGCAATTAGTTACTTTATGGATTACTTTTCTAACCACAGGACTGGATCCTAGATTCAGTCCTGGGACATCTCCTGTAAACAGTTGAGTAAAAGCGTTTTGGTTACAGTAGTGATTTTTAAGGAATATTATTGTATTTTTTAAAAGTTGACACTTAGAAACTTTTTCACATAGAATCACCAATGTTATCCTATGGGAGGAAATTCACTTAGCAGGTAAGTAGTGTTATTGTTACTTTTTCTTACTCAGTGGTGGATCCTGGATCCAGCACTGGTGCATCTCCTGTAAACAGTTGAAAGAATGCGTTTAAGTCATTCAGGCGATTTTTAAGGAATATTTGTAGTTTGTGAAAATTGACACTTTGAAACTTTTCTGCTGAAAACCAGACAATGGATTCCAATGGAAGGAAATACAAGTTACTGGTAAAGTACGGTTAAAATTACTTTTCAGGATTAGTACTGGGCTCAAAGATGCAGCACTGTGGTCTCTCCTGATAACCGGTGAGTAAATCGGAATTCGTAGTTCAGCTGATTTTAGAGGAATATTTGCACAATGGTGAAGGAAGGGGGTGGGGCCTCAGGTGACATGTCTGCAAACACGCCCTGTGGCGAGTTTTAAGTTTGAGAATTAATTCCTCCTCAATCCTGAGGGTCCCTAGGGGCCAACTAGCCCACCAGGAACCTCCAGTATGCGCCAGGGGGCTGCGTTGCAGAGAGGTGTACAGAGGCCACGCCCCTTTTACAACACTCTGCAATGCAGCTCCGTGGCGCTTACTGGAGGTACCTGGTGGGCTAGCTGTCCCCAGGACCCTCAGGATTGAAGAGGATTTAATTCCCCATCTTAAAATGCGCCACGGGGCCTGTTTGCACACGTCACCTGAAGCCCCGCCCTCCCTTCACCACTGTGCAAACGCGCCCGTGGCGCATTTTAAGTTGGGGGATTAAGTCCCCTTGAATCCTGAGGGTCCCTGGAGTCCAACTAGCCCACCATGTACCTCCAAAAGCGCCACAGAGCTGCGTTGCAGAGAGGTGTAAAAGGGGCGTGGCCTCTGTACACCTCTCTGCAACGCAGCCCCCTGGCGCATACTGGAGGTTCCTGGTGGGCTAGTTGGACCCCAGGGACCCCCAGTATTCAAGGGGAATTCATTCCCCATCTGCAAACGCGCCAGGGGACGCGTTTGCAGACTGCTGCAGGGTGGGGGCGGGGCCTCCGGCACGATGCCGGTCTTTTTTATTTATTTATTTTTTTGTATGGGAGGGGGGCTGCGTGGCCCCCCTTCCCTTGGCCTCTTTTGGCCCCGGGGACCCCATCCCCCGGGGCATGAGGATTTTCATATTTTTTTTTTTTAATTAAAATAAAACGAGAAGGGGGCCGCGTGGCCCCCCTTCCCTGGGCCTATATTGGCCCCGGGGACCCCATCCCCCGGGGCATGCCCTCTTTTTTAAATTTTAAATATTTGGAGGGGGGCTGCGTGGCCCCCCTCCTCAGGCCATTTAATGCCCTGGGGACCCCATCCCCCGGGGCCGGCCTTTCCTTTTTTGGGGGGGGAGGGGGGCCGCGTGGCCCCCCTCCCCGGGGCTGGCCCTCTCCGTTGGGGACTGTGGGGGGGTCCCCAATCCCCCCACACTCCCTCCGGCTCCCCGCGTCCCTTGGGAGCCGGCATTGCTTTTCCACATGGGGAGCTGCTAAGATGCAGCTCCCCGTGTGGAAAAGCAATCTGCTTTGAATTTTGGAAGAGAGAGCAGGTTTCCTGCTCTCTTTCCCAAAATCCAAAGCAGTTTGCTATGGCAGGACGGGAGCCGCGAGGCTCCCTCCCTGCCATAGCAAACTACAGTGTCCCGGGGGTAGGCACCCCGGGACACTGCAGGGAGCCGGCCCTGGGGGTGGCACTCCCCAGGGCCATCAAGGGCTCCAGGAGGGGGCCGCGCGACCCCTCCCTTGAATTGCACAGCCCCGGGAGGTGGTGGTCCCCGGGGCTCTGGGGTCCGTAACGGACCCCCACAATTATTTTCTAAGTGCCCCGGGGAGGTGGTGGTCCCCGGGGCATGTGGGGGGGCTGGAGCCCCCCCACACGTTATTAAAAATGAAAAAAAGAAGCCCCGGGGGGTGGCGGTCCCCGGGGCTGCGGGAGGGCAGCAGAGCCCTCCCACACCATTTTTTTTATAAAGCCCCGGGGGGGGTGGCGGTCCCCCATATAAAACAAACCCACCCCCGCATGCCCCCGGGACTTGGGCCACCCGGGGGCAAACTACAATCAAAGCGCGGGAGACCGCGCTTCGTTTTTTGTTTTTTTATCGGCGGGATCCGCGCACCCTAAGCACATCCCGCCGATTTTATTTTTTTTTTAAATGCTTTTTTCTGCCCAGGGGGTCTGTGGGACCCCCTGAGCAGACCTAGGGGGTCAGGGTGTTTCTACCCTGCCCCCTTTGTGCGTTTTGCGCACTTGTTTCTGTCCATCGGTTCTACCGAGGGACAAAATGGCTGCCAACACTTCCTGATTTGGAGTGTTGACAGCCAATTAGCATGCAGCTCGTGATCGGGAGGGTGCGCGAATCCGACGCGGCCATAGATATATATGTGATTTTCCTTTTGATTTTCACAGGAACTACTGAACGGATTTACACCATTTAACAAAAAGGGTTCTTTCTGAACCAAGAACTACCTCTTTGCCAAATTTGGTGTAATTCCGTTCAGCAGTTCGGGCTGTAGCCGTGGCTAAAGTTTCCTATGGGAAAATGAATGGGGAAAACACGTTTTGGACCCTCCTTTTTCTCGGCCCCCGCTTGACGAATCACCCCGAGACTTTCAGGGTAGGAGCGGACCGGAGCGGGCCATAAAGTTTGAAAATTTCGCGAAAATTCATCAACCGACGCAAGAGTTATTTCAAATAGAATGTTGCGGATTTCCTATGGAAAATAGGTCCTAACTATAACCATCTACTGGCGACCGCCAGTAGATAATATATATATCTCTCTCTCTCTATATATATATATATATATATATATATATATATATATATCTCCCTAAGCCAAATAAATATGCATTTTTAAAACTGACCTGGAAGTTGGAGTCAGAGCTGGTGTTTGTTGGACGGGTGCCACCATTGGATTGGGTGTTAGGGAGGAGGAACACCAAACAGACAAAATATATATACACATACATATACACACACACACACACACACACACATATATATATATATATATATATATATATACATTCGCCAGTAGGTAGTTATAGTTAGGACCTTGTTTCTATTAAAAAAAATAAAATTCTTTTGCCAATATCTTTCGTGCCGTTTGACGAATCTTCGCCGAATTTTCTAAACTAATGGGGCGCTCCTGTCCAACGTTTCGGGGTGATTCGTCAAGCAGGGGACGAGAAAAAAGAGGGGTCCCAAAACGCATTATCCACATGTTAATTTCCATAGCAAACTTTACACAAGGCTACAGCCCATACTGCTGAACGGAATTACACCAAATTTGGCAAAAAGGTAGCTCTTGGTTCACAAAGCGCCCTTTTTTTTTTTTTTTTTTAAATGGTGTAAATCCAGTTTTTTTAAATATTAAAGGAAAAATACATTTATGTATCTGGGCGGAGCC
Organism: Calotriton arnoldi; assembly: GCA_963921515.1. Classification (NCBI taxonomy): domain Eukaryota; kingdom Metazoa; phylum Chordata; class Amphibia; order Caudata; family Salamandridae; genus Calotriton; species Calotriton arnoldi. Next base: position 2,058,720 of record CAWUFW010001079.1, on the reverse strand, counting down.
TAACCACACATCTCATCGTGAGATCTGATTAGCTGTCAGCACTTCATCCAAGAAGTGTTGGCAGCCAGCTTGGGACCAATATACATGATAGCACTCCATTAAGATGCATTGCAGTGAATGGGAGGTTTTGAGAGTCACCAAAAGGAGAACGTATAAAGGGTGACAAGACTTTAGTTACATTATAAATTATTTGTTGATGGTACCATACTAATTTTAGGAATTGTGGTGTGTTCTAAGGTGATTTTACCCTGTGAAAAAGCCTTCTGCTGGGATATTATGAATCATGTTTGAGCAAAAACTATTTTCTCATGCTTTTCCCATGGAGGTTTGGAAGGTGATCTAGACGCTAAAATGAGCATATTTTCTGTAAATTTACATTATCTTTCTCAGTCATGTGAGAATGAAGTCTGACATTTTCAGTAAAACATGTACATCCAACAAGGGCAGAGATGGTCAGTTGATTCCTTTGTGTTCTACTGCAGCTTCCCAGAGTGTTCTAAAGAACAACTAGAGCGCTAACAGTCTTACTTATGACAAAAGAATGGCACACCTGAAGCCATCTTGATTGGAATAAACTGGTAACACTTAAAACATTTAATTTAAAAAGGAACAAACTGAGGGGGTTCATTTTGCCATTGAAATTATGATTAGTGCTGAAGAAAGAAAACTTAGGGCACATTTTGAGTGACTTCTCAAATCCTCTTCTATTTCATTAAAAAATTCTGACAGGTAGACTGAAACATGCACTTTCAATACCAGCAGCAGACTTCACTAATGTGCAGTAGCTTTACTACAGTGATCTAATGAGCAACTAGAGTGCTAACATTCAGAATTTAAGGTGAATGTGTGACACATCTGAATGCCTTCTTGATGGAATCAAAGTAAAAAACTGAAAGCATTTCCTACTGAGGAGACTGCAGTAAATGAGGAAACTTCATATCAAATAAATTTCTCAACATGTCCACCAGAGACAAAAGAGCCCAAATGTAGCACAAATATCACCCAGATGTAGCCCACGTATAGTCCAATGACAGAAGTGTGCAAAACACTTTATTTTTTGCAGTTTTATATAGTGCAGACTGGTCAGGTATTGGGGTGCTTTACATGAGCATTGGTTACATCACACAAGGAGAAATTCATGTTGGTTGTAGACATGGGGAGATTAAGTGATTTGACCAGAATCACAGCATGTCGAGCTCAAGCAGAAACTCCAACCTGGTTCCCCAGTTGCAGAGTCTGCAGCTCTGGAAGTAATACCACATCCTCTCCCCTAAGTGCAACATTTAATCAAGTGGTCAACTGGATAAAAAAACTAAGATAAATAATTTAAAAGTGCTTTGTCGCCATTTGAAAACTCAGAAAATATGTCCTCATTTTAGTTTTTTAGAGCACTAACCATAATTTCGATGCAAATAAGACCCTCTCATTTCTGTAATTTCTAAAGGAAATGCTCTAGGTATTACAGTTTTGATTACATCAAGATGACGTCGGGCGTGCCACACTTTTGTAATAAATATAGAATGTTAGCAATTTAGTTGTTCATTAGGATACTGTTGAGAGGCAGAGGCCAGGGGCACGGACTCAGAAAATTGAAGGCAGGTAGGAGGGTGCAGAGGCAACAATTTGACCACACTGGGCAGGCAGGAAAGGCAGTGGCAGCACAACAGACTATGGAGGGCAGTGGAAATGGGGGCAGGGGCAACAAACCAACAATGCAGGACAGGCAAGAGAGGCTGTGGCAACATAATAGACCATTTGTGGGCAGAAGGAAGAGGCAGTGGTAGTACAACCATACATGCCAACAGACCCGATTTAGCCAGGAAACGCCCAATGTTTTTAAGCCCAAATGGGCTTTATTTCATCTGTGTCCTGTCTACAATCTCCTCTTTTTCAATGTAAGTCAATGGGGAAAATCAATACCCCAGTTTTTTTTTCAAAATCTCCCTCTTACCAAGTTCAAAATGTTAACAAGTATGGTACACTGGAAGGCAGGAGGAATTGGGGTAGGGACATGGACTCGGATAACAGAGGACAGGAGGGACAAGGACAGGTGCACCAAACTGACATTACAGGGCAGGCATCAGGGTTTGCAGCAGCACAATACACCACACGGCATGCGGGACGGGAGTGCAGCACAACAATCCATGGAAAGCAATAGGGAGGGGACAGGACCATACACATGGACAACAGAGAACAGAGGGGAAAGATGCAATGGCAGCTAGCTGACCATAATGGACAGACAGGAGAGAAAGCTGCAGCATAACGGACCATAAAGGGCAGGAGGTAGGAATCAGGGGCATTACAATGGAACAGACAAGCCAGGAGGGAGGGAATAGGGGTCTGCACATGGAAAACAGAGGGCAGGGGGCAGGGCAGGAGCAGCAAACTGACAATGGAGGTCAGTCAGGATGGGCACTAGAAGCAAGACACACCATGGAGAGCAACAGTGAGACTATAATGGCATACACACAGACCATGGAGGGAAGGTGGGAGGGGGTCAGGGGCAGCTAGCTGACCACACAGGGAAGGTGGGAGGGACCGTGGAAGCACAGAAGACCATGCATGGCAAGCGGGAGGGTTAGTGGCAGCACAATGGCCATGATGGGCGAGAAGGAGGGGGCAGGTGCATGCAGAAAGGACCATGGAGGATAGAAGTGAGGGGTAGGAGCTGGGCACAGACAAGAGAGTTCAGGGGAAGGGGCCTCACAACAGACCACGTGGGGCAGGCAGGAGGAGCAGTTGCAGCACAACAGACCAGGGAGGGCAGAAGGGTGTGGCAGTAAAATGGACCATGGAGGACAGGAGGAAGGGGATAGGGGCATGGAACGTGGACAGGTAGGGTGGAGGTGGCAAGGACAGGTTACAGTCATCTGACAATGCTAGGCAGGTGGGAGGGGAGTGGCAGCTCAACAGAACACTCAGAGTAGATAGGAGGGGCAGGTCCATGGAACATGGTGGGCAAAAAGGATGGAGCAGGGGCATGCACACAGACATCGGAGGGCAGGGGAAGGAGAGTAGGGGCAGCAAGCTAAGCACAGAGGCTAAGCAGGAGGTCAATGATGGGGCATAGAATTGGGCAATGGAGGGCAGGAGGAATGGACTGGGACATCATGCTAAATGGAGGGCAGTGGCAGCACATCAGACCATGCATGGCAGGAGGGAGAAGGCTAGTGCATGGATTCAGACAACAGAGGATAGGGAGGAGGTGGATGGGGCAGCAAGCTAACTGTTCAGAGAAGGAAGGAAGGCCAGTGGCAGCACAAGGGCCACACAGGGCTGGAATGAGGGAGCAGGGGCATGGACCTGGACAATGGATGGCAAGGAGGAGGGGAGGCAGGAGCAGCAAGCTTGGGTGGGGGCAGCACAATGCCAGGCCAGGCCCTGCTTCCAACCCCCCACCATCCATTGTGATAGGCATCTTACTTACGCTAAAAAAAAAAACTAGAAATTCGCTGAAAAAACCAAATATTACAGGGACGTTATAGTTAGATTCAGATTTCACTCGTACAAAACCAGTGAAATTCAGCAGTTATAGTTGTCTGAGCTAACTATAACTTACACCCCCGCAATGCACCGCTTATGACCTCAGACATTACATCACTCATGACATCTCAAATGAGCTGTGAATGGAATGGAACTATAATCGCTAGAACTTTATTTATGGATAGTGTGTGTATATTAACGTCCCTTTTTTTCCTTTTCTTTCTTGTAAGAACCATT
>CAWUFW010001079.1:722500-740000 GCA_963921515.1 Calotriton arnoldi | reverse complement strand
TCGGATTTCGGCTGATTTTAGAGGAATATTTGTATGTTTCAAAAATCAACACTTAGAAACTTTTTCATCAAAAAGCAGGCAATGATATCCTATGGAAGGAAATTCAAGTTACTGGTAAGTACGGTTAAAATTACTTTTGAGGATCAGTACTGGGCTGAAAGATGCAGCACTGAGGTCTCTCCTGATAACAGGTGAGTAAATCGGAATTCGTATTTCGGCTGATTTTAGAGGAATATTTTAAAGTTCCAAAACTCCACACTTAGAAGAATTTCCAAGTGAAACCAGTCAATGTTAGCCTATGAAGGAAATTCAAGTTACCGGTAAGTACGGTTAAAATTACTTTTCAGGATCAGTACTGGGCTGAAAGATGCAGCACTGAGGTCTCTCCTGATAACAGGTGAGTAAATCGGAATTCGTATTTCGGCTGATTTTAGAGGAATATTTTAAAGTTCCAAAACTCCACACTTAGAAACTTTTTCAGCAAAAAGCAGGCAATGATATCCTATGGAAGGAAATTCAAGTTACTGGTAAGTACGGTTAAAATTACTTTTGAGGATCAGTACTGGGCTGAAAGATGCAGCACTGAGGTCTCTCCTGATAACAGGTGAGTAAATCGGAATTCGTATTTCGGCTGATTTTAGAGGAATATTTTAAAGTTCCAAAACTCCACACTTAGAAGAATTTCCAAGTGAAACCAGTCAATGTTAGCCTATGAAGGAAATTCAAGTTACCGGTAAGTACGGTTAAAATTACTTTTCAGGACCAGTACTGGGCTGAAAGATGCAGCACTGAGGTCTCTCCTGATAACAGGTGAGTAAATCGGAATTCGTATTTCGGCTGATTTTAGAGGAATATTTTAAAGTTCCAAAACTCCACACTTAGAAGAATTTCCAAGTGAAACCAGTCAATGTTAGCCTATGGAAGGAAATTCAAGTTACTGGTAAGTATGGTTAGAATTACTTTTCAGGACCAGTACTGGGCTGAAAGATACAGCACTGAGGTCTCTCCTGATAACAGGTGAGTAAATCGGAATTCGTATTTCGGCTGATTTTAGAGGAATATTTGCACAATGGTGAAGGGAGGGGCGGGGCCTGAGGTGACATCTGTGCAAACGCGCCCCGTTGCGCGTTTTAAGTTGGGGGATTAAGTCCCCTTGAATCCTGAGGGTCCCTAGGGGTCAACTAGCCCACCAGGAACCTCCAATATGCGCCAGGGGGCTGCGTTGCAGAGACGTGTAGAGAGGCCACACCCCTTTTACACCTCTCTGCAACGCAGCTCTGTGGCGCTTTCTGGATGTACCTGTTGGGCTAGTTGTCCCCAGGGACCCTCAGGATTGAAGGGGATTTAATTCCCCATCTTAAAACGCGCCACGGGCCTGTTTGCACACATGTCACCTGAAGCCCCGCCCCTCCCTTCACCACTGTGCAAACGCGCCCCGTGGCGCGTTTTAAGTTGGGGATTAAGTCCCTTGAATCCTGAGGGTCCCCAGAGTCCAACTAGCCCACCATATACCTCCAAAGCGCCACAGAGCTGCGTTGCAGAGAGGTGTAAAAGGGGTGTGGCCTCTCTACACGTCTCTGCAACGCAGCCCCTGGCGCATATTGGAGGTTCCTGGTGGGCTAGTTGGCCCCAGGGACCCCCAGTATTCAAGGGGAATCGTTCCCTCTCTGCAAACGCGCCAGGGGCGCGTTTGCAAAGTGGTGAAGGAAGGGGCGGGGCCTGCGGGCCCCGAACGTTTAAAAAAAAAAAAAAATGTTGTCCCCTGAAGGGGGGCTGTGTGGCCCCCCTTCCTTTTTCCTGTTTTTATGCCCTGGGGACCCCATCCCCCAGGGCCTTACCCCTTTTTTAAAATTTTTAATTAAAAAAAAAACGGGAAGGGGGCCGCGTGGTCCCCCTTCCCTGGGCCTGTATTGGCCCCGGGGACCCCATCCCCCGGGGCATGGCCTTTATTTTTATTCTTTGGAGGGGGCTGCGTGGCCCCCTCCTCTGGCCATTTAAGGCCCCGGGACCCCATCCCCCGGGGCGGCCTTTCCATTTTTTAAATTTTTTTAATTTTTCTTTTTTGGGGAGGGGGCCGCGTGGCCCCCTCCTGGGCCACTACTTGCCCCGGGGACCCCATCCCCCGGGGCTGGCCCTCTCCGTTGGGGACTGTGGGGGTCCCCAATCCCCCACTGTCCCGCCGGCTCCGCACGTCCCTTGGGAGCCGGCATTGCTTTTCCACATGGGGAGCAGCTGACATGCTGCTCCCCATGTGGAAAGCAATGTGCTTTGGATATTGGAAGAGAGAGCAGGTTTCCTGCTCTCTCTTCCAATATCCAAAGCAGCTTGCTTGGCAGGACGGGAGCCGCGAGGCTCCCGTCCTGCCATAGCAAACTACAGTGTCCCGGGGTAGGCACCCCGGGACACTGCAGGAGCCGGCCCTGGGGGTGGCGGTCCCCAGGGCCATCAAGGGCTCCAGGAGGGGGGCCGCGCGGCCCCCTCCCTACATCAGCACAGCCCCGGGGAGGTGGTGGTCCCCGGGCGTCGGGGGTCCAAAACGGACCCCCATTTTAATTTGTTAGTGCCCCGTGGAGGTGGCGGTCCCCGGGGCGTGTGGGGGGGCTGGAGCCCCCCCACACAGGTTGTTAAATTAATTTTAAAAAGCCCCTGGGAGGTGGTGGTCCCCGGGGCTGCGGGAGGGCTCAGAGCCCTCCCGCACCATTTTTTAAAAAGCCCCGGGGGTGGCGGTCCCGGGGCTTGGGGGCCCTTGAGGCCCCCACACATTAAATTATCCCCCCACCATGCCCCCGGGACTTGGGCCACCCGTGGGCCAATTAACATCGAAGCGCGGAGACCGCGCTTCGATTTTTCGGCAGGATTCGCGCACCCTGAGCGCATCCTGTCGATTTAAAAAAAAAAAAAATGCTTTTTTTGCCCAGGGGGTCCTTGTGGGACCCCTGAGCAGGCCTAGGGGTTAGGGTGTTTCTACCCTGCCCCCTTTGTGCGTTTGCGCACTTGTTTCTTTTTTTCTCGGCGGGATCCGCGCACCCTAAGCGCATCCCGCCGATTTAAAAAAAAAAATATATATATTTTTTCTGCCCAGGGGGTCCTTGTGGGACCCCCTGAGCAGACCTAGGGGGTCAGGGTGTTTCTACCCTGCCCCCTTTTTGCGCTTTGCGCACTTGTTTCTGTCCCAAAATGGCTGCCAACACTTCTTGATTTGGAGTGTTGACAGCCAATTAGCATGCAGCTCGTGATCGGGAGGGTACGCGGATCCGACGCGCCCATAGATATATATGTGATTTTAATTGTGAATTTCTCAGGAACTACTGAACGGATTTACACCATTTTAGCAAAAGGCACCAGTCTGAACCAAGGGCTACCTCTTTGCCAAATTTGGGGTAATTCCGTTCAGCAGTTCGGGCTGTAGCTGCGACTAAAGGTTCCTATGGAAAAATGAATGGGGAAAACGCGTTTTGGGACCCCCCTTTTTCTCGGCCCCCGCTTGACGTATCACCCCGAGACTTTCAGGGTAGGAGCGGACCGGAGCGCCCCAACAAGTTGGAAGCTTTCGCGAAGATTCGTCAACCGGCGCCAACGTTATTGCAAATAGAATGTCGCGGATTTCCTATGGATAATAGGTCCTAACTATAACTATCTACTGGCGACCGCCAGTAGATAATATATATATATATATGTGTATATGCCGAAAGATGCGGTGGATGTATTTAGTGACAGAGTCATTACTGAGTTGAAGTCTCTAAATAGAACGGTAACTCAAACTCAACGTCATAGGGACTATAGAAATACTCAGTACCATACCCTGATCGCCAAGCTTCAAAAGAATCAAGACCTTATTGTTAATAAATCTGATAAGGGCGGTAATACAGTTTTGTGGTCCCGTAAAGACTATTTGGCAGAAGCTGAACGTCATCTCTCAGACACTTTATGTTATAAAAAATCGACTAAATTTGAGATGAGAGCAGCAGAAGACACTACACGTAAGAAAATTCATCAATGGAGGAGAAACGGTTTGTTAACCAAAGAAGAAATGAACTTTTTAAATATTGAACATCCTGTCACTCCTATGCTTTATTTCCTGCCTAAAGTACACAAAAAGATCACTCCAGTACCAGGTCGTCCAATCATTTCGGCTCAGGGCAGTATGAATGAAAATCTCTCTAAATATGTAGATTTCTTTTGCAACCGCATGTGACCTCATTACCATCATATATAAGAGATACTACTGATTTTTTAAATCAGATTAAGAATGTAATTTGGTGTCCTAATTATCTACTAGTGGTCATGGACATTGAATCGCTTTATACAAGCATTAATCACTCGAATGGCTTGAATGCAACTCGACACTTCTTGGAGAACAGGGATATTAATATGAAGGAACATAATGATATGCTGTTGGAAATAATTGAACTATGTTTAATGACTAACTATTTTTATTTCAGAATGAAATACACCATCAAGTGCGTGGTGTGGCGATGGGGGCATGTTTCTCCCCAGTTATTCATGTTTGCATGTAGGCTGGTGGGAGAAGCATGTCCTCAGAACCGAACACCAGCACTGGTGTAGTCATATAGTTCATTATTGGCGCTATATCGATGACATATGTTTGGTCTGGAATGGCACAAAGGAGGAGGCTGTTAAGTTTGTGAGTGATATTAACTTAAATGATTTGAATTTGAGGTTCACAGCCTCCATAGATAGCTCCAGTGTCGAATTTCTTGATGTTCTGCTGTATATACAGGAAGATATGTTACATACGAAGTTACACAGAAAAACCACCGCTGGTAACTCGATTTTACATGCAGAAAGCGCACATCCTCGCCATTTAATCAACAGCATACCATATGGTGAATTCATTCGGATTCGGAGAATCTGTAGTTCTGAAGCTGTCTCTATTGAATGTCAGAGGGAATCATTCTGTAGATTTCTTGATAGGGGCTATAAGAAACATGTTTTAACTTTAGCATTGAATAAAGCCAATAGCTTGCAAAGAGATGTGTTGCTTCAGCCTAAATGCAAAAATACTGCTAACAAAAATCCATTGAATGAAGGGGTACATTCTATTCGTTTAATAACTACATTCAGTGCACAAGAGGATACCATACGTAAGATTATTTATTCAGAATGGCCTATTGTATTGACCGATAACATTCTTGGTCCTATTCTTCCTAGTCTGCCTGCTATCACTTTTAGAAGGGCTCCCTCTATGAGGGATGCACTTGTGAAACCAATGTTAGAGGTTAGGCCCAAAGGTACCTGGCTGTCTAAAAAGGTTTTTTTTAAATGTAATTCCTGCCGTGCTTGCATGTTTGCTAAGAACGGCACCCATTATAAGACAGCATTTAGTGAGAGGGAGATAGCCATTCAAGAATATCTTACTTGCCGCACTGAATATGCCATTTATAAATTGAAATGCACTTGTAACCTAGAATATGTTGGCAGCACCAAACTCCCAGTACATAAACGCATCCTACAGCACATAAGGGCAATTGTGAATTCTGACCATAACTATCCGGTCGCCAGACATTTTAAATCAGTTCATGACAACAAACTGAAGGATCTGGAATACACAGTTTTAGGGTCAGTTCCAAACCCCGGACGGGGAGGAAATCGAGATAAGCTATTAAGGCAACGTGAATCACATTTCATTCTAGCTCTCGACACTAGAGTCCCTAATGGTTTGAATATGAGTGAGGATTTGCATAATTTTTTATAACTTTTTATGATGCTAATTTAAGTTTCTTCACTCATTTTTAGGATGCGTATTCTGTTTGTGTAGCGATTTCATCATGTGTCTGGATTTATTTATTCAATTTTATGCTTACTGACATTGTGTTTTTATCTGTGAACTTGATACTATGTGTTGCACTTGCACTTTATGATCATTTAGGCTTAAATGATTTAGGGTTTTTCCCCAAGCTGCTAGTGAACCAGTATTTTGCACAGCGCGATTTTGCACTTTTATCACTTTGCACTTTTTAATACAGACTTTTTAACTTTTTTGGCATTAAGTTGAGTTATTTGTTGACCTGGCATTTTGTACAACTTAATTTTATCCAGTTTGATTTTTAAGTAGCCGGTCATTAGAAATTTGACTGTTTGAGATATTTGTTTGCATTAGCACTTTAATATGTAATAATTAATATATGCTGCTATATCAACTGGTGTACCATTTGTATACAATTGCTTCAAATTGATTTTCTAGGTTTCTTTACATGCCTGTAATGTTTAGAGATGATTTCATTGATTTCTAGTCACATCATGTTTCCACGATATTATTTGTAGAGAGGTGTAATTTCTTTTGTCATTTTTATTGGGCACTTGCCCATGATTTGATGAAAATGATTTTAAACTTTATTCTGGTCGATATATGAGTGGTTTTACTAAATTGATTACATTGCTAAAAACTGTATTTTGGATGTATTTTTACCACCCTTATGAAGAGTTTTTTCATCATACTCTTTCTTAGTGTATTGACATGATTATTTATGTATTTTAACAGTGGATTTTTGATTGTGACAATGCTATAGTCTGTTTTTACACAACTGAGCCAGGCGAGTTTGTGTTTATAGGTGGTTGTGCACATTTTCACGTTTTTTTAAATAAAATCGTCACTAAGAGGAGACGCATCATGTGATCAAGCTCCCAGTGAGGAGCGAAACGCGTCATGGCAGGCACTGTTCCTGTGGTGATTTTTGGTTTTTATCTTCAATAAATTAGACACTGCTTCACCCACCTATGTTGTGTGGGAGTCCGTGATTTCCTGAACTGTATTGAGGTCCGTGCCTGGTGCTCCGCAGTATTGCGGACAGGACTTTCGTTTTCGTGTATATATATGTATGTATGTATGTGTATATATGTATGTGTATATATGTATGTGTATATATGTATGTGTATATATGTATGTGTATATATGTATGTATATGTATGTATGTATGTATATATATATGTATGTATATATATGTGTATATATATGTATATATGTATGTATATATATATGTATATATGTATGTATATATGTATATATGTATGTATATATATATGTATGTATATATATATGTATGTATATATATATGTATGTATGTATATATGTATGTATATATATATGTATATATGTATGTATATATGTATGTATATATGTATGTATATATGTATATATGTATATATGTATATATGTGTATATATGTATATATGTATATATGTGTATATATATATGTATGTATATATGTATGTATATATGTATGTATATATGTATGTATATATGTATATATGTATGTATGTATATATGTATGTATATATGTATGTATATATATATGTATATATGTATGTATGTATGTATATATGTATATATGTATATATGTATGTATATATGTATGTATGTATGTATATGTGTATATGTATGTGTATGTATATGTATGTATATGTGTATATGTATGTGTATGTATATGTGTATGTATGTGTATATGTATATATGTATATATGTATGTATGTGTATGTATGTATATGTATGTATATGTGTATGTATGTATATGTATGTATATGTGTATATGTATGTATATATGTATGTATATATATGTGTATATATATATATGTATATGTATGTATATGTATGTATGTATATATATATATATGTATGTATATGTATGTATATATATATATATGTATGTGTATGTATGTGTATGTATGTATGTATATATATGTATGTGTATGTATGTGTATGTATGTATGTATATATATGTATGTGTATGTATGTATATATATGTATGTGTATGTATGTATATATATGTATGTGTATGTATGTATATATGTATGTATATATATGTATGTATATATGTATGTATATATATGTATGTATATATGTATGTATATATGTATGTATATATGTATGTATATATGTATGTATATATGTATGTATATATATATGTGTATGTATATATGTATATATATGTATGTATATATGTATGTATATATATTCACTGAAAAAACCATAGGTTTTAGGGACAGTTATAGTTACTTGGACATTGCACTCGTACAAAACCCGTGAAATTCCCCCGTTATAGTTAGTTCAGCTAACTATAACTCGCGCCCCGTAATGCACTGCTGATGACGTCACATATTACATCACTCATGACATGGTCAGTGACATCACTGATGACATCACTGATGACATCTCAAATGACATCACTGATGACATCATCCAGTGACTGTGTGTTTCTGTAAAGTTTAAATATTTTTAAAATATATAGGAAAAGACGTATTGAAGAATGAGTGGGTGTGTAAGTGTCTGTATGGATGATTTAGTAGGTGCGTGACTGACTCTATAAGTGAGTGATTTAACGTATCTTACTCAATGCATGGGTTAGTGACTAAACTGGGTGAATGTCTGTATCCGTCTGTCTGTTGCTGTGTAAGTGGCTGCATGTGTTTGTGAATAGCTAAATGAGTGTCTATATGAGTTATTGAATGCTTGTCTGAGTATCTGTATGGGTGCCTGAGTGTTTGTGTGGGAGGGGTGTGTGCAACTCTGTGCATAGATGTGTGAGTGGGTGATTCACTGGGTGGATGGTTTCAAGAGTGCATCTGTGATGGACTGTATGGGTGGGTGAGGGTGTGTAAGAGTGTGTTAGTGAGTGAATGTATGTCCCAGTGGTACATGTGTGAGTAACTACATATGTGAAAGGCAGTATATATGTGTGTTGGAGTATATAAATAGCTATAAGCAAGAGTGAGTGATTGTGATAGTGGCTGTATGGATGATTGTGTGCTTGTATCAGTGATTGTATAAGAGCGTAACAATGTGCAACTATTTGTATGAGTAAGTGAGCTGGTGTGTGTATAACTGTATAGGTGAGTAAATGGCAGTGTGTTTAATTATTTGCATGACTGACTAGGTGTGTGAGTATCTCTATGGATGAGTGGCGTTGTTTGAGTGTCTATATAGGAGTAAGAGTGCATATGATAGTCCTGTACTGAGTGACCGTAAGTATGAGTGACTGTACGGGTGAGTGAGTGGATGTGTGTGTGTAGACCTAAGAATCAGTGAGTGGGTATGTAGTTATTGGTGTTGGAGTGTCTATGGTTTTGCGAATGGCAGTCTGTAATTTAGAGTGGGTGTATCAAAGGTTATATTAGGGTGTGAGGAGGTGCATCAGATTATCACGTGGATGATGTCATCAGTGATGTCATTTGAGATGTCATCAGTGATGTCATCAGTGATGTCACTGACCATGTCATGAGTGATGTAATATGTGACGTCATCAGCAGTGCATTGCGGGGCGCGAGTTATAGTTAGCTGAACTAACTATAACGGGGAATTTCACGGGTTTTGTACGAGTGCAATGTCCAAGTAACTATAACTGTCCCTAAAACCTATGGTTTTTCAGTGAATTTCAAAGGTTTTTTAAATGCTAATTTGTAACTATAACGTGTCTGAACCCTATGGTTTTTTCAGTGAATTTCAAAGGTTTTTTAAATGCTAATTTGTAACTATAACGTGTCTGAAACCTATGGTTTTTTCAGTGAATTTCAAAGGTTTTTAAATGCTAATTTCTAACTATAACGTGCCTGAAACCTACGGTTTTTCAGTGAATTTCAAAGGTTTTGTAAATGACAATTTTTAAATGTATTAATTGTTATATTAATTTTTTTCATACTGATTTACTACATTTTTAGAAACAATTTTTTTTTACATATTTTATTTTTTAAATTACATTGTAATTACATTATACATTACATTACAAAAAATACTTTCTCAGAATGAATTACTTTAGTTTAAATACTTTGCAGATAGGCAATAGACTTTTAAGTACAGTAGTTACAGTTGTTGCAATGGGCAACACATTTTCAAACACAATGCAACATTCAGCTCAATGTGAATTTCTAGTTAAATGCAATTAGTTACTTTATGGATTACTTTTGTAACCACAGGACTGGATCCTAGATTCAGTCCTGGTACATCTCCTGTAAACAGTTGAGTAAAAGCGTTTTGGTTACAGTCGTGATTTTTAAGGAATATTATTGTAATTTAAAAGTTGACACTTAGAAACTTTTTCTCATAGAATCACTAATGTTATCCTATGGAAGGAAATTCACTTAGCAGGTAAAAACTGTTATCGATTACTTTTTCTTACTCAGTGTTGGATCCTGGATCCAGCACTGGTGCATCTCCTGTAAACAGTTGAAAGAATGCGTTTGTCATACAGGCGATTTTTAAGGAATATTTGTAGTTTGTGAAAATCAACACTTTGAAACTTTTTGCTGAAAACCAGTCAATCTTAGCCTATGAAGGAAATTCAAGTTACCGGTAAGTACGGTTAAAATTACTTTTCAGGACCAGTACTGGGCTGAAAGATGCAGCACTGAGGTCTCTCCTGATAACAGGTGAGTAAATCGGAATTCGTATTTCGGCTGATTTTAGAGGAATATTTTAAAGTTCCAAAACTCCACACTTAGAAGAATTTCCAAGTGAAACCAGTCAATGTTAGCCTATGAAGGAAATTCAAGTTACCGGTAAGTACGGTTAAAATTACTTTTCAGGATCAGTACTGGGCTGAAAGATGCAGCACTGAGGTCTCTCCTGATAACAGGTGAGTAAATCGGAATTCGTATTTCGGCTGATTTTAGAGGAATATTTTAAAGTTCCAAAACTCCACACTTAGAAGAATTTCCAAGTGAAACCAGTCAATGTTAGCCTATGAAGGAAATTCAAGTTACCGGTAAGTACGGTTAAAATTACTTTTCAGGACCAGTACTGGGCTGAAAGATGCAGCACTGAGGTCTCTCCTGATAACAGGTGAGTAAATCGGAATTCGTATTTCGGCTGATTTTAGAGGAATATTTTAAAGTTCCAAAACTCCACATTTAGAAGAATTTCCAAGTGAAACCAGTCAATGTTAGCCTATGGAAGGAAATTCAAGTTACTGGTAAGTACGGTTAAAATTACTTTTCAGGACCAGTACTGGGCTGAAAGATACAGCACTGAGGTCTCTCCTGATAACAGGTGAGTAAATCGGAATTCGTATTTCGGCTGATTTTAGAGGAATATTTGCACAATGGTGAAGGGAGGGGCGGGGCCTGAGGTGACATCTGTGCAAACGCGCCCCGTTGCGCGTTTTAAGTTGGGGGATTAAGTCCCCTTGAATCCTGAGGGTCCCTAGGGGCCAACTAGCCCACCAGGAACCTCCAATATGCGCCAGGGGCTGCGTTGCAGAGACGTGTAGAGAGGCCACACCCCTTTTACACCTCTCTGCAACGCAGCTCTGTGGCGCTTTCTGGATGTACCTGTTGGGCTAGTTGGCCCCCAGGACCCTCAGGATGAAGGGGATTTAATTCCCCATCTTAAAACGCGCCACGGGGCCTGTTTCACACATGTCACCTGAAGCCCCGCCCCCTCCCTTCACCACTGCTGCAACGCGCCCGTGGCGCGTTTTAAGTTGAGGATTAAGTCCCCTTGAATCCTGAGGGTCCCCGAGAGTCCAACTAGCCCACCATATACCTCCAAAATGCGCCACAGAGCTGCGTTGCAGAGAGGTGTAAAGGGGTGTGGCCTCTCTACACGTCTCTGCAACGCAGCCCCTGGCGCATATTGGAGGTTCCTGGTGGGCTAGTTGGCCCCAGGGACCCCCAGTATTCAAGGGGAATTGGTTCCCCTCTGCAAACGCGCCAGGGCGCGTTTGCAGAGTGGTGAAGGAAGGGGCGGGGCCTGCGGGCCCGATCGTTTTTTTGTTTTTTGTTTTTTTGTCCCCTGAAGGAGGGCTGTGTGGCCTCCTTCCTTTTTCTCTTTTTGGGCCCTGGGGACCCCATCCCCCAGGGCCTTACCCCTTTTTAAATGTAAAAAAAAAAAAACGGGAAGGGGCCGTGTGGCCCCCTTCCCTGGGCCTGTATTGGCCCCGGGGACCCCATCCCCGGGGCATGACCTCTATATTTATTATTTTGAGGGGGCAGCGTGGCCCCCTCCTCTGGCCATTTTAAGGCCCCGGGGACCCCATCTCCCGGGGCCGGCCTTTCCATTTAAAAAAAAAAATGTTTCCTCTTTTTTGGGGAGGGGGCGCGTGGCCCCCTCCCGAGCCACTACTTGCCCCGGGGACCCCATCCCCCGGGGCTGGCCCTCTCCGTTTGGGACTGTGGGGGGTCCCCAATCCCCCACAGTCCCGCCGGCTCCCACGTCCCTTGGGAGCCGGCATTGCTGTTCCACATGGGGAGCAGCTGACATGCTGCTCCCCATGTGGAAAAGCAATGTGCTTTGGATATTGGAAGAGAGAGCAGGTTTCCCTGCTCTCTCTTCCAATATCCAAAGCAGTTTGCTATGGCAGGACGGGAGCCGCGAGGCTCCCGTCCTGCCATAGCAAACTACAGTGTCCCGGGGGTAGGCACCCCGGGACACTGCAGGAGCCGGCCCTGGGGGTGGTGGTCCCCAGGGCCATCAAGGGCTCCAGGAGGGGCGCGCGGCCCCCTCCCATTCAGTACACAGCCCCGGGAGGTGGTGGTCCCGGGGTCCGTAACGGACCCCCATATTAAAATGTTTAGTGCCCCGGGAGGTGGCGGTCCCGGGCGTGTGGGGGGCTGGGCCCCTCCCCACACTGGTTTTATTTTTAATTTAAAAAAGCCCGGGGAGGTGGTGGTCCCGGGGCTGCGGGAGGGCTCAGAGCCCTCCCGCACCATTTCTTTAAAAAAGCCCCGGGGGTGGCGGTCCCCGGGGCTTGGGGGCCCTTTGAGGCCCCCACACATTAAATTATCCCCCCACCATGCCCCCGGGACTTGGGCCACCCGAGGCCAATTAGCATCGAAGCGCGGGAGACCGCGCTCGATTTTTTCGGCAGGATTCGCGCATCCTGCCGTTTTTTTTTAATGCTTTTTTTGCCCAGGGGTCCTTGTGGGACCCCCTGAGCAGGCCTAGGGGGTTAGGGTGTTTCTACCCTGCCCCTTTGTGCGTTTTACGCACTTGTTTCTTTTTTTCTCGGCGGGATACGCGCACCCTAAGCGCATCCCGCCGATTTAAAAATAAAAATCTTTTTCTGCCCAGGGGGTCCTTGTGGGACCCCTGAGCAGACCTAGAGGGTCAGGGTGTTTCTACCCTGCCCCCTTTTGCGCTTGCGCACTTGTTTCTGTCCCTCGGTTCTACCGAGGGACAAAATGGCTGCCAACACTTCCTGAATCGGAATGTTGACAGCCAGCTGACAACCAATTAGCATGCAGCTCGTGATCGGGACGGTGCGCGCAGGGTGCGCTGAGGGTACGCGTATCCTTCGCGCCCATAGATATATATGTGACTTTACTTGTGAATTTCTCAGGAACTACTGAACGGATTTACACCATTTAAGCAAAAGGCACCAGTCTGAACCAAGGGCTACCTCTTTGCCAAATTTGGTGTAATTCCGTTCGGGCTGTAGCTGCGACTAAAGGTTCCTATGGAAAAATGAATGGGGAAAACGCGTTTTGGGACCCCCCTTTTTTCTCGGCCCCCGCTTCACGTATCACCCCGAGACTTTCAGGGTAGGAGCGGAGCGGAGCACCCCAACAAGTTGGAAACTTTCACGAAGATTCGTCAACCGGCGCCAACGTTATTTCAAATAGAATGTCGCGGATTTCCTATGGATAATAGGTTGTAACTATAACTATCTACTGGCGACTGCCAGTAGATAATATGTATGTATATATATGTATGTATATGTATGTATGTATATGTATGTGTATATATATGTATGTATATATATATGTATGTATATATATATCTGAAAGAGACACGTTAGTGACAGATTCCTTACCTTAGAATATCCCCAGGCGTCAGGCTGGATCCGGAAAGTTTTTGCGTAGCAGTACCCTTGCGCGTTGGTAGGCGGCGTCGTGCGGCTCCGCGTCCGTCGTCGGCGTCGTGATCGCCGGGATGACGTCGCGGGCAGTACTTAGGCGCCGCCCCTGCGCGCTGACGTCAGTTCTTCTTTTTCCGCGCCAGCAAGCGCAGATCCGGGAAGAGCAGTGCCCTGGTCATTTTTTGACCATACTTTTTGGTGAATTTTTTCACAGTTTTTTCATCTTTCAAGGTGTCGTAGGGATGCCCGGCTTCAAGCGATGCGGCGCCTGTGCGCGGATGATGTCCGTCACCGACCCGCATTGGGAGTGTCTCTTCTGCCTCGTCCGAGGCCACGACACGGAGTCTTGTCCCGAATGCCGGGCCCTCAACCCGAAAGCTTTGCGAGAGCGGTCTCGAAAGCTCCTCGAGGCCCGGCATTCGGCTCCACGGAGGCCCCGGTCGCGTGAGAGGTCCAGGGGTCGATCGCGGAGTCCACACCGGTCGTCGGCGTAGAAGTCTTCTTCGTCCGGTAAGTCGAAACACAAGAAGTCCAAGAAGCATCATCGCTCTAGGACTTCGCCTCGCCCGATCTCGCGACTCGGCTGAGGCCCCTCCCGGCACCGTCCCCGCCCCGCGGCCCCGGACATGCCTGTGGAGTCACCCCGCCATACCCGCCCTTCCCGGGTTCGGGGCGGATCCGGCCAAAGTGCAGGAATTCCTGACGGCCATGGCCCGCCTCTTCGGGCCTTCAGGCCCCTCCGGTGCGCCTTCGGGCCCCGCGGGCCCTGATGGGGTTGCTCCGGCGTCGCCGACGGCTCCGGCCCCGGCGTCGCCCGTGCCTCCAGCCTCGGTCCCGGCTCCGGCTCCGGCCTCGATCCCGGCTCCACAACCCCCATCGACGCCGGTCGACCTAACGACACCTCCGCCGGCGCCGATGTCTCCGGTGCCGTTCTCGACGCCGCCCTGGGCTCCGGGCGGCGTCGTCCCCAGTTCCTTCCGGCTCCGGACATGGATCCGGACCGACGTCGCTCGACGCCGGCTCCGGCGCCGATGGGACCTTGGGTCCCAACTGTCCCTCCTCCTCCTTATTTTGAACCAGAGGAGGACCAGTTGGACTGGGAGGGGTCTGATGACCCTCTGACACGACACTGTCAGTACGATGAGGACTGGACAGAGAGTCTAGGGGAGGCCAGTGGTCTGGATACTTCCCTGACACTGGCATGCTGTCTCCTCCCGTGGCTACGGAGGAGGAAGCCAATTTTGGTACGGTGTTGCGTAGGGCAGCTGGGGCCTTACGTCTCCAACTCCCTACTTTGACGGTCAAGCCTAACATCTTGACAGAGGTGCTTCAGCCGGCAGCCTCCTCTGCGGAGACTGTGCTGCCGTTTAACGACGCCCTCACTGACGTTCTTTTGGGCGCCTGGTCCAAGCCCAACACAGGGGCTCCTGTGGATCGGAACGTGTCACAACGCCATCGCCCAGCTCCGGGCGACCCCTGTTTCTCTCTGTCCACCCCACTCCTGAGAGCTTGGTTGTCCAAGCCTCCGCTTCCCAAACCGCCTTCCCTACCGCTCCTCCGGATAGGGAATCCAAACGCCGGGATCAGTTTGGGAAGAAAGGTTTTTCTTCCTCCAGTGCTGGCTTGCGGTCCGTTAACACCGCTTGTCTTTTGGGCCGATATACCCACTCCCTGTGGGATTCGGTGGCGGATGTTTTGCCCCAGTGTCCTGAGGAGGTCCAGACACTGCTTTCCCGCGCCATTGCGGAAGGAAGGGATGCGGCTAAATACACTATACGTTGTGGCCTTGACACCGCCGACTCGCTGGGCAGGTCTATTGCAACGACGGTGGCGCTCCGACGCCACGCCTGGCTGAGAACCACTGGTTTTCAGGGGATGTCCAGAATACTCTCATGGACATGCCCTTTGATGGAGTCGGTCTTTTGGGTCCAAAGCAGACCATGCGTTGGAGCGCTTTGAGGACTCACGGGCTACTGCCAAGTCCCTGGGCCTTTCTGCTACACGCCCTCCGCTAACTTCTGCTTTTCGCCCCTATCGTGGCCACAGTAGGGGCGCCCCTTCACGTCAGCAGCCCAGCCACCGGCCCGCGCAGCAGGCGTCTTCGCGTGGCCGAGGACGTGGATTCCGCCGTGGCGGATCGGGCAACCAGCGTGCGGGTCAGGCCACCACCTCCAACCCGTCCGCGGCCTCCAAGCCCTCCTAGTCCCTCCTTTCAGGTGCACGGCACGCCTTCCCCACTGGCGCACCATCACCTCGGACAGGTGGGTCTTGGACATTGTCCGAAGGGGCTACTCCCTCCCCTTCGAGACCACCCCCCCAGCCATGCCACCTCAATTCCACCGCATGTCAGGGGATCACTTGGTGCTTCTACAGAAGGAAGTCACGGCCCTCTTGACCAAAAGGGCCATCGAGCATGTTCCGACCCCAGAAGTAGGGCGTGGTTGCTACTCCCACTACTTTCTGGTGCCCAAAAAGGACAAGGAGGACATGCGTCCTATCTTGGACCTCCGGAACGTCAATCGCTTCCTCCGGAAGGAGAAGTTCAAGATGCTCACCCTAGCTCAGGTCTTGACTGCCCTCGACCCTGGAGACTGGTTGGTAGCGTTGGACTTGCAGGACGCGTATTTCCACATCCCCGTCCTGCCGGCCCACCGGCGTTACCTTCGGTTCACGGTAGGCCCCGAGCATTTTCAGTTCACCGTGCTCCCCTTTGGCCTTACCAGTGCCCCTCGGGTGTTCACGAAAGTGATGGCGGTGGTCGCAGCTCATCTGCGCCGGGCAGGGGTTTCAGTCTTCCCCTACCTCGACGACTGGCTGCTGAAGGCGGGCTCGTCCCAGGCAGTCGTCTCCCACCTCCAGACTACGGCCGAACTCCTGCACTCGCTGGGTTTCTCCATCAATGTGCCGAAGTCGCATCTGATTCCTTCTCCACAGCTCCTTTTCATCGGAGCAGTTCTGGACACGACGCAGTTTCGGGCCTATCCTCCCGAACGGCGAGTCCGGGATATTCAGGCTATGATTCCGATCTTTCGGCCTTTATCCTGGGTTTCGGTACGGATGACCCTGAGGCTGCTGGGCCTCATGGCCTCCTGCATCCTGCTGGTCAATCATGCCAGATGGCATATGCGGGCTCTGCAGTGGGACCTGAAGTTCCAGTGGGCGCAGCACCAGGGCAACCTGTCCGATCACGTCCAGATCTCGGAGGGGACTGCAAAACAGTTGCAGTGGTGGCTCTCGAACCGGCAATGGGTCATGGGCAGATCCCTCTCCCTTCCCCAGCCAGAGCATACAGTTGTGACGGACGCGTCCCTTCTGGGATGGGGCGGTCACATGGGAGAGGCGGAGATCAGAGGCCTCTGGTCTCCGGCGGAGTCCCGGCTCCATATCAACCTTCTGGAGCTCCGGGCGATCCGACTTGCACTCAAGGCATTCCTTCCCTCTGTCAAAGGGAAGGTAGTGCAGGTGTTCACAGACAACACCACCGCCATGTGGTACTGCAACAAACAGGGCGGGGTGGGGTCTTGGACCCTTTGTCAGGAGGCTCTGCGCCTCTGGACATGGCTGGAACATCAGGGCATGTTCCTGATGGTTCAACACCTGGCAGGTTCCCTGAACGCCAGGGCGGACGAACTCAGCCGCAGGTGCATGATGGATCACGAATGGCGTCTTCACTCGGAAGTGGCGCAAGGACT
>CAWUFW010001079.1:715000-717500 GCA_963921515.1 Calotriton arnoldi | reverse complement strand
GTCCGACCGACTTCGTGTCCGGTGGCATACGAATGCATCGGACTCGTTCGGTCGGACTGCACGGGTCCGATTCGGTCGGAAATTTCTCCGGGTCCGGCTCGGTCGGAGAGATTTCCGGCCCGAATCGGAATCGACCCCTAAGTGTCAATTTATAGTACATCAGGCTGAGTGCCCAAATGTCTCTGTGGCTGATACATGCAATCAAATTCTCTTTTTGACGGGAATTGTAATTAACTACGTTCGCAAACAAAAAAAAACTACATGATGAATACCATTCGGTTACTTAATTCTTATCTTAGGCCAGTTACATTATTTCAATGGACTATGAGCTGCAAATTGATTATTTCGTTTTGGCTGATTGTCAAGTCTTTATTTTAATAAATGACCAAGTTCAAGGCAAAAGTTCTGTGTGTAATTCACAGATGTATATACATTTCTTCATCCCCATTGAGCCCAAGGGGGACCTTTGTCTTGAATCTAATAATCATTTTGGACTCCTGGCGCCTTAATTTCAGTGTTCGATTCCCTCCTCTCTCATGCGGTGGTATTGTGACCAGTCCAGAGTATTTCATATCCAGCCAGGTTCAATTCTCATGTAATTTCATGTGTTTGGCGACAGCATAGGACAGATCCTCATTCCTCTGATGTGTTCGAGTATACGTTTTTTGAGGGGACAGATGGTGCTTCCTATATACCTCTATTACTCTATTACATATACGACATGTGTTGATTCACAGGTGATATTATCCTTGATCTCAAAAACTCTCCCCCTTGGATCTTTGATAGATGTGAGATTCTTTCCAATTTTGCACGCCTTACATGTTGTACATTTGCCAAATCCTCTCTGTTTGGCTCCCAGCCAAGTGTTTTTTTGGGCACTTTCGAAGTGGCTTTTGATCAATGTGTCGGATATGGAGGGTGCCTTCCTATATGTCACAAGTGGATGATTCCCTAATTTTGTACCAATGTCTGGATCCTTAGTCAACACTTCCCAGTATTTCTTCAAGATTTGTTGTATTTTATAGCTTTCCTTACTATAAGTTAGAATCAATCATGGTACTTCTTCCTGGGTTTCTATTGCCATGTTTGTTGGCTTTTTATCCACCAATGTTTGTGCTCTGCTTTTTGTCTAGCTTTCATCTCTCCTCGTTGGATGTCTCTGTAATTATACCCTCTATTAAGGAATCGTGTTGTTGTCTCTTCAAACTTTTTTTCCATTTCTCTGGGTTCAGAACAATTTCGTTTCATCCTTATGAACTCCCCGTAGGGGATGCTTTTCTTGAGGGATTGGGGATGAAAACTAGAACTATGTAATAAGCTATTTGTTGCAGTCTTTTTTCTAAAAACAGTTGTGTGTATTGTGTTCGATTTGATATAAACCTTTGTGTCTAGAAACTCAATTTCTTTGGGGTGAATATTGTGAGTAAATTTAAGTCCCACATCATTGTCATTAAGAATCGCTAGGTAAATCAGGAATTCCGCTTCAGTGCCTCTCCATAAGAGAAAGAGATCGTCAATGAAGCGAAGCCAAAGGGCCACCTTCATCGTATGAGGATCATTTTCCTCTCTCCAAGCTATGTTTTTCTCCCACCAACCCATCATGAGGTTGGCATAGCTTGGAGAGAAGGAAACTCCCATCGCAGTGCCACAGCTCTGGGAATACAGCTTTTTGTTAAATAAAAAAATGTTATTTTTCAAGCAAAGCTCCATCATGTCTATCAACATGGTCGTGTGTTTTAGTTTTCCAATTGGTCTCTGCTTTAAAAAGTACAAGGTAGCCTGTATTCCAATGTCATGATTGATCGATGTGTACAGCGACACTGCGTCGATCGTTACCAAAAGGTAGTCCGGCTGCCAGTTGGTTTCCATGAGTATCCTTAGGAAGTCTCCTGTATCTTTTATGTAAGAACTGAGGGTGGGCACAATTGGTGCCAAGAAATTGTCCACATATGAAGCTACATTTTCATAGAGGCTGCCACAGCTGGATATTATGGGGCGTCCTGGAGGCTTTTTTAAGGTCTTGTGTACCTTCGGCAGAAAGTATATAGTTGGTATTACTGGATTATCCACCATAAGGAAATTCTTCTCATCATCATTAAGTAAGCCCAGTTCATGCCATTCAGTTAACCTCTTACTTAGGTCTAAAATCAGATCGTTAATAGGATTCTTTTTCAATATCTGATAGTTGGTGGTATTGCTTAGTTGACGCATGGCTTCATCCACATAATCTTGTTTGTCCATAATTACTAGATTGCCACCTTTGTCAGCTGGCTTTATTTCGATTGAGGCATTGTTTTTTAACGAATCTAGTGCTTGACGTTCCTTTGGGGATAAGTTTTCTTTTCTTTTACCATGTTTCACATTATCCATTGTATCTAGTTCTGCCACCACTAGATCATGGAATGTGTCAACTCTATTCCCTGGAGGCAATGCTGGGCAAAATTTGGACTGACTTTTAAATTTAGTACGTGAACATTGATTTATGTTAATGCCCATTTCT
>CAWUFW010001079.1:705000-707500 GCA_963921515.1 Calotriton arnoldi | reverse complement strand
GCGGGATTAAGTCCCCTTGACTCCTGAGGGTCCCTGGGGCCCAACTAGCTCCCCAGGTACCTACAGTTAGGACCACAGAGCTGAGTTGCAGAGAGGCGTTCCGAGGCCACGCACCTTTTTTCACCTCTCTGCAACGCAACTCTGTTGTGCTTACTGAAGGTACCTGGTGGGCTAGTTGGCCCCCAGGATTCAAAGGGAATTAACTCCCCAACTTAAAACGCACCACAGGGCGTGTTTGCGCACATGTCACCTGAGGCCCCGCCCCTCCCTTCACCACTGTGGAAACGCGCCCCGTGGCGCGTTTTAAGTTGGGGGATTAGGTCACCTTGAATCCTGAGAGTCCCTGGGGCCCAACCAGCCCACCAGGTACTTCCAGTAAGCACCACAGGCCTGCGTTGCAACGCCTGTAACAAATTGTGCAGTTGTGTTTAGGTAGTGAAGAGGGTCGTGCTGGGGGTAGTGTTTTAGGGTTTAGGGTAGTGCAGTGGTGTTTGTGTAGTGTAGGGGGTCATGCTGGGGTTAGATTTAGGGTTTAGGGTAGTGCAGTGGTGTTTGTGTAGTGTAGGGGGTCATGCTGGGGGTAGATTTAGGGTTTAGGGTAGTGCAGTGGTGTTTGGGTAGTGTAGGGAGTCATCCTGGGGGAGTGTTTTAGGGTTTAGGGTAGTACAGTGGTGTTTGGGTAGTGTAGGGGGTCGTGCTGGGGTTAGTGTTTTAGGGTTTAGGGTAGTGCAGTGGTGTTTGGGTAGTGTAGGGGGTCGTGCTGGGGGAGTGTTTTAGGGTTTAGGGCAGTGCAGTGGTGTTCGGGTAGTGTAGGGGGCGTGCTGGGGGAGTGTTTTAGGGTTTAGGGCAGTGCAGTCGTGTTCGGGTAGTGTAGGGGGTCGTGCTGCGGGGAGTATTTTAGGGTTTAGGGTAGTGCAGTGGTGTTCGGGTAGTGTAGGGGGTCATGCTGGGGGTAGTGTTCTAGGGTTTAGGGCAGTGCAGTGGTGTTCAGGCAGTGTAGGGGGTCGTGCTGGGGGCGGTGTTTTAGGGTTTAGGGTAGTGCAGTGGTGTTCGGGCAGTGTAGGGGTCGTGCTGGGGGTGGTGTTTCAGGGTTTAGGGCAGTGCAGTGGTGTTCAGGCAGTGTAGGGGGTCGTGCAGGGGAGGTGTTTCAGGGTTTAGGGCAGTGCAGTGGTGTTCGGGCAGTGTAGGGGGTCATGCAGGGGTGGTGTTTTAGGGTTTAGGGCAGTGGTGTTCGGGCAGTGTAGGGGTCATGCTGGGGGTGGTGTTTCAGGGTTTGGGGCAGTGCAGTGGTGTTCGAGCAGTAAAGGGGTCATGCTGGGGGTGGTGTTTCAGGGTTTAGGGCAGTGCAGTGGTGTTTGGGCAGTGTAGGGGGTGGTGCAGGGGGTGGTGTTTCAGGGTTTAGGGCAGTGCAGTGGTGTTCGGGCAGTGTAGGGGGTCGTGCAGGGGTGGTGTTTCAGGGTTTAGGGCAGTACAGTGGTGTTCGGGCAGTGTAGGGGCGGTGCAGGGGGTGGTGTTTCAGGGTTTAGGGCAGTACAGTGGTGTTCGGGCATTGTAGGGGGTGGTGCTGGGGCTGGTGTTTCAGGGTTTAGGGCAGTGCAGTGGTGTTCGGGCAGTGCAGGGGGTGGTGCTGGGGCTGGTGTTTCATGGTTTAGGGCAGTGCAGTGGTGTTCGGGCAGTGTAGGGGGTCGTGCTGGGGCTGGTGTTTCAGGGTTTAGGGCAGTGCAGTGGTGTTCGGGCAGTGTAGGGGGTCTTGCTGGGGCTGGTGTTTCAGAGTCTAGGGCAATGCAGTGGTGTTCGGGCAGTGTAGGGGGTCTTGCTGGGGCTGGTGTTTCAGGGTTTAGGGCAGTGCAGTGGTGTTCGGGCAGTGTAGGGGGTCGTGCTGGGGCTGGTGTTTCAAGGTTTAGGGCAGTGCAGTGGTGTTCGGGCAGTGTAGGGGTCGTGCTGGGGCTGGTGTTTCAGGGTTTAGGGCAGAGCAATGGTGCTCAGGCAGTGTAGGGGGTTGTGCTGGGGGTGATGTTTCAGGGTTTAGGGCAGTGCAGTGGTGTTCGGGCAGTGTAGGGGGTCGTGAAGGGGTGGTGTTTCAGGGTTTAGGGCAGTGCAGTGGTGTTCGGGCAGTGTAGGGGGTCGTGCTGGGGGTAGTGTTTTAGGGTTTAGGGTAGTGCAGTGGTGTTTGTGTAGTGTAGGGGTCATGTTTTAGGGTAGTGCAGTGGTGTTTGGGTAGTGTAGGGGGTCATGCTGGGGGTAGTGTTTTAGGATTTAGGTTAGTGCAGTGGTGTTTGGGTAGTGTAGAGGGTCGTGCTGGGGGTAGTGTTTTAGGGTTTAGGGTAGTGCAGTGGTGCTTGTGTAGTGTAGGGGGTCGTGCTGGGGGTAGTGTTTTAGGGTTTAGGGTAGTGCAGTGGTGTTTGTGTAGTGTAGGGGGTCATGTTTTAGGGTAGTGCAGTGGTGTTTGGGTAGTGTAGGGGGTCATGCTGGGGGTAGTGTTTTAGGATTTAGGTTAGTG